>OY856415.1:313898186-314318186 GCA_963693085.1 Alisma plantago-aquatica | reverse complement strand
AGGCAAAGTAGATATCCTAGTAACCAAGGAAGGGAAGGGAGCAAGTGGCAAGGAAATGGAGGAGATAATCCCTACTTTCTCTGTCTTAAATGAATTTTCAATAAAATTCATATATATGCTCATTTATCCATGAGTTGAAAGGGTAATTTTAAAAAACGACCACTTTGGAGCAACAGGAGGACGACCCCCAATGTTTTGGTACGCTTCTTGACCTTCGTTCACCTTGATTTCATGGTGGAAATCACAAATCAATGCTTGATTTCTTCTTTTCTTCACTCGATCTTCAATTCTAGCCAATCCTTTTCACTCAAAAGCTTGAGGAACGAACCTTGTGGTTTGAGAAAGCTTCTTCCACCATTTTTGACGTGAAGCTCCAAGCTTTGAATCTCAATTGAAGGCGGGTTATATAACTTGAACCCTTGAACTTTGTTATTGATTCCATATCTTTATCAATTGTTGATTCCTTCTTTATTCCCAAAATTTTATTTGAATGATTGATGCAATCACCATGAAAATCACAGCAAGCTTCGTGGGTTTATAGCTTGATGATGATGACATCATCATAAGTACACACCTCCACGAATATCTATTGCAAATGGTTTCATAAATTTTGGTCCAATCGGTTTCACCAAACCGTTTGGAGGTTTGGGTTCCAAACCACATGGAAGGGTTGACGATTCATAATGGTTGACCATTTGGAGTTCATATGCTGATGTTGATGGTTGATGACCCATTAAATCCAATTGATTGGTTTCAAAGGGTTCATCAGTTAAAGGTCCATCAAGTATCAAATCATAATCGGGTTGAGTGCTGAAATTCTCAATTGATTGATTTAATTTTTGGGTCGACTAACCCAAATGGTCTCAAGACCGTTTGGAGGTCACCCAAATGGTCTCAAGACCATTTGGAGGTCAACCAAGACCGTTTGGAAGTCTATGACGAAGTATGATTAGTTGGTTGAAGATCCAATGATGTCAAATTGAAATACAATCAATAGCTCAATTGAATGATCGATTCTATGATGCAAATCCTAATTGAATTTCACAAATTTCAATGATGGGACTAGTCAAACGGTCTCAAGACCATTTGGAGGTCATCCAAACGACCTCAAGACCATTTGAGGTCAGGTCATGACATAGCTAAGTGGTGATTCAATGATTTCAATCGAATTAGTTCCACAATGTCAACCATTGATGGTTCCTCAATTTCAAAACCCTAATTGATGGTTTCTTGGTTATAAACCCTAGTTCAATTGGGTACAAAACCCTAATTGAAGGTCCAATTGAAGGGTGATTCAATGTTTTAATTGAAGAATAAATCAGTAGTTCAATTGATAGATGGTTTAATGATTGAAACCCTGAATTGAGGAAGTGATGGAAGACCTTTTTTGGTCCATTCAGTTTTGAGAGAGTTTGGACCAAACAGTCTTATGACTGTTTGAGTCCAAACGGTATCAAGACCGTTTGGGATCAAACGGTCTCAAGACCATTTGAGACTAAACGGTCTCAAACCGTTTGGAGACCTAATTGGTTTCAAGTGTGAATTGTCCATACAATTTCATTATTGTTTTGCTTAAATGATTTCAAACCATTCAAGGTTTGAGTGACCAAGACCGTATGGGGTCTAAGTGACCAAGACTATTTGAGGTTCAATTGGTCAAACCATTTGGACACCTAATATGATTAAAGGTCATTTGGCTACTAGATTATTAATGTTGTAAAACAAAGGTGATTATAATGATTAACCCTAACTGTGCGTACTTAAATGAAGAGCTGACCAAGATCAATCTTGGAGTACTTAACATCCTAGAGAGGATGAGAGAGAGAAAGAGAAAGAGAAAGAGAGAGAGGAATACTTACATAATTAATCCCTAATTCTCTCATTATGAATAAAATATGTAATCAGGGTTTGATCCATAATAATGAGATCATGAAACCCTCATTGAAAAGATTAATGAGCCCTGACCCTAATTTAGGATAAAGCTATGTGAAACCCTAATTTAGGGCAAAGATAAGTGAAACCCTAATTAAGGGTAAAGCTATGTGAAACCCATATATGAGGAGATGTTATGTTAACCTTAATTGATAAAGATGGAAAACCCTATTCCTAATAATGGAATAGTGATTAATGTATTGACAGGTGAAATACCTAAAGGGATTGGTAATGGATGGCCTTATATCAATATTGCTTTAACTCAAAGATGAGTCCATATCATTAGTAATAGTTGCATATTATAAATAAGTGACTTATGACCAATACATTACATGATAAATGTGATGAACTGGTGCATAAAGTATTAGGATGGGAAATACCCTAATACAAGCTAAGTGGATGAACTCAAGTAAGATAAAGGTGATGAGGGAAGTGATACATCAAGATATGATACATATCACATCCAACACCTTAAGATTTATACACCTTGATGTATTTTAAATCCAATACATTTGGATGAGTGACACATGAAGTGTGTCATCTCAATTGTTACATTGAGATGTAATGCACTTGGATAAGTGTAGGCTAACATACCTTCTAAAAAGGTTAATCCAAAGCAATAAACTTTGATACAATCATATTCTAGTAAAGATGAGAGAGAAACTCATACTTTGTGTTGATAATTCATTTAATGATGAATGATGAGAATAAATAAGTATGATTGAACACTTATGTTATCAATATTGGATCCTAGCTGTGTGAAGCAATGAAATAGGACTCGATCATTAATAATATGATCTTCAAAACCTAAATGGTTATTTATGGAGAACCCTAATCCAGGGTGATGTTATGTAATGTTACAGTAAACCCTAATTTCGGTAAAAGGACATGATAAACCCTAATCTTATGTGAATAGTGCATCCTAACCCTAAATTGGGTAATAGGATATAATAAACCCTAATACAGGGTAATGTTATGTGAAACCCTAATATAGGGTAATGCTATATGAAACCCTAACACAAGGTAATGCTATGTGAAACCCTAATACAAGGTGATGCTATGTGAAGTCCTAAACATAGAGTGATCCTATGTGAAGTTCAAATACAGAGTGATGAGTTATGAATGTAATAAGAAAACCCTTGTATTGCATGGTAGTGATATATAATGGATATAATTGTTATCATGAGTATTAATCATGCATGTATATTGAGATGATGAGTATAGCCAGGTATGGGCTATGATGCTCTGTATATTGAAAATGTTTTATAGGTCTTATAAGCCTTCATATGCTTTGTTGCTTAGTGAGAGGTAACCTGAAATTAATGAGTCATGTGTGCCATATGATGTTTTAATTATTGAAATTGTTTATGGGCTTCATAAGCCATAATATGCCTTGTTGCCTATTAAGGGGTAACAAGAGGTGATATGAGCTTTGTGAACTATGTGGAATGCTGGTGTAGCAAGAATCATAATTTCCTTGGTCAGATGACTTGAAGGTATTATTTACCTAATAAGTGGTAACAAGTGTTCTATGATAAACTAAAGGCTGAATACCCATGATAAAGGGTTGATGTTACTATGTTTAGTAGATCCTAGAAGGATCAATGTTATACGTGTGTTTTAACTTCTTATGGTATAAATGATAGACTGCTTTATCAAGTTATAGCTGAAATGCTTTGAATAAGAACTTTGCTCTAATTGGTTTAGAGATTGAACTAGCTGTTGTTAAATATAAATTTCCTCTGCTAAGTGTTAATCCAATAACTGCAATAATAATGTTTCTGGCGGAGAGTTATATCTCTCGCTGAGGCAATTTACAATTGTCTCACCCCCGTGGGAACCACATTTTGTTTAGGTGGACGCAGACGAGGAGGTAGGAATCCTTCAGTAGGCGAAGGACAACAACAGCAGCAACAGGGACAATAGAGAATTCTCAGGTGGAGACATTGACTGATATGTCTTGTATAAATGTACATAGAGTCCTACGTGTCATCTCTATACTCTCAGGTCCTCGGAGTAGTAGTTAGTGCTTTTGAGATTTTGGCTCAGTGCCTCAAGATTTTATACTGCCTATGTTTATTTTAACAGGGCAGTTGATGCTTGTAATTCTCAGAAAAAGATGACACAGGACATGTACTTGTAAACTAGTATGTAATTAAATTACTTCAGTTCTTTGTGAAAGAGTTTTCCTATGTGTGGACCTCTCTGTAAAATGGTTTTAATTTTTAGTAATTTTCGGTAATCCGCTGCTAATGAACGCTTTCTCTTAAGTAAATTATGTTTTTGTGATCAGTGTGTCACAATTTAGTGGTATCAGAGCTCTAGGTTCGCTGAATCTACAGAGACATATGATTAAGGTTGTTGAGTCTGTTCTAAGTGTCTTCTAGTTTATCTGATAGTATCTTCTGCTTACATAGGAGAAGAAGAACTTGAAGATGTCTGGACCACATGAAGAACATGCTACTGAGAGCAGTGTAGCTTCACCAGGAGGAGGTGCAAGGGATCAAGCTAGGGAGGAGCCAGTACCTAAACATCCCCAGTTTGACCCAGCTATGATAGAAAATCCAGCTTTCCATACCCTGTTCAGCCAGTTTATGGCAACTATGACACACATGGCTGATAGGATGCCACCACCTGCACCTAGGGCACCAGCCCACCATGAGGGATATGGAGCCGATAAGACTTTTAAGAGGCTTCACCAGGTTGGAGCCATAGATTATGCTGGTACATCTGATCCAGCAGATGCTGATTTGTGGTTGATAGAGCTGGAGAAGGCTTTCAGGATCCTTGATATCCCTAAATCTAAGAAGGTAATACATGCAGTGTACCTCCTAAAAGGGAGTGTTGGTCACTGGTGGATTATAGAAGAAGATAAGAGGCCAGGTGAAGAAATTGGATGGGAGGTATTCCGACGAGAATTCTTCAGTAGATACTTCCCTAAGATGTATCTAGATGAGAAGATCTCTCAATTTGAGAGGATCAGACAAGGACAAATGAATGTTAGCGAGTATGAAGCTAAGTTCATGGAGCTTTTGCGATTTTGTCCGCATATGGCAGTTAATGATGAGGAAAGAATTCAGTGTTTTGAGAAGGGGTTGAACATTGAATTGACCACTCCTATGCATGCTTTAGAGAACAGGGAGAGGTTTGCCACTTTTGTGGAGTCGGTAAGGAGGATAGAGAGGTTTGAAATCGAGAAATGACATACTAGTGGTAAGAAGGTGTACACTCAGTTTCTAGGACAAAGATCTGAAAGTTTCAAGAAGTTGAGATTTTCTGCATCGACATCACCATCGAGATTCAATACCCAGACGCAATGAATGTCAAGTAGGGGTAGGGACTGTAGTATTGCTCCAAGTAAATCCCCTGAAATAGCATCAACATCGGTGACTGGATCTCACAAACCCTATTTTGCGACCAGGGCCTGTTACCAATGTAGACAACCGGGACATCTAGCAAAGGATTGTCCAGACGGGAATTTAATGATGACTCTACCTCCAAGGCAGAGTCAACAAGGCTCACAAAGGAGATAGTTTTCTAGTAACAATAGAGGACGTGGACAAGCATCCCAAGCTGGTTCATCAACACCTAACAATCAAGCACAAGGTCAACAACAAGCAACTGCTAGGTTCTATGCAATGAATCAATCTGATGCAATAGTCAACGCTCGGGTTGTGACAGGTCAGATGAAATAGATTCTTTCTGATATTTCATTTCATGATTCTATGTGTTAAAAATAAGAAAGTAGTTGTTTTTTTAACTTCTTCTGACTAGTCCTATAAGGACACAAGGAAGATGATAATTTACATTTTACTCAGTATTCCTTAAAATGCTTTATAATCTCTCTTATCTGTGTGATAAAAGATGAGACATAGAAGTGATGCCTGAAGAAAATCCAGGAATGAAAAATCTTGTGTGTATAATGATATGAAAAGTGAGGAACATGATAATGAATAAAGTGCATACTACCTAATCTCAATACTTGTATACCATGGCTAGGAATATGATTATTGGAGATAAGGCAAGTATGGAACTCTTAGATTGTTATATTTCTGATTACTCTGATCAAGTAGTCATTCTGAAACAATCTAGTGAGTATAATGAAATTACATAGGGATTGCTGAAGTGAACTTTCCTAGTAACATAGGGATTGTTGAAGTGAACTTTCCCAATTACATAGGGATTGCTAAGTGAACTTTCCCAATAACATAGGGATTGCTGAAGTGAACTTTCCCAATTACATAGGGATTGCTAAGTGAAATTTCCCAATTACATAGGGATTGCTGAAGTGAACTTTCCCAATAACATAGGGATTGCTGAAGTGAACTTTTCCAATAACATAGGGATTGCTGAAGTGAACTTTCCCAATTACATAGGGATTGTTAAGTGAACTTTCCCAATAACATAGGGATTGCTGAAGTGAACTTTCCCAATTACATAGGGATTGCTAAGTGAACTTTCCCAATAACATAGGGATTGCTGAAGTGAACTTTCCTAATAACATAGGGATTGTTGAAGTGAACTTTCCCAATTACATAAGGATTGCTAAGTGAACTTTCCCAATAACATAGGGATTGCTGAAGTGAACTTTCCCTATTACATAGGGATTGCTAAGTGAACTTTCCCAATAACATAGGGATTGCTGAAGTGAACTTTCCCAATAACATAGGGATTGCTAAGTGAACTTTCCCAATTACATAGGGATTGCTGAAGTGAACTTTCCCAATAACATAGGGATTGCTGAAGTGAACTTTCCCAATAACATAGGGATTGCTGAAGTGAACTTTCCCAATTACATAGCGATTGTTGAGTGAACTTTCCCAATTATATAGGGATTACTAAGTGAACTTTCCCAACTAATGAGAAATTTCTAAGGGAAATTTCCCAGCCACATAGGGTTTGCTAAGTGAACTTTCCCAAATAAGTAAAGGATTGCTGAGTGGATTACCTCTGTTAAATATATATGTTTCTTCTTTGATGTACATGGATTAGAAATAATCCATTAATGGATACTTAGAAAAGTATAAGTTTGCTTTGGACCTTGGTTCCAAGATAATGATATATGGAACAAGAAATGTCCTAAAATAAAAGAAATACCTTGTGCATGTATACCTTCGGTGGTAACAATAGAGAAATGAATATGATAAAAATGAGACGTGTTCTCAACACATATGACGAATACCAAAGTAAGAATTATGGTACCTGAGAAATAATAGATGATTTATGTTGGTTACCTATATTGGCCAATTGTGAAATCAATCTAGTTACATAAAATAATATGGACATCATATGTTAGGGGTTTATGCTTTGCATAAACATAAACATTGATAAGGTTGAACTAATGGAAGGAACAATTGTAATTGGTGGAAGAGTTTATCAAGCTAAAAATATTTCCTTAGAATAACCCCGTGTGGAAGAACTTTGTATGTATTAAAGATATATGGTATCTCCATGACATTAATATGTTATGTGGAGACTTGATGGTATGATAAATAATTAAAATATGTCTCTTCTTTTCTAGGGATTTTGGGGACGGAATCTTTATTAGGGGTTTATAATTTGTAACATCCCTGACCTGGGTTATACTTTAACCCTAGGTGTTTTGTTTCAGAAAGATAATTATATGCTTGATATTATCTTTTGAAAAGTAATTAAGGCTCAAGAGGAACTTATATTTCAATTTTAGTCCTTTTTGAATGATGTTGAAAATAATGTTTTGCTTGTGTTGGACTAAAGTGCTAATTACCTAAGTTGAGGGGTTAAATTGCAAATGTTACATGATAAGATGTTCCTAATGTGTTGAAGCATCATGAGAATGAAGATGATGCAGAGGTATGGCTTGCGGTATCCTGAGTACCAAGGAAGAGCTGATAAAGCATTGTTTGTGCATTAAAACTTAGTTTTGGTGTAATGTGCAATTTACCCAAAACCCAGGGTTCAATATGCAAATTACCACTTCAATAAGGTCCCTAATGGTTCTTGGCATCATTTTGAGGTAATAAAATGAGAGGGGTGTCTCATTTGTATCACTTTGAAGGAGAGAGAATCTTGATATTAAAATAATCAAGATTTAAGCATAATTGAAACCCTAATTCAATTTAATGCGAAAATAATTATATTAAATGGATTGCCCTTCAAACAAAATTGTGTTGGTTGAAAATCCATATATATGTACGTTCTTGTTCCTTGCAAAGTCAATGGAAATATCAACGTGAGTGGAGAACCCACTCACATTAAGAAAATAAAAAGAAATATCCACTAACTTATGGATATTATTATTATAAGGGTTAAGGTGCTTAATTTGCTTTTCTTTAAATCATGGATAATTGAGAGGAATAAGAGGCAAAGGATATAGCCTCATAACCAAGGAAGGGAAGGGATCAAGTGGCAAGGAAATGGAGGGGATAATCCCTACTTTCTCTCCCTTGAATGAATTTTCAATAAAATTCATATATATGCTCCTTTATCCATGAATTGAAAGGGTAATTTCGAAACCACTTTCACTTATTGCTTGAAAAAACGACCAAAGGAGCTTGGAGCAACAAGAGGACGACCCCCAACCTGTTGGTAAGCTTCTTGACCTTCGTTCACCTTGATTTCATGGTGGAAATCACAAATCAATGCTTGATTTCTTCTTTTCTTCACTCGATCTTCAATTCTAGCAAATCCTTTTCACTCAAAAGCTTGAGGAACGAACCTTGTGGTTTGAGAAATATTCTTCCACCATTGTTGACGTGAAGCTCCAAGCTTTGAAGCTCAATTGAAGGCGGGTTATATAACTTGAACCCTTGAACTTTGTTATTGATTCCATATCTTTATCAATTGTTGATTCCTTCTTTATTCTCAAAATTTTATTTGAATGATTGATGCAATCACCATGAAAATCACAGCAAGCTTCATGGGTTTATAGCTTTATGATGATGACATCATCATAAGTACACACCTCCATGAATATCTATTGCAAACAGTTTCATAAATTTTGGTCCAATCGGTTTCACCAAACCGTTTGGAGACCAAACGGTTTGCAAACCGTTTGGAGGTTTGGGTTCCAAACCATTTGAAAGGGTTGACCATTTGCAATGGTTGACCATTTGGAGTTCATATGATTATGTTGATGGTTGATGACCCATTAAATCCAATTGATTGGTTTCAAATGGTTCATTAGTTAAAGGTCCATCAAGTATCAAACCCTAATCGGGTTGAGTGCTGAAATTCTCAATTGATTGATTTAATTTTTGGGTTGACTAACGCAAACGGTCTCAAGACCATTTGGAGGTCACTCAAATGGTCTCAAGACCGTTTGGATGTCAACCAAGACTGTTTGGAAGTCTATGATGAAGTATGATTAGTTGATTGAAGATCCAGTGATATCAAATTGAAATACAATCAATAGCTCAATTGAATGATCGATTCTATGATGCAAACCATAATTGAATTTCACAAATTTCAATGATGGGACTAGTAAAATGGTCTCAAGACCATTTGGAGGTCATCCAAATGACCTCAAGACCGTTTGAGGTTAGGTCATGACATAACTAAGTGGTGATTCAATGATTTCAATCGAATTAGTTCCACAATGTCAACCGTTGATGGTTCCTCGATTTCAAAACCCTAATTGATGGTTTCTTGATTATAAACCCTAGTTAAATTGGGTACAAAACCCTAATTTAAGGTCTAATTGAAGGGTAATTCAATGATTCAATTGAAGAATAAATCAGTAGTTCAATTGATAGATGGTTTAATGATTGAAACCCTGAATTGATAAAGTGATGGAAGACCTTTTTGGTCCATTCAGTTTTGAGAGAGTTTGGACCAAATGGTCCTAAGACCGTTTGAGTCCAAACGGTCTCAAGACCGTTTGGGATCAAACAGTCTCAAGACCGTTTGAGACCAAACGGTCTCAAACCATTTGGAGACCCAATTGGTTTCAAGTGTGAATTGTCCATACAGTTTCATTTTTGTTTTGCTTAAACAGTTTCAAACCATTCAAGGTCTGAGTGACCAAGACCATATGGGGTCTAAGTGACCAAGACTATTTGAGGTTCAATTGGTCAAACCATTTGGACACCTAATATGATTAAAGGTCATTTAGCTACTTGATTATTAATGTTATAAAACAAAGGTGATTATAATGATTAACCCTAACGGTGTGTACTTAAATGAAGAGCTAACCTAGATCAATCTTGGAGTACGTAACATCCTAGAGAGCATGAGAGAGAGAGAGAGAAAGAGAGAGAGGAATTCTTACATAATTAAGACCTAATTCTCTCATTATGAATAAAATATGTAATCAGGGTTTGATCCATAATAATGAGATCATGAAACCCTCATTGAAAAGATTAATGAGCCCTGACCCTAATTTAGGATAAAGCTATGTGAAACCCTAATTTAGGGCAAAGCTAAGTGAAACCCTAATTAAGGGTAAAGCTATGTGAAACCCATATACGAGGAGATGTTATGTGAACCTTAATTTATAAAGATGGAAAACCATATTCCTAATAATGGAATAGTGATTAATATATTGACAGGTGAAATACCTAAAGGGATTGGTAATGGATGGCCTTATATCAATATTTCTTTAACTCAAAGATGAGTCCATATCATTAGTAATAGTTGCATATTCTAAATAAGTGACGTATGACCAATACATTACATGATAAATGTGATGAACTGGTGCATAAAGTATTAGGATGGGAAATACCCTAATACAAGCTAAGTGGATGAACTCAAGTAAGATAAAGGTGATGAGGGAAGTGATACATCAAGATATGATACATATCACATCCAACACCTTAAGATTTATACACCTTGATGTATTTTACATTGAGATGTAATGCACTTTGATAAGTGTAGGCGAACATACCTGATGAAAAGGTTAATCCAAAGCAATAAACTTTGATACAATCATATTCTAGTAAAGATGAGAGAGAAACTCATACTTTGTGTTGATAATTCATTAATGATGAATGATGAGAATAAATAAGTATGATTGAACACTTCTGCTATAAATATTGGCTCCTAGCTGTGTGAAGCAATGAAATAGGACTTGATCATTAATAATATGATCTTGAGAACCTAAATTGTTATTTATGGAGAACCCTAATCCAGGGTGATGTTATGTAATGTTATAGTAAACCCTAATTTCGGTAAAAGGACATGATAAACCCTAATCTTATGTGAATAGTGCATCCTAACCCTAAATTGGGTAATAGGATATAATAAACCCTAATACAGGGTAATGCTATGTGAAACCCTAATACAGGGTAATGCTATGTGAAACCCTAAGACAAGGTAATGCTATGTGAAACCCTAATACAGGGTGATGCTATGTGAAGTCCTAAACATAGAGTGATCCTATGTGAAGCTCAAATACAGAGTGATGAGTTATGAATGTAATAAGAAAACCCTTGTATTGCATGGTAGTGATATATAATGGATATAATTGTTATCATGAGTATTAATCATGCAGGTATATTGATATGATGAGCATAGCCAGGTATGGGCTATGATGCTCTATATATTGAAAATGTTTTATAGGCCTTATAAGCCTTCATATGATTTGTTGCTTAGTGAGAGGTAACCTGAAATTAATGAGTCTTGTGTGCCATATGATGTTTTAATTATTGAAATTGTTTATGGGCTTCATAAGCCATAATATGCCTTGTTGCCTATTAAGGGGTAACAAGAGGTGATATGAGCTTTGTGAACTATGTGGAATGCCGGTGTAGCAAGAATCATAATTTCCTTGGTCACATGACTTGAAGGTATTCGTTACCTAATAAATGGTAACAAGTGTTCTATGATAAACTAAAGGTTGAATACCCATGATAAAGGGTTGATGTTACTCTGTTTAGTAGATCCTAGAAGGATCAATGTTATACATGTGTTTTAACTTCTTATGGTATAAATGATAGACTGCTTTATCAAGTTATAGCTGAAATGCTTTGAATAAGAGTATTTCTCTAATTGGTTTAGAGATTGAACTAGCTGTTGTTAAATATAAATTTCCTCTGCTAAGTGTTAATCCAATAACTGTAATGATAATGTTTCTGGCGGAGAGTTATATCTCTCGCTGGGGAAATTTACAATTGTCTCACCCCCATGGGAACCACATTTTTTTAGGTGGACGCGGACAAGGAAGTAGGTGTTACGACCCGCATCGAGCTTATCCCGTAAGTATGCTGTTAAGCATGTGATTAGCTGATGTGTTAAGTTATAAGCTTGGTTTTGTTAATAATGTTTAAAATGGATATGACATGTGCTTAGTGTGTTTTCTAGCTTCTAAAGCGTGTAGGATCTTACGCTTGAAGCGTTGCCAGAGAAATCGTTCGAATCCGACCTTCAAGTCAAAAGTTGCAAGTTTTTGGGCTTGTAGGGACCTGTTTGTAGTTTTTGAAAGTTTGAACTTTGCGTTTTGGCCCCTAGGTTTTCTTCCTTATCTACTCTTTCTCCCTTATCTCTGTTTCATTTCTCAGAAACGAAAAACGCAGGAAGCGTTCTTCTTCCTTGCGTGAGAAAGAGAGAGAGAGAGGGAGCTGAGAAGGGAGAGACGTCGGAGCTTCGTTTTGCTCCGGCCAGTAGCTGCGGCTCGTCCTCTTCCCTCCGTTGATCGTCTTCTCCATCAATTCGATCCGGATTTGCAGCTGGAGCTACGGTTGCAGGGAAACGGCTTGAGGATTGGGGCGCAAGGAGCAGCCCTAGCTCGTTTCTCTTCCCCCTTCAGGTCCGTTTTGGTGGTATGCATCGATTGCGAATGTTTCGTGGTGTTTGTTTGAGTTTTGCCCGTCGATTCGAGAGAAATCGACTCTTGCAGGCCGTTTTTGTTTTCTTCCTGTGCGCGGTTCGGCCGAGTTCTTATTTGGTCGGCCGAGTTTCTTTTTAGGGCTATTGAACGGTGTTTTTGGGTCGGCCGAGTTTGGGTCTTGGATCGGCCGAGTTTCTTATTTAGATAAGCGAACAACGTTTTTGTCGGCCGAGTTTGGTCCTGATCGGCCGAGTTTCCTTGTAGGTATATAAAGCAGTGTGTCGGTCGGCCGAGTTCCCCAGAGGATCGGCCGAGTTTCCTGCTGGTCGGCCGAGGTTGGTCGGCCGAGTTACAGATTCTGGGAAGTGTTCGGCCGAATTCCATAGTGATCGGCCGAGTTTCAAGTGGTGAGTGGCAGTTCATTTAGAAATCATTATTTAACTCATTTTAAATGCTTATTTGCTTCAGTATCAGTTGATATGACTCTTAAACAGTGTAGCATGTACATTAAAGTATGTTAAGATCATTGGAACTTGAAATGCGTGATATGAATGATGAAAAAGAGGAAATTCTATGTCTTGCAGTTGCTATATGATATTTCTGTTTAATTGTTTATCGGTTAATTAATTAATAGACCTAAGTGCCCTAACACCGTAGAACCCCTAAAGGAAGGTCTGTTACTTAGGGGTGAAACTCGTGTTGCAACATCATCCGTGCTTGTGTCACGGACAAATGAGGAAAGAGAGGCAGTGTTCAACAATAATCCGTGCGTGTGTCACGGTGGCACTGGGAAAAAGAAAGAAAACTTGGTTATCTAACACCATTCGTGCTTGTGTCACGAAGGTAACCCTGTGAGACTCTCCGCCTGTGTGCTCAGGTTAAAGGAGGAGTCTGGAGCACACGTGGTTGTGCATTGAGGCCGTAGAGCCTATGTTTCTGGCCGGAGAGCCAGGGGTCCTGTAGCAGAGCAGGGCTGGCGTCAGACTTAGCATTTCTCGGGTGTGTCGCTAAGTCTTGTACGGTGGGACCGTAGCATGGACTTGTTGCAGATCTTTATATGCAGAGTACACTGCATATATTTAGGGCATAATAATAAAATGAATAAGTAATTATGTAGGATCACAGTAAATTTATATAACTGCTTAATTATCTGAATTACCTGTTGATGCTTGGAAATGTGATTATATTCTGTATATCTGCTATGTTATTAGAACTGCCTTGCTTAATTCTGCATTTATGTTTAATTTCAATTTATAAACCTGACGAGTTGTTTAGTGATAGCTAAGTGAAATGTTATTCACTGAGCGAGTAGACTCATCCCTCTACTCAAACATTTTCAGGTCAGCATCAACATCAGGAATCGGAAGGATCGTTTCATCCTAACGTTTAGTTGATAAAAGGTTTGTAGTTAGTCTAGTTAGAGGTCTCTTAGTCCATTCCCCTCGATCCTCGGGACAAGGTGTGAGTGAGAGAGAGAATATGTACACAGATGTAATTTAATGTTATGCTTTCTTTATGTTAATCAATGTATTATGCTGTAGACTTTGCTTGTATCTTCTATTAGTTTAATAGAGAAGTTTCTGCAGTTTGTTTAGATCTTGTTTGCAGCTTAAACTGGGTTATCATTTAAATGTTTTTAATCATTTTAAAAAGTGACGAGTGGTTGGTTACGTGTTAATCCCACCTGTCGTGCCCTAATTTCGGGGTTTGTGGTTAATGTGAGATTGGGGCGCGACAATTTTTGGTATCAGAGCAGGGTTTGAGTACTTAGTTACTCAAGATCAGGGGACGATAAGAGACCAATAGGATTAAGGTTTAGGTGTCTTTCTTCTATCTGTAGTTTTCTAACAGGAAATATTCTGTTATATCATTGCAGATGGCAGGAAGAGGCTTTGATCATGATGATCAGGCCGAGAGCCATGTTAGCCCCGATCCTTTGTACTTGGGTCCAGGTGGTGGTGACCACGTGGATGAAGCATCCCGGATGTACAGGATGTTCCTGGAAACCAAAGAGAGGTACAAGGCTGATAGGCGAGGATCTTCTTCTACCAGCAGTAAAGATCTGATGCGATCTTATGAGCTTGTGAAGAAGCTTGGTGGCACAGAGTTCAGTGGCACCACAGATCCCGCCAAAGCTGATGAGTGGTTTAGACAGATAGAAAAGGTCTTTCGTCTGATGGAGCTTCCAGAAGATAAGAAGATCAATCATGCGGTCTACCTTTTAACAGGCGATGCAGAGTTGTGGTGGCGTGGTGTGGAAGAAAAGAGGAGAGGTACAGAGCTTTCCTGGCAGGATTTCTCTGAGGAGTTTCATCTCAAATTCTATCCACCCACTTTTCTTAATGAGAAAATCAGGCAGTTACAAAATATTAAGCAGGGGAACATGACAGTTACTGAGTATGAAGCGCTTTTCACACGGTTAGCTAACTTCTGTCCACAACTTGTTCCCGATAACATAGAGAGATGTAGAAGGTTTCAAGAAGGACTAAGGCCAGAGATTCGGCATATAGTTTCTGCTACTAGTAGGAGGAACAGAGAGAACTTTGGTGAGTTTGTCGAGGCTTCTAGACAGGTTGAAGAATCTGTGAATGCTGACAAGGTTCCTGAGTCTAAGAAGAGATCTGCAGATTTCAGTAGAGGGCAATCCAGTAGTGGATACAGAGGTGGAGGTAGAGGTTTCTTTTCTAAACTTGGGCGTGGTTTTGGTTGTTTCGGCAGGCAGAGATCTGAAGATGTCACTACTTCTAGAGGCAGAGGAGGATACAACCCAGGAAGATGGGGCAGTACCGATAGTGGACAGTCTTCTGGGTCGTCAATGTCAGTGACAGGTCCTTAGAGGCAAGAGATACCGCCATGTGACAAATGCGGAAGGCCACATACTGGTCAGTGTTGGGGTGCAAATCCTCGAGGTTGTTTTATCTGTGGACAAGTAGGACATTTCAAAAAGGAATGTCCTCAGCTTCGACAAGAAGCATCGCAAGCTTTCCAGCCTCAATACCATGATGTTCCAAGTTCTTCTGTGGCTTCTGGATCTAGAGGTGGTGGAGTGTCTAGTGGCAGGAGTGGTCAGAGAGGACAGCGTGGCAGAGGGAGAGCTTCAACACGTTTCTTTTCTTTGACACCTCAGGAAGGTATAATCTCTTCACAAGTTGTTACAAGAGAGATGCTTTTGTTTAATAGTATACCAGTCTCAGTTTTGATAGATCCGGGAGCTACTCACTCTTTTATACGACATTCTTTAGTTAGTGAACTTAATCTGTTAACCCAAGAGTTGGCAGATGAGTTAGTGTTGAGGGTTCCGCTAGGTGGGCCAACAGTTTTATCCGAGTTTTGTCCTGGATGCTTGTTATCTTTTAGAGGTTTCACCTTTGCTGCTAATCTCATACCCTTGGATGTAAATACTTTTCAAGTCATCTTGGGTATGGATTGTCTTGAAACATATCGAGTGCAACTCGATTGCTGGAAGAAGGAAGCTACCTTTCAACTAGGGGAATTTTCTTGTGTCTTTACTGGAGACAGGAAAGTTCTGCCTACGTGCATAATATCAGCTGCTGTAGCTGATAAGATGTTACAGAAAGGATGTGAAGCGTTCCTTGCTCATGTGGTTGACACCAGAGCAGAGAAGAGCACCGCCAGTGTTTATGATGTGCCTGTGGTTCGTGAGTTCTCTGATGTTTTTCCAGAGGAGTTACCAGGCTTACCTCCTGTCAGAGACATTGATTTGGAAATTCAGATATATCCGGGTAGTCATCCAGTAGCACTACCAGCCTATAGAATGGCACCTGCAGAGTTGAAGGAACTCAAGGTGCAGTTGTAGGAGTTGCTAGATAAGGGTTTCATTAGACCCAGTTCTTCACCGTGGGGTGCTCCAGTTCTGTGTGTTAAGAAAAAGGATGGTACCATGCGTCTCTGTATAGATTACAGGCAACTGAACAAGATCACTATAAAGAACAAGTATCCATTTCCAAGAATAGATGATCTGTTTGATCAGTTGCGTGGAGCGACGATCTTTTCTAAAATAGATTTGAGATCTGGATATCATCAGCTCAGAATAAAGGCTTCTGATATTCCCAAAACAGCTTTCAGAACCAGGTATGGGCATTATGAGTTTTTGGTCATGTCGTTTGGGCTGACCAATGCCCCAGCAGCCTTTATGGATATGATGAATCGGATTTTCAAACCGTTCCTAGATCAGTTTATTGTAGTCTTTATAGATGATATTCTGATCTACTCCAGAGACGATGCACAGCATGAGCAACACCTGAGAGTAGTGTTGCAGTTGTTGAGACAACACCAGTTGTTTGATAAATTTAGCAAATGCGAGTTCTGGTTGTCCGAGGTAGCATTTCTTGGACATGTTATCTCGAGAGATGGAGGTAGCGTTGACCCTAAGAAGGTTGATTCTGTACTTCAGTGGGAACAGCCTAAGACTCCTACTGAGATCAGAAGTTTCTTGGGTTTGGCAGGTTATTACAGAAGGTTCATACAGAACTTCAGTGTGTTAGCATCACCTTTGACATGCTTGACGAGGAAGGATGTACCGTTTGTTTGGTCTGATAACTGTGAGAGAAGTTTTCAGATTTTGAAGAAAAGGTTGACTTCAGCACCAGTGTTGGTTTTGCCAGAAGCAGAAAAAGGTTATACAGTGTTCTGTGATGCCTCCAGGAGAGGTTTGGGCTGTGTACTGATGCAAGAAGGCAAAGTTGTGGCTTACGCATCTAGACAGCTTAAGAAGAATGAAGACAATTACCCTGTTCATGATTTGGAATTAGCTGCTATAGTTCATGCTCTTAAGACATGGCGTCACTACCTGTATGGTGAGACATGTCAGGTGTTTACAGACCATAAGAGCCTGAAATATATCTTCACTCAAAAGGACTTGAATTTAAGACAGCGCAGATGGCTTGAGATGATCAAAGACTATGATGTGACAATCGATTACCATCCTGGTAAGGCGAATGTTGTAGCTGATGCCTTGAGTAGAAAGTCAAGTTCAACAGCTAATGCATTTTCTATGGCATGTTTCAAGAGAGACTTTCTTGTAGATATGCGAAGATTGAACTTAGACTTGGAGGTGACTGGACAGAGTGGGTTGATTGCTCAGATGCAAGTCAGACCTACTTTTTATAATCAGATTAAGGAATTACAGCAGAGTGATGATGAGTTGTGGCAAATCATGCAGGATATGTCAGAAGGTAAGAGAACAGAGTTCAGGTTTTCTGATGAAGGCATGTTGTATCTTCATGATAGGTTATGTGTACCTGGAAACAGTGAGCTGAAAGAGCAGATTCTTGAGGAAGCGCATACTTCTATGTACGCTATGCATCCAGGTAACACAAAGATGTACAGGAACCTCAAAGAACTGTACTGGTGGTCTGGCATGAAAAAGGATGTGGCTGAATACGTGGCTAGGTGCGGGGTGTGTCAGCAGGTTAAGGCTGAGCATCAGAAACCTGCTGGTACCTTGCAGTCGCTTCCTATACCAGAATGGAAATGGGAACACATTACGATGGACTTTATGGTAGGATTACCCAGGACGCCTAAGGGTTCAGACTCGATATGGGTGATTGTGGATAAACTAACTAAGACTGCTCACTTTCTACCTGTCAAGTCAACCTTTGACGTTTCAAAGTTGGCTAAAGTCTATGTGAAAGAAGTAATCAGGTTGCATGGGATTCCAGTTTCCATTATTTCTGACAGAGATCCAAAATTTACATCTAGATTCTGGAATTAGTTACATCATGCGTTGGGCACAAGGCTGAAGTTCAGTACAGCGTTTCACCCGTAGACAGATGGTCAATCTGAGAGGACCATTCAGACCCTTGAAGACATGCTGAGAGCATGCGTGCTACAGTTTAGAGGCAACTGGGAAGAACACTTAAGCCTAATGGAGTTTGCATATAATAACAGTTACCATTCTAGTCTTGGAATGGCTCCATATGAAGCTCTTTATGGCAGGAAGTGTAGATCGCCAGTTTGTTGGTACGAGGTGGGTGAGAAAGAAATTCTTGGACCTGAGCTAGTCGATGTAACTACAGAAAAGATATCTGTGATTAGGGATCAGTTAAAAGCTGCTCAGGATAGACAGAAAAGTTATGCAGAGAGTCGACGACGACCTCTTGAGTTTGAGGTTGGTAACGAGGTTTATTTGAAGGTTTTGCCGTGGAAGGGAGTGCTGAGGTTTGGCAAGAGGGGTAAGTTGACCCCTAGGTATATGGGTCCATATCCTATTGTTGAGAGGATTGGACCTGTAGCTTACAGGTTGGATTTGCCGTCTGAGTTGGCAAATCTTCATGATGTCTTCCATGTAACTATGCTGAAAAAGTGTCATCCCGGTACAGAAAAGATTGTAGATCCAGAACCAGCGCAGCTTAGAACAGATGTGTCCTATGTAGAAGGACCAATGCGGATAGTTGATCACCGGATCAAAAAGCTTAAGAACCGGGAGATACCTTTAGTGAAGGTTTTATGGAGAAACCATAATCTTGAGGAAGCTACGTGGGAACTAGAGTCTGAGATGCGTGGCAAGTTTCCTTTTCTCTTCTAGGAATTTCGGGACGAAATTCTTATAAGGGAGGGAGATTGTTACGACCCGCGTCGAGCTTATCCCGTAAGTATACTGTTAAGCATGTGATTAGCTGATGTGTTAAGTTATAAGCTTGGTTTTGTTAATAATGTTTAAAATGGATATGACATGTGCTTAGTGTGTTTTCTAGCTTCTAAAGCGTGTAGGATCTTACGCTTGAAGCGTTGCCAGAGAAATCGTTCGAATCTGACCTTCGAGTCAAAAGTTGCAAGTTTTTGGGCTTGTAGGGACCTGTTTGTAGTTTTTGAAAGTTTGAACTTTGCATTTTGGCCCCTAGGTTTTCTTCCTTATCTACTCTTTCTCCCTTATCTCGTTTCATTTCTCAGAAATGAAAAACGCAGGAAGCGTTCTTCTTCCTTGTGTGAGAAAGAGAGAGAGAGAGAGAGAGAGGGAGCTGAGAAGGGAGAGACGTCGGAGCTTCGTTTTGCTCCGGCCAGTAGCTGCGGCTCGTCCTCTTCCCTCCGTTGATCGTCTTCTCCATCAATTCGATCCGGATTTGCAGCTGGAGCTATGGTTGCAGGGAAACGACTTGAGGATTGGGGCGCAAGGAGCAGCCCTAGCTCGTTTCTCTTCCCCCTTCAGGTCCGTTTTGGTGGTATGCATCGATTGCGAATGTTTCATGGTGTTTGTTTGAGTTTTGCCCGTCGATTCGAGAGAAATTGACTCTTGCAGGCCGTTTTTGTTTTCTGCCTGTGCGCGGTTCGGCCAAGTTCTTATTCGGTCGGCCGAGTTTCTTTTTAGGGCTATTGAACGGTGTTTTTGGGTCGGCCGAGTTTGGGTCTTGGATCGGCCGAGTTTCTTATTTAGATAAGCGAACATCGTTTTTGTCGGCCGAGTTTGGTCCTGATCGGCCGAGTTTCCTTGTAGGTATATAAAGCAATGTGTCGGTCGGCCGAGTTCCCCAGAGGATCGGCCGAGTTTCCTGCTGGTCGGCCGAGGTTGGTCGGCCGAGTTACAGATTCTGGGAAGTGTTCGGCCGAGTTCCATAGTGATCGGCCGAGTTTCAAGTGGTGAGTGGCAGTTCATTTAGAAATCATTATTTAACTCATTTTAAATGCTTATTTGCTTCAATATCAGTTGATATGACTCTTAAACAGTGTAGCATGTACATTAAAGTATGTTAAGATCATTGGAACTTGAAATGCGTGATATGAATGATGAAAAAGAGGAAATTCTATGTCTTGCAGTTGCTATATGATATTTTTGTTTAATTATTTATCGGTTAATTAATTAATAGACCTAAGTGCCCTAACACCGTAGAACCCCTAAAGGAAGGTCTGTTACTTAGGGGTGAAACTCGTATTGCAACATCATCCGTGCTTGTGTCACGGACAAACGAGGAAAGAGAGGCAATGTTCAACAATAATCCATGCGTGTGTCACGGTGGCACTGGGAAAAAGAAAGAAAACTTGGTTATCTAACACCATTCGTGCTTGTGTCACGAAGGTAACCCTGTGAGACTCTCCGCCTGTGTGCTCAGGTTAAAGGAGGAGTCTGGAGCACACGTGGTTGTGCATTGAGGCCGTAGAGCCTATGTTTCTGGCCGGAGAGCCAGGGGTCCTGTAGCAGAGCAGGGTTGGCGTCAGACTTAGCATTTCCCGGGTGTGTCGCTAAGTCTTGTACGGTGGGACCGTAGCATGGACTTGTTGCGGATCTTTATATGCAGAGTACACTGCATATATTTAGGGCATAATAATAAAATGAATAAGTAATTATGTAGGATCACAGTAAATTTATATAACTGCTTAATTATCTGAATTACCTGTTGATGCTTGGAAATGTGATTATATTCTGTATATCTGCTATGTTATTAGAACTGCCTTGCTTAATTCTGCATTTATGTTTAATTTCAATTTATAAACCTGACGAGTTGTTTAGTGATAGCTAAGTGAAATGTTATTCACTGAGCGAGTAGACTCATCCCTCTACTCAAACATTTTCAAGTCAGCATCAGCATCAGGAATCGGAAGGATCGTTTCATCCTAACGTTTAGTTGATAAAAGGTTTGTAGTTAGTCTAGTTAGAGGTCTCTTAGTCCATTCCCCTCGATCCTCGGGACAAGGTGTGAGTGAGAGAGAGAATATGTACACAGATGTAATTTAATGTTATGCTTTCTTTATGTTAATCAATGTATTATGCTGTAGACTTTGCTTGTATCTTCTATCAGTTTAATAGAGAAGTTTCTGCAGTTTGTTTAGATCTTGTTTGCAGCTTAAACTGGGTTATCATTTAAATGTTTTTAATCATTTTAAAAAGTGACGAGTGGTTGGTTACGTGTTAATCCCACCTGTCGTGCCCTAATTTTGGGGTTTGTGGTTAATGTGAGATTGGGGCGCGACAGCAGGAATCCTTCAGTAGGTGAAGGACATCAACTACAGCAACAAGGACAACAGTGAATTCTCAGGTGGAGACACTGGCTGATATGTCTTGTATAAATGTACATTGAGTCCTATGTGTCGTCTTTGTACTCTCAAGTCCTTGGAGTAGTAGTTAATGCTTTTGAGATTTTGGCTCAATGCCTCGAGATTTTATATTGCCTATGTTTAGTTTAACAAGGCAGTTGATGCTCATAATTCTCAGAAAAAGATGACATAGGACATGTACTTGTAAACTAGTATGTAATTAAATTACTTCAGTTCTTTGTGAAAGAGTTTTCCTATGTGTGGACCTCTCTGTAAAATGGTTTTAATTTTTAGTGATTTTCGGTAATCCGCTGTTAACGAACGGTTTCTCTTAAGTAAATTATGTTTTTGTTATCGGTGTGTCACAATCTCCTTCTAAAGGGATATCTAGTGTTGGTATTTTTTTACATTATTCTTTTATAAATCTCACAAGATTTAAATGTTCTTTAGTCATAAAGAAGATTGTATTTTTCTTTAATAATATTTGAAGAAGATTCTTAGCTTTGCTAAATTTTCTATAAATTGTTTTGCATAATTCAAACATTCAAAAAATCTTCAAATTTGTTTTCATCTTTTAGTTAATATGGGAAAATAACAATTTCTTCTATGATATGTTTTTGCAATTCTACTCCACTTGAATCTATATTAATCCTAAAATTTTTATTATAGGTTTATGAAGTCCAACTTTCTTTTTAGAAAGTACTATTCCTATTTTTTTGACAAAGAAGAGAGATTAATTGTAAGTGTTTAAAATGTTCTGCTTCATTTTTGATAGCTATTAGAATATCATCTATATATACTAGACCAAAAGCATTGTAAGGTTCAAATACCTTGTCCATTCTTCTATGTTTGTGGAGCATTTTTTAAAATATAAAGGGCATAACCATTCTTCTATGTTTGTGGAGCATTTTTAAAAATATAAATGGCATAACTTTCCATTCATAATGTCCTTCTGGGGATTGAATGTCGTTAGTGATATAATTTTTTCATCTAATCGACTTTGATAAAATCCTATCTTACAATTGAACTTAGAACAAATATTTTTCTTGTTGTCATATTTATTAATGTTTCTTTGTGAGGAAGAAAATATCTATCAAATTTAGTATATTGGTTTGGTTGTTTGGAATTTACTACCACTCTTGCCTTTCCTCTTTTGATTTATGCATGATTTGATAATAAATGCTAGACTAGAATGAGGATTTTTTTATTTTTGTATTAGTTGTGAATTTTCTAATTCTTATAATTGAATTTTGAATTCTTCTATGTCGACATGATTGTATCTCACAAGTTTAACCCTATTTATTTTGGTGGTGTCTATCAATTCTATTGTAGTCCATTCTTGGTTAATATTCGAGAGAGTCAGTTGATTTTCACTATAGTTATTTTCGAATAATAAATCTATATTCTGCATATTTAATTGTACAATGATTTTCCTTTTTACTAATTGTTTGTTCTTATAATCACAACACTTGCTACAGAAAAGAAATTTGTTTATTATATATGTGGTTTGGGCTCGTTTAACTGTAATTGAATGATCACATGGTGTTAGTAATTGAATATATTGTTAATGTTGTATGTATTGTTTGTTTTTTTTTGTAAAATTATTTCCAAATAAATTGTCTTGTTGTGCACAATCAGGGGTATAAAATGGTGGACATGAAATTATATAATCTCCTAAGAACATTTCTAGTTTTTTAACTTTGTGTGTTAGTGTGTGTCTTTTCCTATGAAATCAATTCATATAACATAGGTAATGGTACAATGTAATTTTTTAGAAAGCATTGTCTTCGAGCAATGTAAGTTCCTACTCTAGTATCTAACAATGCATGGAAATATTCAATTTTATATTCTTCAGAAGTTACTCCTGCAATAATGGGAACACTGTATATACTAATTATTTAATTATTTTTCCATAGGTATTCATTATTATTGTAGGTAAAATATAGTCCATCTCTTTGTAGACATAATGGTTCTATTTGTTCTATTGCATTCATCCCTAAACTAACTTTTGTGTCATCTTTGTGATAGTCTCTTTCTATAAAAAATTATCCATTTATTTTAAGACCTCGTATTTTGATAGGAACAATTCCTTGATGTGTTACAACATATTCTGGTCCATCAAAATTCAAATAAGCATCAATGATTCTATCAACATTTTTTTCAAGGAAGGATATCATTCCTTGTATAAAGGTTCACCTTATCCCGAATCTTTTAAAATTGTAGTCATACTCCACTCTCTTCCATCAACGTATTTTCCATATAATTAATAATTTCGGTCACTTCTATTGTTTGCTATGATTCTTATGCTTGATGTTCAATATAAATTTCTTAATATTTGGCATAGTCTTCCATTATACATATTTGTACTTGGTCCAGCTTTTTCTGTTCTATCTCAGTTTGAAATATTTAGTTAATTTCCTTCATAACCTAGTCTTCTCGGGATTCTACTTTCTGTTATTATAGCTTTTTTTTTGGGTGAAGCTAGGAAGCTATTTTATTCAACCCGCCTTCCTCGTGCAGGGATCAAAAGTGGATTACAGACATTATTTCTAGACAAAGAAAACATGGTAGGGCTCCTACCATTACACAGGGAAAAAGAAAGGGGTTGACCCACAGGGTCGAGAGGAGGGTTCTCATAGGTGTAACCCTCGTTGTAGTTTTTAAGATGATGCTTGGCCAGAGCATCGACAATCATAGTGTGCTGCCTGGGTAGGTTCACAATCATTACGTCCTCTCGGTCTTGAATGATACTGTTGATCTCCTGTAGCCAAGGATGGTAAGCTGGATAATCCGATGAGTTTCCCTTTATGGCTTTAGTAGCTTTGCTGCTGTCTGTAACAATCATCAGAGGATCGTTAATGTTCCTGGCATGTGCCTGTAGTGCTAGATGGATCGCTCTAATCTCAGCTTTCGTAACTGAGGGTGTGAAGATAGTATTTGCCTCTCCCCTCGTCCAATGGCCTTCTTTGTCAAAAGTAACAGCTGCCACAACTCCCTTGTTACCCTTTACTGCTGCATCCACGAATGTGGTTTTGATTGGTAAATTTACAGACCACTGGTAGGTAGCATCTTCATCCCAGTTGGGTGTAAGAGGTGCCCTCTTCATTTTCCCAATATTCACAGCTTTACAAGTACTCCCAATTTGGCTGAGTTGCTTATTTGTATCTAGGGTGGTCTGTTCAAAAACTAAAGCGTTCCTGGCCCTCCATATTATCCAACATGCGACAGCAAACCTCATCTTTTCTTCCTCGTTGCCTACCAACTGCTTAGATAGCCATACTTGGACAGACTGCTGGTGCTGGTTAATGGTTGTTTGTATATTCAACCGCAGCCAAACTTCAGTAGTAGAAGGACAAGTCCATAGAGCATGTAGAGTGTCCTCATTTTCTGCCTCGCAACGTGGGCAAGTGGAGCAATCTGTAAAATGTATTTACTTGCGGCGGGCGTTGGTCATGATGGCTTCATGGCCAGCTAACCAGATAAAAGTTTTGATCTTTCTAGGAGCATGCTTGTGCCATATAGTATGCCAAATCCTATTGGTAGGGAGCACTCGATTGCCATGTATGATATCATACGCTGAGCTTGTTGTATAACATCCAGTTTCGTCATGTTTCCATTTCCACAAGTCACCACCTCTGGCTGCGTCTGGTGGAGGAAGCTTCTGTATTTATTGAGCACAGTCGACCAGAAGATAGCTAGTGAGGAAGTCTGTGTCCCATCCCCCTTGGAGATTTCTTACACTCGCGACTTGTAGATCCCGTATATCCTCGGGCACCTGTGTCGTGCTGATGGTTGAGAGACTGCCATAGTTAGGAACCCAGTTTTCTATCCAGAAAGCAGTAGTAAGACCATTGTTGACTACCTTCGAGCAGTTTTCTTTTACAAAATCGAGACCAGAGGCCAGTGACTTCCAGAAAGGTGTAGCCCAACCCTTCCTATTCTTGTTCAGATTTTTGTATTTGTGCTTAAAGCCTGTCTTCCAAAGGGAGTGATGAGAACTCAGGTATTTCTAAGAGTTTTTCCATAGCAAAGCTTTGTTCCAGTTTGACATGGACTTAATGCCTAGACCTCCATTGTCGATATGGGTACTGATCACCTTCCAGGATACAAGAGAAATAGGATTTGGATTTTGTCCTCCTCCCCAAATAAATTTCCGTATTGTCCTATCCAGTTTAGTACAGACTGACATAGGTACTTTTGCTGTTTGCATAACATAGGTGGGAGTCGCACTGAGAACTGACTTTGCAAGGCAGATACGACCTGCGATGGATAAAGATTTAGCAGCCCAACCATTTATTCTTGTCTCCATGTTATTCACCAGGTGGGAATAAGTGTCTTTGTTCACTCTTTTATGCAAAAGGGGAACACCAAGATATTTACCAAGATCACCCGTTTCCTGGATGCCACTCAACTAGCATATATTTTTCCTTGTGTCTCTATCCACAGAAGCAGCGAAGTAGATTCTGGACTTGTCAATCGATATTTGTTGGCCAGAAGCGTCCTCAAACAACTTGAAACATTCTTTGATGGTCACCAACTTCTCCACGGTTGCTCGTGCAAAGAGCACAATGTCATCAGCAAAACAAATGTGAGAGATTGCAGGTCCTTTTTGGGAGAACTTTACTGGTCGCCAATGTTTATCATCAACACTTTGGTGGATAAGTTGAGTAAGACGCTCCATGCATAGAACGAAAAGATATGGGGATAAGGGGTCACCCTGGCGTAGCCCCCTAGAAGTCTTGAAAGGAGGAAGAGCCTCCCCGTTGAAGATTATACTTGTTTGCCCAGCTGAAATGGAGTTCAATATATATCTCTTGATATTATCAGGCCATGACATTTTACTCAGTGTGTTTTCGATGAAAGCCCAGGACATACGATCATATGCTTTAGATAGATCAATCTTAATGGCCATGTAAGGTGCATTGGAACGCTTCCTGAAGTTGTGGATCACCTCTTGGACCAGGATGATGTTATCGGATATGCATCTACCAGGGATGAAGCTAGTTTGTTCTGTTGAAATCCAGGCGGAGATGTGCCTCTTGACTCGTTCAACAATGACTTTGGAAGCCAGTTTAAGGCAGACGTTGTTAAGCGAAATGGGACGCAGCTGGTTGTAGCTAGTTGGGCCTTTTATCTTCGGAATGAGAACAATGCTCGAATCCCCAAGCGCTTCAGTTATTGGAGATCCATTGAGGATACTGCGAATAGTGAGAAGAATGGAGTTTCTGATAATTTTCCAGTTTGATTTTATAAAATACATATCAGTGCCATCAGGACCTGCAACTTTAAAAGGGTTAGCATCTTTGACAATTCTCCATACCTCATACTCAGTGACAGTGGCCCCCAGAATGCGAAGTTATTATAGCTTTTTCAAAGACATATATATATATACTTTCTGGTATTTCTATTTCTAAGATTATTTCCGGTCTTATAATTTCTCCTACTTCTTTAAATAGGTTGGGAAGTACGACAATATCTTTAATCCTCAAATTTCTCAGAGGGATGTGTATTACCAAGTTCATAACTTATAATATATGTTATAGAATATTTGATAGGTCCTTTTTTCATAAATTCTACTCTTGGAAAGTCTTGTATTAGGGTTAAGGTTTTTGTAATGTTACTATCTCTAATATTTATACTTATCTTTGAATAAATATTATCGATTAATTTTTGATGTATAGTTTTCTTGTAATATTCCTATTGTTGCATCCTTTCTGTCTTTTATTCTATTATTTATTAGAACAATATTAATGAGGGAATCTACTGCTTCTCAGAAAGTTTCTTTGATCATCATTTGAATAGAAACTATATGTATCCATCCTAATTTATATCTATCTTTGATTTTTTCCATTCTTCACAGTATGTCATCTTTTTGAAGTAGGGGGGTATTTATTCTATTTCTCATAAACTCGATTTGCATGTGCATTTCTCTATTTGTTACTCCATAATATAAAGTATGTTTTCTTTGGGTAATTTTCAAAAAGGGATGTTCTAAATTGATCTACGTTTTCTAATCTTAACTCAATATTTTTTATTCGATTAAATAGTCTTCTAATTATTAGTACCTCTTGCAAGAAATTTCCTACTTCTTCTTGATATTCTTTGATTATTTCTTCCTCAATCTGATTCTATATTTGAGAGATACTAGATTGATCCATCAGATTGTTCATCATTTATCAATTTAACAGATTCTTGAATATTTTCTATTTTAGAGCATTCCTCTTCTATTATTTCCTTGAATTGCTTTCGATTAATTTTCTTAAATCCTCTATTTGTACATTTATTTGCATAGTGCCCTTTTCCTTGAGATATAAAGCACATACATTCTTTTGGGTTTT
The DNA here is from genome assembly GCA_963693085.1 of Alisma plantago-aquatica. Lineage (NCBI taxonomy): Eukaryota > Viridiplantae > Streptophyta > Magnoliopsida > Alismatales > Alismataceae > Alisma > Alisma plantago-aquatica. The sequence goes on along the minus strand of OY856415.1, from coordinate 314,290,184 downwards.
TAACATTCTAATTTCTTTTCCTCCTGTAGTACTTCAACTTTAGTTGTGGTTTTAAACCAAATATTTTTTTCTTTTTTCTTTTATATTTATTTATTATATTATATGTTGTTGGTTCACATCCTATTTCTATTGGGTGTGTTAATGTTGAACAACAAAGTCCTTTCTTTACTACTTTATTTATTTTTCTATTTAGTGTGGCATCGACACATCATTCTTCCAATTTCATTCATAAAAAATCTATTCTTCCTCCTAGATCTCCTCTTTGCCTTATATATTGGGTATATAATAGCATGACCTTGAATCCCCAAGGATCGTGTATTTTTGCATAAAATAAATTCAGTAGGTTTTTATTTGTTGCATTTTATTTTTTTTGTTCTATCATATATCTTATAGAAATATTTTGAGATTTACATGTATAATCATTTACCCCTTTATTATAAACGATTATATATGTATATTCCAAGAAAGCTTCTATAAGATATATGATGGACAGACAAAGAAAATGTAATGAATAAAAACCTACTAAATCTATTTAATGCAAAAATACCCTATCCTTGGGGATTCAAGGCCAATAATTATATCCCCAATATATAGGGCAAAGAGGAGATACACTAGGAGGAAGAATATAATTTTTAAGAATTAAATTAGAAGAATGATGCACCGAAATCACACGAAATAGAAGAACAAATAAAGTAGTAAAGTAAGGACTTTGTTGTGCAACATTAACACACTCACTAGCAATAGCCAATAGGATGCGAACCAACAAGATATAATAGAAGAAATACATATAAATTTAAAAAGAAGAAAAGATTTGGTTTTAAACCAAAACCAAAGAATAAGTATTACAGATGGAAAAGAAATTGCAAACTTAAAAACCCACAATAATGTACGTGCTTTATATGTCAATAAAAAGGACACTATACAAATAAATACCCAAACAGATGATCTAGAAAAATGAATCAAAAGCAATTCGAGGAAATAATCAAAGAGGAATTCTCTGTATTAGAAAATATTCTAGAATCATTTAGTTAAAATATGATGAACAATTCAATGCATCATCCATTATTTCTTAGATACAGAATCAGACTTAGGAAGAAATAATCAAAGAATATCAAGAAGAAGCACAAAATTCTTGCAATAAGTATTAATAGACAGAAGATTATTTAATCAAATCACAAAAGAAGATTATTTAATCAAATATTAAATACTAAGTTAAGATTAGAAAATACATATGGATTTAGAACATCCTTTTTTGACAAAGTTACCGAAAGAAAAGATATTTTAAATTATTGAGTACTATTAGAGAAATGCCCATGCAAATTGAATATACTAGAAATAGAATAAATATTTCCTTACTTTGAAAAGAGGACTCATTGTGAAGAATGCGCAAAGATAGATATAAAATAGAATGGATACATATGGGTGCTATTCAAATGATGATCAAAGCAACATTCTAAGAAGGAATTAATTCACCCATTGATATTGTTCTAATGGATACTCGAATAAATGTTAGACAAGATGCAACAATAGGAATATTACAAGGAAACCTTAGCCATAAAAAATAATCTTTAATATTTATCCAAAGTTAAGTATAAATATTAGAGATAGTAGCATCAATTGAACCTTAACCCTAATACAAGACTTTCAAAAAGTATAATTTATAAAAAGGATCCATCCCATATTATATTACATATATTATAAGTTATGTACTTAGTAATACACATCACTCTAAGAAATTTGAGGATAAAGATATCATAGTACTTCCTAGCCTATTTAAAGAAGTAGGAAAAGTTACAAAACCAAAACTAATATAAGAAATAGAAACACTAGTAAATATAAAAATATATATGTCTGGGAAACCTCTAATAACGAAAAATGGAATCCCAAAAAGTGTACGTTATGAAGGTAATCAATGAAAAATAACAATTGGAGATAGAATAAAACAACTTAGAGAAAGTACAAATAGGTATAATGAAAGACTACACCCGATATTAAAATTTTTACACCGAACATCAAACCTAAGAATCTTAATGGACAATAGAAATGTCAGATATTATAAACCATATGGAAAATTCTTCAATGGAAGAGAGTGGAGAATGAATACCATTTATAGACTTTGGAGCATGTGTTTCCGTTATAAAATAAGGAATGCTACCCTACCTTGAAAAAGTACCTATATGATCACTGCACACTTATACAAATTTCAATTGATAAGAATATGTTGTAACACACCAAGCAATTGTTCCTATCGAAATACAAGGTATTCAAATAATGGTAACACTTTTTATACAATCAAAAATTCATAATGATGACACATAAATTATGAGTACACTAGAACAAATAGAATGGTTCTCTATACAAAGAGATGGACTATATTTTACCTACAATACTAATGAAAACTATTGAAAAAAGAATTAAATAACTATATATACAATGTTAACATTATTGTAGAAATAATTTATGAAGAATATAAAAAAGAATATTTTCATGCATTCATAGATACTTAAGCAGGAACTTGCATTGTCCAAAGACAATGCTTTTTAGAAAATTCTTTTACACCATTACCTAAATTATACTGAATTAATTTCACAATAAAAATACATGTACTAACTCATAGAGTTAAAAAACCCTAAAATTATCTTATAAAATGACATATTTACATGTCCATCATTTTACACCCCTGATTATGCGCAACAAGACATTTTATTAGAAATAATTTTACACAAAAATTCAAATTATGCATACAACATCAACAATATTCAATTACAAACACCATGTAATCATTAGATTGCGATTAAATGAGTCAAAAATTCCTATAAAAGAAACAAATTTCTTTTCTATAGAAAGCATGGTGATTATTAGAGCAAACAACCAATGAACGGAAAAATTATTGAAACAAATATGCAAAACATAGAATCATTATCTAAAAAGAACTTAACGAATATCCATTGACTCTCTGGAATATCAACAAGGAATGGGATACAATAGAAATGGCACCACCAAAATAATAGATATAAATCTATGAGATGCAATCCTATTGAGATAGAGGAATTCAGAATTCAATTACAAGAATAAGATAAATCACAATTAATACAAAAACTAAAAAGTCCTCATTATAGTCCATCATTTATTGTTAGAAAGCATAGACAAATGAAAAGAGGAAAGGCGAGAATGGTAGTTAAATATGAACAACTAAACTAATATACCAAATTTGATGGATACTTTTTCTCGCAAAAAAATGCTAATAAATATGACAAGAGGGTATAATGTTTATTCTAAATTTGATTGTAAGTAGGGATTCTATCTAATACAATTTGATGAAAAAGTATACCACTAACAACATTCAGTAACCCAGAAGGAATTACAAATTGAAAGTTATGCCCTTTGGAATTAAAAATGCTCCACACATGTTTCAAAGAATAATGGACAAGGTATTTGAACCTTACAATTCTTTTTTTCTAATATATGTAGATGATATTTTAATGGATATAAAAATGAAGAAAAACATTTTGAACAATTACAAATATTCTCTTTTCTTTGTCAAAAAATAGGACTTATACTTTATAAAAACAAAATATAACTCTGTAAACCTAAAATAGAATTTTTAATGTTAATATTAGAATCAAGTGGAATAGAATTGCAAGAATATATCATAGAAAAATTGTTATGTTCCTAGATAAACTAGAAGATATAAAACAACTTCAAAGATTTTTGTGATGTTTGAACTATGTTGAACAATTTATAGAAAATTTAGCAAAGCTAAGAAACCCAATATAAAAATTATCAAAGAAAAATACAATCTTCTTTATGTCATAAGAACAGATAAATTATGTCTAACTTATAAAATAACAATGTAAAACTGCCATAGCAAGATCTCCCTTGAGAAGGAGATTATTTAATAATAGAAACTAATGCTTCTAAAGATTTTTGGGGACTAGTCTTAAAGAATGAAGATGTTCAATCAGAAAAATATGTAGAAATACTTCTGAAACATTTATAGAAAAAAGATACCACTCAAATGAAAAAGCACTGTTAGCACTTAAAAAAGACTTTTAAAGATTCTCCTACTTTCCATAACCTAAAAATTTCTAGATAATACTCAAGTAACAGTCTTCATAAAAACAATCTACCATCCACTACAAAATATAAAAGATGAAGTAGGTGGTAGATGTTTTCTGTTGAGAACATTTTTGATGTTGAAGTCATCTAAGGAGAGACTACCTTTGTTATATATTTCCTATCTAGAGAATATAATGGAGCAAGTTAAAAAAAACTTGTAGAATTCCAAGAAAGATTACAAGTTAATTGTAGATTACTGTAGAATAACTATGATTAATTGATAGATTTAATTCACAAACAAAACAACATCATAAATAGTGTTGAAGAAAATAAACAAGACATTGCAAGTATTATTGCAGATCTGGATTCCTTCATTTGAGAAATACATCAAAATGTATTGCGATTAGTAAGAAATGATACATGGAGGGTAAAGTCCCCATTCATATTTCACTCTAGATTTCTAATTTAATCAGTAGCCATCAATGTAAATAATTCCATAATGCAATATATATTTCAAAATGGTATGTTGACTTTAATCAGTAGCTTAAAAACTAAGTTTATTAATAAAAGCCAAATGAAAAGAGAAAGTAATTTTAAAACTACACCAGGCTCATAGCTAGACATGTTATCTCTTCAGAGAAAGATAATAGACTAACATCCAGAAGCATCTATCAAACAACAAAATAACTGAGGAAATTATCTCCTCAGAGAACAGTTCCCACCTCATAGAGGATAATATAATCTCTTTGGAGAAAGATTCCCGCTCCATAGTGGGCAATATTAATTGAGGCTTGAAAATAATTTAAAATTTAAGGTATCTCAGATTGAGCAGGAACATGACCTGCATTTAAGGCTCATGGGATTTTCGTGAAAATGTGAAACCAAATAGTCTTCCTCTAGCTTGGTGGCCGAACCCTAGGAGGGTCTTGTTCTTTGGTAAGCATCTTCCCTCTCTCCTTAGCATCTTCTTCTCCATCTTGCCTACCCTTCAGCCATAGTGGTTATGATCCTTGTTCCTTTTCTTGAGCTGGCCGAAAGTGGTGTGCTGGGAGCTAGGAGCTTAAAGCTTGGAGCTTTAGAGCTTGAAGAGTTTGCTTAAGGCAGGTTACATAACTTCTAACCCTAGCTATACTACCTTCTCTATGTTTCATGATTCATATATGTGGATGATCAGCCATTGCATATTATGTTTCTTTCTCTACAAAATGTTGTTGATCTTATGGATATAGTGAGCATGATGTTGTTGATGGTTTATATGCCTTTACACCTAGTTGGCCAAACCATAGTTTGGGGTTTCCTTGTTGAGCAATACCCCTTTCTCTCCTTGGTCTAGAGAAGTGACTTTGAGCTCTAGTGATGTAGGAAATACCCCTCTCTCATTTTAGTTGAGAGGTGAGTCTACATTCTAGTTGCTTGGGCAACACCCTCCTCTCACAATGGATTTGAGAGGTGAGCTTTTGGATAGATGATGACCTATGTTGAGGTTGATCCTTGTGGTTGCCCAATTTGTTATAGAGGTTGTGTAAAACCCCTCTCTCTTGGTTGTTGAGAGGTGAGCTGATCTTCTTGATCAATTAGGGTTTGGTGCCCTTGTGCTTGAGGTTGAAGATGACCATGTTGGGTTGTACCTTGCATGATATGACCTTGTAGTAGTGCTACCCGATAGCCTTGTCTTGGGTTGTACCTTTCCCCGATATGCGTAATTGAGCTTGTCTAATACCCTTTGTGGAGTTGGAGCTTGGGCGATACACCTTGATGTGTGCTCTGCACGACACACCTTGTGATAGCTCTTGGCCAATATGCAGTAGTCTTGTGCTGCCCGATATGGTGGGTGCATGGTGGAACCCTGTTAGGTGCCTTAATGGTGGCCGATATGAGGTGTTTGACCTAGTTGGATGATAGGTCTTCTTAAGGTGTTGCTTGTTATAGGTGGGCGACACCTTAGCCTCTTCCTTAGACGATATGAGTAGGATGGGTAACCTTGTGTCGAGCATGGGGTTTGTGTTTGCCTGACACACCCTATGTAATTTGGCCGATATGGTGCCTTAGTGGTTACAATGCTCTTGGACGATAGAGTGCCTTGGTTGAATAAGGGTCCTTTGAACGATATGGGTGATGGTTGAATGATAGGGTGTCTTGGGAGCCATGCTCCTGGTCGACATGCTTCTTGTTGATAGGGTTGGCCGATAGAAACCCTAACACTAGTGCACGATAGGATCCCTGATGCATGATAGGATGATGTGTTGTTGGCCATTTTGATGACACATGTGCTTTAGGGTTTGGAACCCTAGCCGATACATCTTTCGGTGAGGGTTGGCACTGCCCGCCATACCTATAGTGAGGGTTACAAGAGCTTTGGTGAGGGTTCTGATAACTCGGAATGTATATGGCTAATAATGATAACATAAGTGATATGGTGTAATCACCTTGAATCCTACAAATATGATAATGAGTGAAGATGATAGGTTGTGAACTAGGATGCTTGGAAGGATATGATGTTGCTACACATGATAATGTGACACATGCATATGATCACAAGTATGGGGCATGATATATGCTTATGATTGAAAATAAAACGATGATTTCTACAGCTCATGTGTAAAATACTCATGGATGTTGTTGTATACTTGGTAGCATGATAATCTTGTTAATCCATGATGGTTTCAGTTATCTCTATGAATGTGTATACTAACCATGCTAGCATTTCATGTGGATTCATAGCCTGGTAAGAGCTATGAGATGCATGTTCTTGAGTAGAACCATGTGGTAATGAGATAAAAAATTGATAGGTCTGAGGACCTGATATAAGGCTGAGTGCCTAGTTGAGGTGTTATCCTCTAATGATGAGATAAGGGATGTGTTCCCAGAATACTGATGCATGACTATGATGCCTTGAGAGGTAGTGGTTGATATAATGAGGGATTGAGGTCCCAAGACAGTATGATGATGGAAATAATGATGTAATCCTATATGGCTATGTTTATACTTTGATTTCCTCAACAATTGGCTTAAAATATACTAATTAAGTATAGATGAACATATCATGTAGTTTGCTTTGGACATAGATCCATCATCGTCAGTATTTGATGATGGTGAAATAGGTTTATCCTGCGGGATTACCTGGAGCGCATATTATTGAATATGCGAGGTTTCCCCTAGCCTAAAATAGGAGGATTTGAGTGAAGCTGTGGTTGCAGACTTAGGATATATGGAGCATGGTGAACAGACCCATGGCTCAAGATATGTGATGATGAGCATGATGCGTTCATGGCTCAGATGTATATATGGGTAGCTTGCGGAGCTGTCCCAGAGGTTGAGGCCCCATAAGCATAAGACTATGGTCCTGCTTGATGATTCATGTAGTGACTATGAGAAGGTGAGGTCATGGAGTTCAGATCTCCTTAGACCTTGTATGGCACCAGATTGGGCTTCACAGCCAATGGTTGGATTTGAGCATGGAATGCTCACTTCCTCAGGGAATAATAAAATGTAATCCAGCCGAATAGTATATCTTGTTTAGAGAAAAATACGGAACATTGATTGAGGCCTTGCTTATATAGCTGATCTAGTTGTACTATGCAGTTGTGTGTACGATCCTTATATCTTGTGATAAGTTCTTATAAAGCTTATCTTTTCAATCATGTTCCATAAAGAAATACTTGTTTATATGCCTCCTAGATATCTTGGTAGGATTTATGGTAATAATAGCCTTGCTCAGTATGCTGCTCTTGTTATACGCATTATCAGTTATATGCTATTATTGCGTTAGTCTTCTGAGGTTTTATAGTTTCGGCGGGGAGTTATGTTTCTCGCTGGGACTGTGTGTCTCACCCCACTGGTTTACATCCTTTTTAGGTGAGTGCTCTAGATGTGGTGGTGGTCGTGAGGCTGCGGCCGAGCAGCAAGAAGAGCAGTAGAAGGCAAGAGATGGACATGCTGCTATTTTGGTGGTTTATAGTGGAGTCTTAGAGTCATCCCTATACTCTCAAGTCCTAGGAGGTGTTTGACGATGTTTCACAATGTCTAGATGTTGTAATCTTGTACATCCTGTTGTTGTCCGTACGTGGTCGTTATGTATGTATAAACATTTGATGAACCCTGGTGCTGACAGTATAGCTGGTTCCGATAAGCTGTGGACATATATCAAACCTTGTAATATTCTTATAACATGTTTCTCTGTAGGATTTGGATGCAAAAGTTCTATTATGCATGCTTTCCACAATCGGTTTTAATTAACCCGTGTTTTCGATAAAATGTGGTTCTGCATGTTTTCGCATGTCATCTCGTTGTCTGTGTGATGGTGGGGTGTCACAGTTGGTTTGGTATCAGAGCCCTAGGTTCACTGAGTCTACAGGGATCTAGGACTAGGTTTGCGTATGTTCTTGTGAGTTTTCCAGGTTTTCTTACAATAACCTTCTGCAATCAGCAGAAGATAAAGCTTAAAGAAGTCTCGAAACCATGAAGAACGTGCTACCGAGAGTAGTGATGTTGCATCAGTTGATGGAGCAAGAGGGTAGGCACATGAAGATCGGGTGCCTGAGGTCCCCCAACTTGACCCAGCCATTCTCGAAAATCCTACCTACCAACAACTTATGGGGCAGTTGATGGCTACGATGAATCACATGGTGGAAAGGTTGCTAGTGTCTTAGCCAAGAGCACAGGCTCCCCATGGTGAAACATCGGGTATTAGGAAGACCTTTGAGCGGCTTCTCCGCGTTAGAGCTTTAGATTATACTGGAATGGCTGATTTGGTGGATGCTGATATGTGGCTGACAGGTCTTGAGAAGGCCTTCTGGATCCTCGACATCCCCAAAGTAGACAAAGTCAAGCACACTATCTACCTTCTGAAGGGTAGTGCTGGCCACTGGTGGGCCATCGAGGAGGAGAAGAGACTCGGTGAGGAGATCGGTTGGGAGATCTTTCGGCGAGAGTTCGTCAGTAGATACTTTCTGAAGATGTATCTGGATGAGAAGATCAACTAGTTTGAGCATCTATGCCAAGCAAAAATGAGCATCACCGAGTATGAAGCCAAGTTCATGGACTTGTTGAGGTTTTGTCCTCACATGGCGGTGACAGATGATGAGAGGATCATGCGGTTTGAGAAAGGTTTGAGTGTTGAGTTGTCGACACCTGCTACTGCTTTAGAGATTCGGGAGTGGTTTGCCACGTTCATGGAGTCCATTCGTAGGATTGAATGGTCTGCCAGGGAGAAAAGGGAGTCCTTGACCAGAAAAAGGCCTGCTCAGTTCCAGGGACCAAGATCTGGTGGCTTCAAGAAGCCAAGGTTTTCAGCACCTCCCACGATGCAGAGTTCTCGTACACCATCTCAATGGTCTCCGAGTAAGGGAAGAGGTTATGTTTTGTTGACGTCGAACACGCATAGTACAACTTCTGTGGCAGTGAGAGGGACATCTAGGATGTAGACAGAAGGCAGGTCATGTTATATCTGTGGACAGATTGGACATTTAAGGTCAAATTGCCCAAAGAGAGATGTTGAAGTAACACAACAGCTAAGGCAGAATCAACAATGGTCAGACAGACAGCAACCCAGTGGTAGTAGAGGGCGAGGAGGCGCTCAAGCGTTGCAAGTAGGATTGTCTACTCAAGGAAGCAGGGGATGTGGACAGCAAGCAACGGCTCGATTCTATGCTATGAGTCAGCCGGAGGTGATAATCAACCCACGAGTGGTGACAGGTCAGATGGAGTTATTTCATTCAGATTTGTCTTCTTCTTGCTTTATATTTGTTCTGGTTGACCTGGGTGCTATGCACTCTCTTATCATGCATAGTCTTCTTGATAGCTGTCCTTTACCTGATAGTTGTAAGAAAGATAGCCTATTGTTAGAAACCCCTCTCGATGGTTCCTCGATGCTTCGAGAGGAGTGCCCATCTTGTGTTCTATCTTTCTCGGGACACAGTATACAAGTGGATCTTATACCACTTGAGATGCATGGATTCGATGTGATCCTTGGGATGGATACCTTAGAGAAGTATAAGGTTGTGTTGGACTGTGGTTCCAAGCAGGCAGTGTTTGATGACGACGGAGAGAAGTGGATCTTCTAAGGAGAAAGGAAGATTCTCCCGACGAGTTTAGTGTCAGTGATGGTCGCAAAGAAGTTGTTGCGGCAAGGTTGTAAGGCATTCTTAGCTCACATTGTGGATTCCAAGGCGAAAGGTCCTAGCCTTGAGGAGGTGACGGTTGTCCAAGAGTTTGTAGATGTGTTTCCTAATGAGTTCCCCGATGTTCCCCCACCTTGAGAAATTGATTTTGAGATCAACCTGGTACCAGGAACGTAGCCAGTTGCACAGACACCGTATAGGATGGCTCCAGCAGAGATGGTAGAGTTGAAGAAGAAGTTACAGGAGTTATTGGAGAAAGGTTTCATCCGACCGAGCACGTCGCCTTGGGGTGCTCCAGTGCTGTTCGTTAAGAAGAAGGACAGGTCGATGCGGTTATGTATAGATTACTGGAAGTTGAACAAAGTCACAATCAAGAATAAGTACCCGTTGCTGAGGATAGACGATCTGTTTGATCAGTTGTGTGGTGCTACAGTGTTCTCAAAGATCGATCTACGGTCTAGATATCATCAGTTGAGGATTAAGGCGGACGACATACCAAAGTCAGCGTTTAGGATGAGGTATGGTCATTTCGAGTTTGTGGTTATGTCGTTTGGGCTAACCAATGCACCTGCTTCTTTCATGGATCTGATGAATAGGGTGTTCCATCCGTTTCTAGATTAGTTTGTTGTAGTTTTCATAGATGACATCTTGATCTAAAGTCGGGATAGTCAAGAGCATGAACAACATCTTCGACAAGTGTTAACTCTTCTTCATCAACACCAGTTATATGCCACGTTCAGTAAATGCGAGTTCTGGTTGAAGGAAGTGATTTTCTTGGGTCATGTGATATCTGCAGAAGGAGTCAGAGTGGACCCCAAAAAGGTGGAATCAATGGCAAATTGAGAGCAACCAAAGACGCCGACTGAAGTTTGTAGTTTTCTAGGTTTGGGAGGATACTATCGGAGGTTTATCAAGGACTTCAGTGTGATCGTGTTGCCGATGAAAAAGTTGACCAGGAAGGATGTACCTTTTATCTGGGATGATCATTGTCATCAAGCTTTCCAAAGTTTGAAGGAGAAGCTGACTAGTGCTCCAGTGCTAGTGCTGCCAGAGCCTGGGAAGGGTTATGTTGTTTTCTATGATGCTTCCAAGAAAGGCTTAGGTTGCGTGTTGATGCAGGAGGATCATGTGGTTTCTTTTGTTTCATGACAGCTTAAGAAACATGAGAAGAACTACCCGACACATGATTTAGAGTTGGCAGCAGTGGTCCATGCGTTAAAGATTTGGAGACACTGTCTTTATGGGGAAGTGTGTCAGGTCTTTACAGATCATAAGAACTTGACGTACATCTTTTTGCAGAGTGAGCTGAACATGCGACAACGTCGTTGGATGGAGCTAATCAATGATTATGATTGCACCATTGAGTATCATCTTGGTAAGGCAAATGTGGTAGCTGATGAGATTAGCAGAAAGTCTTATTCTCTCCCCATGAAGAAAGCACAGTTTAGTTCCTTGGTATGTCATAGGCGAGATATGTTTGTCTCCTTGCGGCAGATGAATGTGTAGTTGGAAGTTTCCTTGTTGGTAGGACTGTTGGCATAGATGCAAGTCAAGCCTATGCTGAGATAGCAGATCAAAGATGCACAACAGACAGTTGATACAGTGCAGTTGATCGGGTCAGAGCTCAGGAGTGAAAAGTGTGATGGGTTCCATGAGTCCGAGGATGGACTAGTTTTCTATCATGGTAGAATGGTGGTCCCCAATGTTGATAATATAAGGAAGCTGGTTCTCGAGGAAGCACACACATCGATGTATGCTATGCATCCAGGAGTCACCAAGATGTATCATAATCTGAAGGACTTGTATTGGTGGTCTGGCTAGAAGAAGGATGTAGCTGAGTTTGTGGCTAAGTGTGCGGTATGTGAGTAAGTTAAAGTTGAGCATCAAAAGCCGGAAGGTACGTTGCAACCCATGCCGATACCACAATGGAAATGGGATCATATAACCATGGACTTTGTAGTTGGTCTACCAAAGACAGCTAGGAATCATGATTCCATTTGGGTAATAGTGGACACGCTGACAAAATCTGCTCATTTCATACCGATAATGATGACATATATAGCAGAGAAGCTTTCTCAAGTGTATGTAGATGAGATTGTGCGTTTACATGGTGTACCAGCAACGATAGTCTCTGACAGAGGTCCTCAATTCATGAGTCATTTTTGGGAACAACTACACAAGGTTTTGGGAATGCAGTTGCGGTTCAGTACCACTTTCCACGTGCAGACGGATGGACAGTCTGAAAGGACTATTCAGACCATGGAGGATCTTCTTCGAGCATGTGTTTAGCAGTTCCTAGGTAGTTGGGATGTGCATCTTAGTTTGATAGAGTTCACTTACAATAATAGTTACCAGCGGAGCATTGACATGGCTCCTTATGAGGCTCTATGTGGAAGGAAGTGTAGATCCCCTGTATGATGGTATGAGTCTAGTGAGTATCAACTTTTGGGTCCTGAGTTAGTACAGCAGACAACAGAAAAGATCAAAGTGATACAACAATAGTTGAAAGCAGCACAGGACAGACAAAAGTCTTATGCAGACAATCGTCGATGACCTTTAGAGTCCAAGTGGGAGACAAAGTGTATCTCAAGGTCTCACCTTGGAAAGGCGTGCTAAGGTTTGGCCAAAAAGGCAAGCTGGCACCCAGGTATATGGGGCCATACCCAGTAATAGCATGTGTTGGCAAGGTAGCTTACAAGTTATAACTGCCGCCAGAGTTGCATAGGTTTCATCTAGTGTTCCATGTCAGTATGCTAAAGAAAAGTCATCCAGACGCAGGGACATTGATACAGCCAGTTGAGGTTGAGCTTGATGAAGATGTGACCTAAGAGGAGAGTCCGGTGGAGATCCTTGACAGAAGAGTAAAGAAGCTAAAAAGAAGTACTTGGTTCTTGTGAAGGTTCTTTGGCATCATCGTGGTGTTGAGGAAGCCACGTGGGAGCTTGAGGAAGAGATGAGGCGGAAATATCCCTCGCTTTTCTCTTCGGATTTCGGGGCCGAAATCCCTTTGTAGAGGTTTATGGCTTGTAAGGACCCTGACCTTCATTTTGGGCTTACCCTGTTTGTTTTGCCTAAACCTTGTGCTTGGTTTCTTGCTAATCACCTTTAGTGGTGATTAGGGTTTGCTTGTGTTTTTGTTGGGAGTTGCAGGTGCTACTTGCAAAATAACCTAAGATAGGGTTGGAGAGCAAGTTTGTCACCTTGAGAGACATCTTTCTCTCTCTTTGCTTCCTCTAGGGTTGAGAGGAAGGTTTGGGTCCGTGCCTTGAGTTGCCTTGGGCTTGGTTGAGCTCTTTTGGGTCTTGTTTTCCCTTGTTTGGGCCCTTTCTTGCCTAGTTGAACCTTGTATCTAGCAGGAGGGTTTTGTGTCGCCCATGGGGTGTATCGGGCATGGAGGTGGAGAGTATTGGCCATGGACCATCTTTGACCCCTTGACCTCGTTTGTGTCACCACTAGTGGACACTTGGTGCATATCGCTTTCATTTGGCAATAGCATTAGACATGTATATAAGGTGAGTTAAGGAGGTGGCTTTTGCCCTTAGACAAGTGTCCCTAGGTGGGAGACACATTACCGTGTTTTCTCCTCCATCCTCTTCTATATATACATATCCTTCCACTTCCTTAGGATCCCTTTTAGCTCTTTGTTGGTGGCTAATCCTCTTCTTGAAGTCTTCTTCTTCTTCTTCCTCTAGCTTGGTGGTTGAACCCTAGGAGGGTCTTGTTCTTTGGTAAGCATCTTCCCTCTCTCCTTAGCATCTTCTTCTCCATCTTGCCTACCCTTCAGCCATAGTGGTTATGATCCTTGTTCCTTTTCTTGAGGTGGCTGAAAGTGGTGTGCTGGGAGCTAGGAGCTTAAAGCTTGGAGATTTGGAGCTTGAAGAGTTTTCTTAAGGCGGGTTACATAACTTCTAACCCAAGCTATACTGCCTTCTTTATGTTGCATGATTCATATATGTGGATGATCGGCCATTACATATTATGTTTCTTGCTCTAGTACATGTTGTTGATCTTATGGATATTGTGAGCATGATGTTGTTGATTTTGTTGATGGTTTATATGCCTTTACACCTAGTTGGTCGAACCATAGTTTGGGGTTTCCTTGTTGAGAAATAGCCCTTTCTATCCTTGGTCTAGAGAAGTGAGTTTGAGCTCTAGTGATGTAGGAAATACCCCTCTCTCATTTTAGTTGAGAGGTGAGTCTACATTCTAGTTGCTTGGGCAACACCCTCCTCTCACCATGGATTTGAGAGGTGAGCTTTTGGATAGATGATGACCTATGATGAGGTTGATCCTTTTGGTTGCCTGATTTATGATAGAGGTTGTGCAAAACCCCTCTCTCTTGTTTGTGGAGAGGTGAGCCGATCTTCTTGATCAATTAGGGTTTGGTGCCCTTGTGCTTGAGGTTGAAGATGACCATGTTGGGTTGTGCCTTGCACGATATGACCTTGGAGTAGTGCTGCCTGATAGCCTTGTCTTGGGTTGTACCTTTGGCCGATATGCCTAGTTGAGCTTGGCCAATACCCTTTGTGGAGTTGGAGCTTAGGCGATACACCTTGATGTGTGCTATGCATGACACACCTTGTGATAGCTCTTGGCCAATGTGTAGTAGTATTGTGCTGCCCGATATGGTGGGTCCATGGTGGAACCCTGTTAGGTACCTTAATGGTGGCCGATATGAGGCGTTTGACCTAGTTGGATGATAGGTCTTCTTAAGGTGTTGCTTGTTATAGGTGGGAGACACCCTAGCCTCTTCTTTGGACGATATGAGTAGGATGGGTAACCTTGTGTCGAGAATGGGGTTTGTGTTTTCCCGACACATCCTATGTGATTTGGCTGATATGGTGCCTTAGTGGTTACCATGCTCTTGGACGATAGAGTGCCTTAGCCGGCATAAGGGTCCTTTGAATGATATGGGTGATGGTTGAACGATAGGGCATCTTGGGCACCATGCTCCTGGTTGACATGCTTCTTGTTGAGAGGGTTGTCCGATAAAAACCCTAACCCTAGTGCACAATAGGATCCCCGATGCACGATAGGATGATGTGTTGTTGGTCGTTTTGATGACACATGTGCTTTAGGGTTTGGAACCCTAGCCGATACATATTTCAGTGAGGGTTGGCGCTACCCGCCATACCTATAGTGAGGGTTATAGGAGCTTTGGTGAGGGTTCTTATAACTCGGAATGTATATGGCTAATAATGATAACACAAGTGATATGGCGTAATCACCTTGAATCCTGCAAATATGATAATGAGTGAAGATGATAGGTTGTGAACAAGGAAGCTTGGAAGGATATGATGTTGTTACACATGATAATGTGACACATGCATATGATCACAAGTATGGGGCATGATATATGCTTATGATTGAAAATAAAACGATGATTTCTATAGCTTATGTGTAAAATACTCATGGATGTTGCTTTATACTTGGTAGCATGATAATCATGTTAATCCATGATGGTTTTAGTTATCTCTATGAATGGGTATACTAACCATGTAGGTATTTCATGTGGATTCATAGCCTGGTAAGATCTATGAGATGCATGTGCTTGAATAGCACCATGTGGTAATGAGATAACAAATTGATAGGTCTGAGGACCTGATATAAGGTTGAGTGCCTAGTTGAGGTGTTATCCTTTGATGATGAGATAAGGGATGTGTTCCCAGAATACTGATGCATGATTATGATCCCTTGAGAGGAAGTGGTTGATATAATGAGGGATTGAGGTCCCAGGACAGTATGATGATGGCAATAATGATGTAATCCTATATAGCTATGTTTATACTTTGATTGCCTCAACAATTAGCTTAAAATATACTAATTAATTATAGATGAACTTATCATGTAGTTTTCCCTGGCCATAGATCCATCATCGTCAGTATTTGATGATGGTGAAACAAGTTTATCCTGTGGGATTACCTAGAGCACATATTGTTGAATATGCGAGGTTTCCCCTAGCCTAAAATAGGAGGATTTGAGTGCAGCTGTGGTTGCAGACTCAAGATATATGGAGCATGGTGAACAGACCCATGGCTCAAGATATGTGATGATGAGCATGATGCGGTCACGGATCATATGTATATATGGGTAGCTTGCGGAGCTGACCCAGAGGCTGAGGCCCTATAAGCATAAGATTGTGGTCTTGCTTGATGATTTGTGTACTGACCACGAGAAGGTGAGGTCATGGAGTCTGGATCTCCTTAGACCTTGTATGGCACTGGATTGGGCTTCACAGCCAATGGTTGGATTTGAGCATGGAACACTCACTTCCTCAGGGCATAATAAAACGTAATCCAGCCGAATAGTATATCTTGCTTAGAGCAAAATACGGAACATTGATTGAGGCCTTGCTTATATAGCTGATCTAGTTGTACTATGCAGTTGTATGTATGATCCTTATATCTTGTGATAAGTTCTTATAAATCTTATCTTGTCAATCATGTTCCATAAAGAAATACTTGTTTATATGCCTCCTGGATATCTTGGTAGGATTGATGGTAATAATAGCCTTGCTCAGTATGTTGCTCTTGTTATACACATTATCAATTATATGTTGTTATTGCATTAGTCTTCTGAGGTTTTATAGTTTCAGCGGAGAGTTATTTTTCTCACTGGGACTGTGTGTCTCACCCCACTGGTTTACACCCTTTTTAGGTGAGCGCTCTAGACGTGGTGGTGGTTGTGAGGTTACGACCGATTAGCAAGAAGAGCAGTAGAAGGAAAGATATAGACATGATGTTGTTTTGGTGGTTTTGTAGTAGAGTCCTAGAGTCATCCCTATACTCTCAGGTGCTAGGAAGTGTTTGATGATGTTTCACGATATCTAGCTGTTGTAATCTTGTATATCCTACTACTGGACGGGTGCTAACAGTACAGCTGGTTCTGATAAACTGTGGACATATATCAAAGCTTGTAATATTCTTATAACATGTTTCTTTGTAGGATCTAGATGCAAAAGTTCTCTTATGCATGCGTTCCGCAATCGGTTTTAATTAACCCGTGTTTTCAGTAATATGTGGTTCCGCACATTTTCGTGTGTCATCTCACTGTCTGTGTGATGGTGGGGTGTCACAGTGATGGTGATGGTCATGACTCTGGTGATGATGGCACTACTTCTCCACCTTCTGACGGAGATGAGGATTACACTCCTGGAGATGATGATGATATCGTGGATATAGATATCTTAGATGTTTAGGTTGTTTCTTAGTTTGTAGTCTAGCATGCTTATCATATACATCTTTCTAGAATATTTTGTATAAGAAACATCTTGGCACATATATCTGAGTTGTACTATTTTATCTTTATTTTTAATCGCCTTCTACTTGTAGTTGCTCTCATGTGGACATATCTCTAAGTTGTTATATATCTGATGTGCACTCTAGCTTTTTAATCTATTGGTGCCATCTTCTGCCATACTTTGCTTACAACTTAGATTATATGTTATCTTCTGTCTCTGTGTGATATATGATATGTGTTTGCTTATTCTTTCTGCATATGTGGTTGCTTGTGTTTTGGAGAAGACCTAAGTTTATGCTCTTCTACCCTCCTTACTTTTTGATAATGTCAAAAGGGGGAGAGATATTTAAGTCTTGAAACTCAATCATATTATTCATTGTTATACCAATGCTTTTTTGCTTGTGAGATCCTTTTCTTGTTCATTCACTATTCGTCATGTGAACTTGCAAAGGACCACATACTACATGTATATTGTTATTACTGTGTAGATAGACTAACCATGTAGATTAGAGGAAGCAAAGATTGAGGGGGAGTAATCCACATTGTTCGTATCATGAATCCCCCTAATTCACAAGGCAAAGGTATAACTTCTACATCCCTTTTCAATATGTTTGAGGAATGGTTTGGCATTGTCAAAACGGGGGAGAATGTTGACCTAGAGGTTATACATTGTCCATGTTTTGACAATGACTTAACCATTCCATTCATATGTATCTAATATGTGTATTAAAGATTGATTTCAGGTTTTAGGTACATGAAAAGGATCCAAAATCAAAAGCCCTAAAATGGCTCAAGTTCAAGTCAAAGAGCGACAAGTGTGTATTTGTGGAAATATATGTAAATGACCTTAGAACATTTATGTAATCACTTGTAATGATGAATTAACTTGTAACTTAGATGAGAAAAATGATTGGGACATAAAATACCAAAGTTAAATCACTTTAGATGCATTTTCAAAAGATTAACATCAGGTTGTCAATCGGTCGAGTTTTCCCAAGGACAAACTCAGTTGATTCATCTTGATCAATATTCTGAAGATAGCATCAGTCGAGTTGTGTTTTCACAGAACTCGACCGATCGAGTGCCTGACCAAAACAATCTTCATTGATTGGTCGAGTTTCCTCAGAATAAACTCGACTGACAGTTTGAATATCGGTTTTGTCTTTTACTTGATCGTTCGAGTTAACTTTATTGAAACTCGACCGATTGCACTGTATCGAATTTTGCAGAAAAAGTGATGTGACCGTTGGTGTGTTTTTGAGCAAAAATAGAGTCGTTGCTTTGAGCAAAAAATGGCTATTTTTGTATCTAAGTGTCCCACAACTTAAAGGGGCACCCTCAACTATAAATATGACCTCTTGGAGTTCATTCCAAGGCTGCTCATTCATTGCAAACTTGGTTCTAACATAGTTGAGAGTGTTCTAACCCTTTGCGCCCCTTTCTCTCTCTACCTCCAAGTAAAATTCATGAGTATGAGTGAGATAGGTTCCTGTGTAAGAGAGCTACTCCCTGTGTTGATGTAAAGCTCTCCTCCTCCATCTTCCTACCTCAATTCCCATTGAATATAAACTTGAAGATATTCTCCAAGTGAAGGAGAAGGAGGTGTTGTTCTTCAAGGTTGAAGAAAGCAAAGTGCTCAAGATGTCCAAGTGAAGGAGATAGGTGCTCAAGATGTCCAAGTGAAGGAGATAGTCAAGGCGACTCTCAAGGAATATAGGTAATCCCTTGAAGGCAGAAGACTTGAAGGAAGGAGTGGGTAAGTCCATGTTGATGGTTGAAGACTCCATAGTTCAAGTGGGTAAGCTCCTTCTATAGGTGGAAGATCTTTACTTGAGGTACTAAGCCCTTGGATGTGTGGTTGTTGTGTCTTGTAATCTTATTTTGGAATATAAGAGTACCAAGATTGCAAATACTAGAGACTAACCCACTCTAGGTAGTGGACTGACATTGCTCCTATGTTTAGGACATAGAACCACTCTAAACCACCTGTCCAAGTGCTTGCTTCTCCTTGTCTCTCATTGTTTCTATGCATGTTAGATTAAGAAATCAAATTGTTGCTTGTTTAAGCTTTTACACTTTATATAATTTGGTGGTCTAATTTTCCATATGAGAATTGTGAAGCTCTATTCACCCCACCTCTAGATCCCATTGATCTAACAAACACTACTAAGTTTTGCTAAGGTTAGTTTCTATTGTGAAAGAGGTTTAGTGTGGAAAACTCATGGGATTGTGATTTCTTGGATAAGCCTGATGTGACAACCTGATTTCTCTCATCTATTATACTCTTTATTTCTCTTCATGAGACCCATATCACTCATTTTAATTTTAATCACATTACTTGAGTGTGTTGATGACCCATTTTGAACATATCAGTGACTAATTTCATGGTATGTGGCTCTAATTTGAAGAAATTGGACAAAGTATCAACCTAAATCATGTCACCTTATTGCATCTAATATTGAATACCAAAACCATGATCTTTTGTCTTTCTAACATATACCATGTTATAGTGGACTCCATTTTCTTTCCAATAGTGCAAAAATCGCCTTAATCGGACCTTTGGAGCCCAAGTTATGAATTTATGAAGTTTGGCTCAAAATATCCATTTTTAGGCATTTTGCATTTCAGCTTTAACGAGCCCAATCTAGGGTGTGCGGCCCAGCATCTGCCACCTTTTCTTGGAAAAACCCTAATGGCACATCTAATCTTGGCCATAGATCAGAGATCTCATGGATGTAAAGTCATCTTCAACCTTAGTCCATATAGGATGCCTGCTCCTATAGCAGTGCTTTACGACCTCCAATCCGCGACATCCTCGCCTAATTGGTAGCTTTTGACTAGCAAAAACCTTTCGGCCTCTCATTCTCATCTGTTACCCTCTCACATGTCGACCATTTTCACACACATAAGCCTCCCCTGTGCCACCGTCTTCAACCTTCCTTATGGCGCTGTTGTGCTCTTCTTTTGGGGATTTCGCCCTCGGCACATCAACACGAAGCCTGAGGATAGCATCACCTTCGCCGCGTCAAGTTGAACCAGGGTGGCATGTTGCCGATTCTCTGCGTGGCCTAGAGCAAGAGCTCCCATCACGCCGGAGAGCCCAGCACCACGGCGGCGAAAGATATGTTCGTGTCTTAGAGGTGAGAGGATGATGAACTATGGGCGTAGGATCTGATTGCGACCTCGATTCGACAACTGTGCTCGCCACAGATAAGTCGAAGGTAGGTAAGAATTGCGGTTCTCAACTACAAGGTGGTGTCCAAGGGTGATCAGGAGACACCATCCCATGCCACATAGCTCTGTGGGCACGCAATCTAGGCCTTGGGGTGACACATCCATGGTCCCAATCAAGCCTACATGATATAGGTAATGCGCCACTCTGTTGCCTAAGTCCTTAATGTGAGTTTCTATAAAGTTTCAATGTATACAATCAAAAAACCATATCTCCTAGCCCCCTTATTCAAAATAGATGATATTATATATGAAATTGATCCTCTCAATGAGACCTACACATTGGGCCAGGTCCCAGTCTCTAAATCTAACGTTTATTACCATGATTTCTTAAAAATGATAACATTGTTCATGTTTGAGTACATTTAATCCACTTTTGTGATCAATCTTGTATCTTTGATGAACTTTCACCCTCTTAATCATGAAATCAGTGTCGCTTCGGAAACTTTGAGCTATAAGGGGTACTAATCACTCATATTGCTCATGAGTGACTTGTTTTTGGACTAATGATATGATTTTGCCCTATTAATGTGTATCTTGCTTCTTAATGACACAAATGCTTAATCAACTATAAAATCAGAGACCGATGTGCATCCATGATACGAGGGACCTTCCCTAAATCCCTTTTGTCTATGCTTGCTCTATATGGCCTTAAGTACATCATTGTATCCTTATTACATGAATGTGTGGTTATAGCTTGATACCATTGATGTGGTTGACTTGAATTGTGCACCAAATGCCTCCTTATTCTTGAAAGTAGTAACCTTGTTTTTTTTGTGATCTTAACATCTACAATCATCCCTTGTGCACCATAGTAGTGTATGTGCCCCTAATTTTCCATACGTGACCTTTATGACTTGAATGGTGGTTCTTGTGCCACAATGCTTATTGTGGATCTTTTTATCTTTCCCTCCCCACTCGAATTAGGGAATACTCCTCCTATTATGATAAATTGGATGTGTATGTCCTACCCAAGTCTTAACTTGAACCTTGATCGCATATGTGAACTACATTGATAAATGAATGCATGTGGGTATCTTGATACCGA
This sequence comes from Alisma plantago-aquatica, assembly GCA_963693085.1. NCBI lineage: Eukaryota > Viridiplantae > Streptophyta > Magnoliopsida > Alismatales > Alismataceae > Alisma > Alisma plantago-aquatica. The sequence goes on along the minus strand of OY856415.1, from coordinate 314,268,488 downwards.
TGATGGATTCTTATGTTTGGACTTTGGGACACCCATCCAATATTAAGATGTGACTCCTATATCTCTAATTTTTTGATGTAATCCATCTTTTATTCTTGGGCCTCTTGACTTGATGGACTATGACCCCACTTGCCTATTATGAGTCTTAGACCCTATAATGTTCTTTAGTGACTCAAATCTTTAAATGTTCATATAAGATGAATGGGGCCTCAAAATGATATGAAACTTGGACAATACCTTCATGATGTACTGTAAAGAAGTAAAAGACTATTTAATGTACCAATAAGTAACTTTGAACCTAGATTGGCCAAAACCTTAAAATGAATCTAGTTAGGATTAATGATGATAATCTAATAAATGTATATAATCAAGTTGTTAATTAGGTGTTTATTGTGGCTAGATGGTCAATGATAAGTAAGTTAAGAACCTCTGAATCAAGAAAGGGCTTTAATAATTATATGACTATGGCTTTCTTTCTTGAATGTGATACATATGTATGCTTGTTTACTTGCTCAAATATTACCATGTAGTACTCTAGTATTGTACTCTATATTTGTCTTATATCATATTTTATAACTTGCAAACCTAATATAGAATCTCCATTATACAATCTCTTGTACCTGTCTGAAGTTTTGGGGTAAGGACATGAGGATGGACGTCAAACTTGAGTTATCAAGATTGGGCAGATTGTTGATAAAAGGATTATCTAATCTTGAGCACCCTCACAGACTCTTCCAGTGAGAAGTTGTCCATAAAAGGCCTTACGAATACATGATATTTATGAATGCATGAAATGATGGTATAATTGGAGTGAAAAGACATAAAACATGGGCTCTCATTTTGATAATACTTAACTTGTTTATTTCTTGTTCGTTATCTGTGCAAATCTTTTCAAATTATGTAAAGCTTATGTGTATGTATCTTTTAGCCCTGTGTTTGGAACCTCGTGTGCTTGACCCGCCTTGTTTAATGTATTTTTAGGTTTAGATATGGATAGAAGTTGATGGGTTTCGTGAGCTATGTTAGGTGTTCTTGTTGTTAGATCCATAGTATACATGAGCAGACTAAAAAATTTGTACTCTTGAATATGTAGTTGAAAGCTTGTAATAAATAATGTTGCTTAATGTATATTGTTGATTGTTGAGATTATGAATGGTGCCTATATCTTGTTATCTGTTCATGTATGCTAAGTATCTCATGATTCTGCATGTTGTCTTTGGTATTCGTTTGGTTCATGGGATTGGGATTCTAGTTCCATGACAGATGGTATCTGAGCATGAACATTAGCTACACCAAACATTACTCACATGAAACACAAACTACATTCACCTTACATATCAACCGTAGAAACATAATAAGATGTCCTTTATGGACTACATTGACTTAGATACTAGGTCAGAACCTAGATGTTCTAGAACTAGGTGTAGGCTTGTGTGATCCTTAGTATCTTTCTTTTATCCTCCTTCTTTCCTATAGTATGGGTTGTAGGTGTAGTAGGGTGAGAAAAGGGAGTTCTTATTACCACCCTAGACATGCTCTAGGCATGTGCTTAGGGAATCTACATAGGTTTGCACCATGTTCTTGGTAGTTCTCTAGGTATCATGATACTAGACTGCCTAATGAGTGTGGTAACACATTTTGGTTTTGATTTTATTCGAATGGAGCATGGTGGTTTTCATCGCCTATTTCAATGTTGGAGAAAACCTATTTCAAGTATTAGTATATGTAAATATGAAAAATTTTACCACACATAAAAAGGTAGTGAGTGTCCATGTAACCTAAGAGAAAGACATGTAACATCAACTTTAGATGAGAGTGTTTAGATAATAGTTGTAGTCTCTAGAGTTGTCCAGATCAATGATAAGGGTTAGGCTAGTTAGTAGCCTAGATAACCTAATATGATGATGATGATGATGATGATGATGATGATGATGATGATGACGACGACGACGATGACGACGATGATGATGACGATGATGATGATGATTATGATATGACCCAAGTTTGTTTTTGAGATGGTCAAGTATGTTTGATGATATGAGAAGAGTTCAACCTTGCAACCCTAGCTAAATCTAGCACCTTGTATGATATATATGACTAGGTAGATGTGCTTAACTTAGCTAGTGGTTGGCATGCTTACTTGTGTTAGTCTTGTATATGATGAGATATGATATGTGTTATATGGTTTGAGACCAACACGAGCCTCAATCTCATTACAAAGAAGGAACTCTAGCATGGGACATACGAATAGGGTGACCTCTTGATATGAGTCGACCCACCACGGGAGAAGGTCAGAGTACCTAAACTCCAAATTATGTGAAATGTTGAAAAATATGCATGATGAAAAACATGACGATGAGTCCCTCGCTAGACTACTTCTAAGTATATGAGTTGAGTTACCTAGTGTGTGGTTTCCTCAAGAATGTTGAATCCTAGATTTCCTATGCAAATATCCAACCCTAGAGAAAGAGGCAATTGAAAATTTGATGCTTGCCATATAGGTGAGGGAGTTGTCCCAAGACCCTAAGATGATGTACATGATGTGTGATATCCATGATGAGCCTCCTACTCGAGTTAGTAGTTGTATATAAAGGAATCTAGTGGTTGTCCTTGTTTAGTTGAAATACAGGTAGAATTTTATCTATGGGTAGACGGTTGTGGTTAGCATGTCTTGGTGGACATAGGTAGGTTGTAGCTTGAGCGGCTCGAGCTTGTAGAGCTCCTTTTAGATACAAGTGAGATGACTATGAAAACTCAACATTGATGATGTTTTCGTTCCTCAATTAGTGCATGATACATGAAATAATCTCACTTATGCTAAATAGAAATGTGTATGATAAGTCACTCTCATAAGCTAGACATAAAATGAAATGGTACCTTGCATAAAAGATGTATATTTGAAATCATGAACTTGATATGATGATGCCTCAAGATGCTAACTTGAATGGTCGGGAATATAATGCTTAATTCCATTCCTAAAAATGAAAAGTGATGAACTCGATATGATGATGTTGTTGGGGTCTTAATTGAATAACATGCAGAATAAATTTCTTAATTTCAAACCTAATGAGGGATAAAGAACATAACCACTGGTGAATAGCATAACTTGGGGAATATAAAACATGCATGAAATTTGGTATAATGATGAAAAACATGTTAAATGATATTCTCATTTGAAAGTCTTGATGATGAACATGTTTGCTTGAGGAATTAATAACATAAATTTTAGGATAAAACACCTTGGTCTTTTATGAAGACATGAAGAAAAACCCTAATGTAGGGATACTAAGGGATGTGAAAACCCAAATGTCACAATGATGTCATAATATGATGGAACGCTAAGTAATATGTATATAACTGAGACGAGTACACCATTGATGATGATAGCCTTAGTGTGCATCCTATTATGGGGAATGTATTGACAAGCATGGTTGAATACCTAGACTCGTTGGATATTGATTTTGACTCTTAACGATGATCTTGGACAAATTTTGAGGATAAAATATATTTTAAGGAGGCAAGGATGTGACAACCTAATTTATCTAATCTATTATACTCTTTCTTTCTCTTCAAGAGACCCATCTCACTCAATCTAATTTTAATCACATTACTTGAGTGTGTTGATGACTCATTTTGATAAGCTCAATGACTAATTTCATGGTATGTGGCTCAAATTTGAAGAAATTGGACAAAGTATCAAGCTAAATCATGTCACCTTATTGCATCTAATATTGAATCTCAAAACCATGATCTTTTGGCTTTCTAATATATACCATGTTCTAGTGGACTCAAAGGTGCAAACATTGCCTTAATCTGACCTTTGGAGCCCAAGTTATGAATTTATGAAGTTTGGCACAAGATATCCTTGTTTATTTGAGGCATTTTGCATTTGAGCTTTAGCGGGCCCAATCTAGGGTGTGCAGCCCAGCAGCCACCACCTTTTCTTAGATAAACCATAATGGCACATCTAATCTTGGTCGTAGATCATAGATCCCATGGCTATAAAGACATATTCAACCTTAGTTCGTACAGGACAACTGCTCCTATAGTAGTGCTTTACGAACACCAATCCGTGACGTCCTACCTAATTGGTAGCTTTTGACTAGCAAAAACCCTATGACCCCTTATTCTCATCAGTTACCTTCTCACATCTTGATTGTTTTCACACATAGAAGCCTTCCCTACATCACCGTCTTTAACCCTCCTCATGGTGGCATTGTTGTGCTATTCTTTTGGGGTTTTCACCCTCAACACTACAACACGAAGCCTAGGGATAACATCTCCTTTGCCGTGTCGATTTGAACTAGGGTGGCATGCTACTTATTCTCCATGTGGCCTGGAGTGGGAGCTCCCATAACGCTGGAGAGCCCCGTGCCACCACGATGCAAGATACGTTTGTGTCTTGGTGGTGAGAGGATGATGCACTACATGCATAGGATATGACCTTGACCTCGATCCAACGGCTCTTCTCTCCATAGATAAGTCGAAGGTAGGCAAGAACTGTGGTTCTCGACCGTGAGGTGGCATCCAAGGGTGACTGTGAGATCCCAGCCCACACCACATGGCTCTGTGGGCACATGATCAGGACCATGGGACCACACATCCATGGTCCCAATCAATCCTACATGATATAGGTAATGCTCCTCTATGCTGCATAAGTCTTTAATGTGAGTTTCTATAAAGTTTTATTGTATACATTCAAAAAACCATATCTCCTAGACCCCTTATTCAAAATAGATGATATTGTATATCAAATTGATCCTCTCAACGATACCTACACATTAGGCCATATCCAAGACTCTAAATCGAATATTTATTCCCCTGAATTTTTAAAAATGCTAACTTTGGTCATGTTTGAGTACATTTAATCCACTTTTGTGATCAATATTGTATCTTTGATGAATTTTCACCCTCTTAATCATGAAATTAGCGTCCCTTCAGCATATTTGAGTTATAAAGTTTACCAATCACTCATATTGCTCAAGAGTGACTCTTTGCCTCATTAGTGACTTGTTTTTCGACTAATGATATGACTTTGCCTTATTAATGTATATCTTTCTTCTTAATGACACATATGCTTAATGAACTCTGAAATCAGGGACCATTGTGCATCCATGATATGAGGGCCCTTCCCTAAATACCATTTGTCTATGCTTGCTCTATATGGCCTTAAGTACATGAATGTGTGGCTATACCTTGATACAAATGATGTGTTTGACTTGAATTGTGCATCAAATGCATCCTTATTCTTGAAAATAGTAACCTTCTTTTTTTTGGTGATCTTAACGCCTACAATTAGCACTTGTACATCATAGTAGTGTATGTGCCCCTAATTTGCCATATGTGACCTTTATGACTTGAATGGTAGTTCTTGTGCCTCAATGCTTATTGTGGATTTTTTTATCTTTCGCTCCCTACTCAAATCAGGGAATACTCCTCCCGTTATGATAATTTGGATGTGTATGTCCTACCCAAGTATAACTTGAACCTTGATCACATATGTGAACTATGTTGATGAATGAATGTATGTGGGTATGTTGATATCGATGATGGATTCTTATGCCTAGACTTTGGGACACCCATCCAATCTTAATATTTTCTAATCTAATCCATCTTTTATTCTTGGGCCTCTTGACTTCATGGACTATGGCCCCTCTTGCCTATTATGAGTCTTAGACCCTATAATGTGCTTTAGTGACTCAAATCTTTAAATGCTCATATAAGATGAATGGGGCCTCAAAATGATATGAAACTTGGACAACACCTTCATGATGTATTGTAAAGAAGTAAAAGACTATCTAATGCACCAATAAGTAACTTTGAATCTAGATTGGACAAAACCTTAAAATGAAGCTACTTAGGATTAATGATGTTAATCTAATACATGTATGTAATCTTGTTGTTAATCATGTGTTTCTTGTGGATATATGGTCAAGGATAAGTAAGTTAAGAACCTCTAAATTAGGTATGAGCTTTAATAATTATATGACTATGTATTTCTTGCTTGAATGTGATACATATGTATGCTTGTTTACTTGCTCAAATATTGCCTTGTAGTACTCTAGTATTGTACTCTATGTTCGTCTCGTACCATGCTTTATAACTTGCAAAAATAATATAGAAACTCCATTATACAAACCACCTGTGCCTACCTAAAGTTTTAGGGTAAGGACATGAGGATGGGTGTCCTACTTGAGTTATCATGATAGGGTGATAAAAGGTTTAGCTAATCTTAAGCACCCTCATAGACTCTTCCAGTGAGAAGTTGTGCATAAAAGGCCTTACAAATATATGATATTGATGAATGCACAAAACAATGGTATAATTGGAGTGAAATGACATAAAACATGGGCTCTCGTTTTGATAATACTTAACTTGTTTTTTTAATTGTTCGTTACTTCTGCAAATCTTTTCAAATTATATAAAGCTTATGTATATGTATCTTTTAGCCTTGTACTTGGAAACTCATGTGCTTGACCCCCCTTGTCTCATGCATTTTATAGGTTCAGAGATGGCTAGAAGTTGATGGGCTTATGAGCTATGTCAGGTGTTCTTGTAGTTAGATCCATAGTGTACTTGAGCAGACTCAAAAAATTGTACTCTTGAATATGTAAAGGAAATCTTGTAATAAATAATGTTGCTTAATATATATTGTTGATTGTTGAGATTATGAATGGTGCCTATATCTTGTTATCTGTTCGTGTATGTTAAGCACTTCACACTTCCGCATGTTGTCTTTGGTATTTGTTTGGTTCATGGGACTAGGATTCCAGTTTCGTGACACTTAAGCTCTCTCTCTCTCTCTCTCTCTCTTTGTTACATATACCTTAAGCTCTTAAAGAAGTAGGAAATGGGCACTTCGTTCTTCCAACCTGCCCCATTATAAACTACTTATGGTTTTATATAGTCATTCTCTACTCTTACATTCTCTTTCTTCGAATTCCTATATTATTATGACACTTTACATTTTTTCCTTTTCTATCACACATCTGGCATTAAGAAAGATGTTCATTTTAATGCTCCTTGACGTCATGGATGACATTTTGTTAGCATTATTGCTTCTACTCATCATGGATGATGCTTTCCTTCAGTTGCTTATGTTATTTCTTTAGTGCCTGCTACTACTGTTGTTCTGTTATTCCATTTTGTCTTGACATGTTGAGCACATCTTTTTTTCATGTTTCCAGAGCAGACATAATATTTGTTGACATATATAGATTAATTTTATCTGCCAGGTTTCAATTTTCTTTAGAAACCTTTCTAGAATAAATTTTGTTATTGTGTTAGATCTTCTGGTTGTGCAAACAATGATTGTGTTATATGAAGATTTATGTAAGCAACTTTGATTATCATTTTTTTTCTATGACTTGATTGACAACTATTTCTGTACTCCCCTTACTTTGACAAAGTCTTAATCTATTTTTTTCAACTATAAATTATTTGTGATTTTTTTCTCCAAATTCTTTAACATGATCTGGATATGAGACTCTTGTTTAAATGTAGTGAACTGGGTTGAACCTTTTTAACTTCACCTAGTCTTTGACTATTGAAAATACTTTAATATAAATTTCACTGGTGGGTTTAACCTATGGACTATATTCTTGAATTCTCTTTTTTTAATGACTTCTTGGGGAAGTCCTTGAATTTCTCCAAGATCAAAGCTCAAATATATTAAATATGTAGCTGCAATTCTGAAGCATTTTCTAACTATTATGGGGTTTACACCTTCAAAGAAGTTGATTCTGGGATATGCCCCCGTATGATCTGGAACACATGCCTCTATTGTTTGAAGATCGTTGACAATTTCAAGTAGAGATGACATGCTAGTCTTGAGCCGTATGGTCCATGCATGTAGAAAAGGGCTATCCATGGTGATGTAGCCACCCTTGTGCTAGTATTCCGTGATCGGGAGCTGGGTGTCCATGGACCATGTTGGGTCTACACTGAAATGGGGAAATATTAGGAGGCCATATAGTTGAGCCTTGACGAGGACGTCAAGAGTCTAAGTGGGGGAGATTGTAACATCCCAGGATTTGAGGCCTCAGATAACATGATCTTAAAAGGAATGATTGGACTACCCATATCACCAAGGTGCACCTCCTTTTCTGGGAGCCCATCACTAAGAACTCCATAGTTAAGCGTGCTCAACTTGGAGTAGTACTGGGATGGGTGACCTGTCGGGAAGTTGATCTTGGCATGCACGTGAGTGAGGAAAAAGTGCACAGTTAAGGCTAGTGGTGGTCTGTGGGGACAGTCGTCATTCCTAGAACTCTACTAGAGCCTTGGGCAGTGGGCCCGGGCGTTACAAGAGGGGCAACAAAGAGCTAAAAGGGATCCTAAGGAAGTGGAAGGAGATGTATATATAGAAGAGGATGGAGGAGAAAACACAGTAATGTGTCACCTACCTAGGGACACTTGCCCAATGGAAAAAGCCACCTCCTTAACTCACCTTATACACATGTCCAAGGCTTTTGCCACATGCAAGTGCTATGCACCAAGTGTCCACTAGTGGTGACACAAATGAGGTCAAGGGGTCAAAGATGGTCCATGGCCGATGCTTTCCACCTCCATGCCCGATACACCCCATGCGAGATACTCCCATGGGTGACACAAAACCCTCCTGCCCGATACAAGGTTCAACTAGGCAAGAAAGGGCCCAAACAAGGGAAAACAAGACCCAAAAGAGCTCAACCAAGCCCAAGGCAACTCAAGGCACGAACCCAAACCTTCCTCTCAACCCTAGAGGAAGCAAAGAGAGAGAAAGGCATCTCTCAAGGTGACAAACTTGCTATCCAACCCTAGCTTAGGTTATTTTACAAGTAGCACCTCCAACTCCCAACAAAACACAAGCAAACCCTAATCACCACTAAAGGTGATTAGCAAGCAACCAAGCACAAGGTTTAGGCAAAACAAATAGGGTAAGCCCAAAATGAAGGTCAGGGTCCTTACAAGCCATAAACCTCTACAAAGGGATTTCGGCCCCGAAATCCAAAGAGAAAAGCGAGGGATACTTCCGCCTCATCTCTTCCTCAAGCTCCCACGTGGCTTCCTCAACAACACGATGATGCCAAAGAACCTTCACAAGAACCAAGTCCTTCTTTTCAACTTCTTTACTCTTCTGTCAAGGATCGCCACCAGACCCTCATCATAGGTCGCGTCTTCATCAAGCTCAACCTCAACTGGCTATATCACTGTCCCTATGTATGGGTGACTTTTCTTCAGCATACTGACATAGAACACTGGATGCAACCTGTGCAACTCTGGCGGCAATTCTAACTTGTAAGCTACCTTGAAAACACATGCTATTACTGGGTATGGACCCATATACTTGGGTGCCAGCTTGCCTTTTTAGCCAAACCTTAGCACGCCTTTCCAAGGTGAGACCTTGAGATACACTTTGTCTCCCACTTAGAACTCTAAAGGTCATCGCCGATTGTCTGCATAAGACTTTTGTCTGTCCTGTGTTGCTTTCAACTATTGTTGTATCACTTTGATCTTTTCTGTTATCTATTTTACTAACTCAGGACCTAAAAGCTGATACTCACTAGACTCATACCATCATACAGGGGATCTGCACTTCTTTCCATATAGAGCCTCATAAGGAGCCATGTCAATGCTCTACTGGTAACTGTTATTGTAAGCGAACTCTATCAAACTAAGATGCACATCTCAAATTCCTAGGAACTACAAAACACATTCTTGGATAAGATCCTCCAAGGTCTGAATAGTCCTTTCAGACTGTCCATCTGTCTGCGGGTGGAAAGCGGTACTGAACCGCAACTGCATTCCCAAAGCCTTGTGCAGTTGTTCCCAGAAACGACTCATGAACTGAGGACCTCTGTCGGAGACTATCGTTGCTGGTACACCGTGCAAACACACTATTTCATCTACATACACATGAGCAAGCTTCTCTACTGTATATGTCATCTTTACTGGTATGAAATGAGCAGATTTTGTCAGCCTGTCCACTATTATCCAAATGGAATCATGATTCCTAGCTGTCTTTGGTAGACCAACTACAAAGTATGTGGTTATATGATCCCATTTCCATTGTGGTATCGGCATGGGTTGCAACGTACTTGCCGGCTTCTGATGCTCAACTTTAACTTGCTGACATACTGCGCACTTAGCCACAAACTCAGCTACATCCTTCTCAAGCCAGACCACTAATACAAGTCCTTCAGATTATGATACATATTGGTGACTCCTGGATGCATAACATACATCGATGTGTGTTCTTCCTCGAGAACCAGCTTCCTTATATTATCAACATCGGGGACCACCATTCTACAATGATAGCAAACTAGTCCATCCTCAGACTCATAGAACCCATCATGCTTTTCACTGTCGAGCTATGACTTTATCAACTGCACTGTATCAGCTGCCTGCTATGCATCTTTGATCTGCTATCTCAGCGTAGGCTTGACTTGCATATGTGCCAACAATCCTGCCAACAAGGAAACTTCCAACTGCACATTCATCTGTCGCAAGGAGACAAACATATCTCGCCTATGACATACCAAGGAACTCAACTGTGCTTTCTTCATGGGGAGAGAAGAAGACTTTCTTCTAAGCACATCAGATACCACATTTGCCTTACTAGGATGATACTCAATGGTGCAGTCATAATCAATCATTAGCTCCATCCAACGACGCTTTCACATTTCATCTCACTCTGCAAAAAGATGTACTTCAAGTTCTTATGATCTGTAAAGACATGACACACTTCCCCATAAAGATAGTGTCTCCAAAGCTTTAACGCATGGACCACCACTACCAACTCTAAATCATGTGTCAGGTAGTTATCCTCATGTTTCTTAAGCTGTCATGAAGAAAAAAAAACCACATGATCCTCTTGCATCAACACACAACCTAAGCCTTTCTTGGAAGCATCATAGAAAACAACATATCCCTTCCCAGGCTCTGGCAGCACTAGCACTGGAGCACTAGTCATCTTCTCCTTCAAACTTTGGAAAGCTTGCTAACAACGATCATCCTAGATAAAAGGTGCATCCTTCCTGGTCAACTTTGTCATTGGCAACGCGATCAAACTGAAGTCCTTGATAAACCTCTGATAGTATCCTGCCAAACCTAGAAAACTACAAACTTCGGTCGACGTCTTTGGTTTCTCCCAATCTGCCACTGATTCCACCTTCTTGGGGTCCACTTTGACTCCTTCTGTAGATATCACATGACCCAAGAAAGTCACTTCCTTCAACCAGAACTTGCATTTACTGAACTTGGCATATAACTGGTGTTGACGAAGAAGAGTTAACGATTATCGAAGATGTTGTTCATGCTCTTGACTATCCCGACTTTAGATCAAGATGTCATCTATGAAAACTACAACAAACTGGTTTAGAAATGGATGGAACACCCTATTCATCAGATCCATGAAAGCAGCAGGTGCATTGGTTAGCCCAAACGACATAACCACAAACTTGAAGTGACCATAGCTCGTCCTAAACGATGACTTTGGTATGTCGTCCGCCTTAATCCTCAAGTGATGATATCCAGACTGTAGATTGATATTTGAGAACACTGTAACACCACATAACTGATCAAACAGATTGTCTTTCCTCGGCAACAAGTACTTATTCTTGATCGTGACTTTGTTCAACTACCGGTAATCTATACATAACCACATCGACCTGTCCTTCTTCTTAAGGAACAACACTGGAGCACCCCAAGGCGACGTGCTCGGTCGGATGAAACCTTTCTCCAACAACTCCTGTAACTGCTTCTTCAACTCTGCCATCTCTGCTGGAGCCATCCTATATGGTGTTTGTGCAACTGGATGCGTTCCTGGTACCAGGTTGATCTCAAAATCAATCTCTCAAGGTGGGGGAACATCGGGGAACTCATCAGGAAACACATCTGCAAACTCTCGGACAACTGTCACCTCCTCAAGGCTAGGACCTTTCGGCTTGGCATCCACAACGTGAGCTAAGAATGCCTTACAACCTTGCCGCATCAACTTCTCTACCACCATCGCTGACACTAAACTCGTCGGGAGAAATTTCCTTTCTCCTTAGAAGATCCACTTCTCTCCATCGTCATCAAACACTGCCTGCTTGGAACCACAGTCCAACACAACCTTATAATTCTCTATGGTATCCATCCCAAGGATCACACCGAATCCATGCATCTCAAGTGGTATAAGATCCACTTGTATACTGTGTCCCAAGAAAGATAGAATACAAGATGGGCACTCCTCTCGAAGCATCGAGGAACCATCGAGAGGGGTTTCTAACAACATGCTATCTTTCTTACAACTAACAGGTACAACACAACTATCAAGCAGACTATGCACGATAAAAGAGTGCGTAGCACCCGGGTCAACCAGAACAGATATAAAGCAAGAAGAAGACAAATCAGAATGAAATAACTTCATCTGACCTGTCACCACTCGCGGGTTGATTATCGCATCCGACTGACTCATAACATAGAATCGAGCCATTGCTTGCTGTCCACATCCCCTACTTCATTGAGCAGACGATCCTGCTTGCGACACTTGAACGCGTCCTCACCCTCTGCTACCACTGGGCTACTGTCTATCTGACCCTTATTGATTCTGCCTCAGCTATTGTGTTACTTCAACATCTCTCTTTGGGCAATTTGACCTTAAATGCCCAGTTTGTCCACAGATATAACATGACCTGCCTTCTGTCTGCGGCCTAGATGGCCCTGTCACTGCCACAGAAGCTGTACTATGTGCCTTCGATGGTAAAGAAACATATCCTCTTCCCTTATTCAGAGACCATTCAGATGATGTATAAGAAATCTGCATCGTGGGAGGTGCTGAAAACCTTGGCTTCTTGAAGTCACCAGGTCTTGGTCACTGGAACTGAGAAGGCCTTTTTCTGGTCATGGACTCCCTTTTCTCCCTGACAGACCATTCAATCCTGTAGACATACTCCACGAACGTGGCAAACCGCTCCCGATTCTCTAAAGCAGCAGCAGGTGTCGATAGCTCAGCACTCAAACCTTTCTCAAACTGCCTGATCTGCTCATCATCTGTCGCCGCCATGTGAGGACAAAACCTCAACAAGTCCATGAACTTGGCTTCATACTCGGTGATTCTCATCGTCCCTTGGCGTAGATGCTCAAACTGGTTGATCTTCTCATCCATATACGTCTTTGGAAAGTATCTGCTAACGTCCAGAAGATCTCCCAACCGATCTTCTCACTGGGTTGCTTCTCCTCCTCGATGGCCCACCAATGGCCAACACTACCCTTCATAAGGTAGACAACATGCTTGACTTTGTCTGCTTCGGGGATGTCGGGGATCTGGAAGGCCTTCTCAAAACCTGTCAGCCACAGATCATCATCCGCCGGATCAGCCGTTCCAGCATAATATGAAGCTCCGACTCGGCGAAGCCACTCAAAGGTCTTCCCAATACCTGATGTTTCACCATGGTGAGCCTGTGCTCTTGGCTGAGGCACTGGCAACCTTTCACCATGTGATTCATCATAGGCATTAACTTCCCCATAAGCTGTTGGTAGGCAGGATTTTCAAGAATGGATGGGTCAAGTTGGGGGACCTCAAGCACCCTATCTTCATGTTCCTGCCCTCTTGCTCCATCAACTAATGCAACATCGCTACTCTCAACAACACGTTCTTCATGGTTTCCAGACATCTTTAAGCTTTATCTTCCGCTGAGGGAAGAAGGTTATTATAATAAATCCTGGAAAACTCACAAGAACAGATGCAAACCTAGTCCTATATCCCTGTAGACTCAGTGAACCTAGGGCTCTGATACCAAACCAACTATGACACCCCACCATCACACAGACAGTGAGATGACATGTGAAAACATGCAGAACCACATATTACCGAAAACACGGGTTAATTAAAATAGATTGCGGAAAGCATGCATAAGAGAACTTTTGCATCCAGATCCTGCAGAGAAACATGTTATTAGAATATTACAAGCTTTGATATATGTCCACATCTTATCGGAACTAGTTTTACTGTCAGCACCAGGGTTCATCACATGTTTATACATACATAACGGCCACGTAAGGCCAGTAGTAGGATATATAAGATTACAACAGCTAGACATCGTGAAACGTCGTCAAACACCTCCTAGGACCTGAGAGTACAGGGATGACTCTAGGACTCTATTACAAAACCACCAAAACAGCAGCATGTCCATCTCTTGCCTTCTACTTCTCTTCTTGCTGCTCGGCCGCAACCTCACGACCACCACCATGTCTAGAGCGCTCACCTAAAAAGGGTGTAAACTAGCGAGGTGAGACACATAGTCCCAGCGAGAAACATAACTCCCCACCGAAACTATAAAACCACAGAAGACTAATGCAATAATAGCAAATAACTGATAATGTGTATAACAAGAGCAGCGTACTGAGTGAGGCTATTATTACCATCAATCCTACCAAGATATCTAGGAGACATATAAACAAGTATTTCTTTATGGAACATGATTGACAATATAAGATTTATAAGAACTTATCACAAGATATAAGGATCGTACACACAACTACATAGTACAACTAGATCAGCTACATAAGCAAGGCCTCAATCAATGTTCCATATTTTTCTGTAAGAAAGATATACTATTCGACTGGATTATGTTTTATTATGCCCTGAGGAAGTGAGCCTTCCCTGCTCAAATCCAACCATTGGTTGTGAAGCCCAATCCGGTTCCATACAAGGTCTAAGGAGATCCGAACTCCATGAACTCACCTTCTCATGGTCAGTACACGAATCATCAAGTAAGACCACTGTCTTATGCTTATAGGGCCTCAGCCTCTGGGTCAGCTCCACAAGCTACCCATATATACATCCGAGCCATGAACGCATCATGCTCATCATCACATATCCTGAGCCATGGGTCTGTTCACCATGCTCCATATATCCTGAGTCTACAACCACAACTGCACTCAAATCCTCTTATTTTAGGCTAGGGGAAACCTCACATATTAAACAATATGCACTCCAGGTAATCCTGCAGGATAAACCTATTTCACCATCATCAAATACTGAGGATGATGGATCTATGGCCAGGGAAAACTACATGATATGTTCATCTATAATTAATTAGTATATTTTAAGCCAATTGTTGAGGCAATCAAAGTATAAACATAGACATATAGGATTACATCATTATTGCCATCATCATACTATCCTGGGACCTCAATCCCTCATTATATGAACCACTGCCTCTCAAGGCATCATAATCATGCATCAGTATTCTGGGAACGCATCCCTTATCTCATCATCAGAGGATAACACCTCAACTAGGCACTCAACCTTATATCAGGTCCTCAAACCTATCAATTTGTTATCTCATTACCACATTGTGCTATTCAAGCACATACATCTCATAGCTCTTACCAGGCTATGAATCCACATGAAATACCTACATGGTTACTATACACATTCATAGAGATAACTGAAGCCATCATGGATTAAGAGGATTATCATGCTACCAAGTATAAAGTAACATCCATGAGTATTTTACACATGAGCTGTAGAAATCATCGTTTTATTTTCAATCATAAGCATATATCATGCCCCATACTTGTGATCATATGCATGTGTCACATTATCATGTGTAGCAACATCATATCCTTCCAAGCTTCCTGGTTCACAACCTATCATCTTCACTCATTATCATATTTGTAGGATTCAAGGTGATTACACCATATCACTTGTGTTATCATTATTAGCCATATACATTCCAAGTTATCAGAACCCTCACCAAAGCTCCTGTAATTCTCACTATAGGTATGGCGGGAAGCACCAACCCTCACTGAAAGATGTATCATCTAGGGTTCCAAACCCTAAAGCACATGTGTCATCAAAACGGCCAACAACACATCATCCTATCGTGCATCAGGGATCCTATCGTGCACTAGGGTTAGGGTTTCTATCGGCCAACTCTCTCAACAAGAAGCATGTCGACCAGGAGCATGGCGCCCAAGATGCCCTATCGTTCAACCATCACTCATATTGTTCAAAGGACCCTTATGTCAGCCAAGGCACTCTATCGTCCAAGAGCATGGTAACCACTAATGCACCATATCACCCAAATCACATAGGGTGTGTCAGGAAAACACAAACCCCATGCTCGACACAAGGTTACCCATCCTACTCATATCATCCAAGGAAGAGGCTAGGGTGTCACCCACCTATAACAAGCAACACCTTAAGAAGACCTATCATCCAACTTGGTCAAACACCTCATATCAGCCACCATTAAGGCACCTAACAGGGTTCCACCATGCACCCACCATATCGGGCAGCACAAGACTACTGCATATCGGCCAAGAGCTATCACAAGGTGTGTTGTGCAGAGCACACATCAAGGTGTATCGCCCAAGCTCCAACTCCACAAAGGGTATTGGCCAAGCTCAACTAGGCATATCGGCCAAAGGTACAACCCAAGACAAGGCTATCAGGCATCACTACTGCAAGGTCATATTGTGTAAGGCACAACCCAACATGGTCATCTTCAACCTCAAGGACAAGGGCACCAAACCCTAATTGATCAAGAAGATCGACTCACCTCTCAACAACCAAGAGAGAGGGGTTTTGCACAACCTCTATCACAAATCGGGCAACCACAAGGATCAACCTCATCATAGGTCATCATCTTTCCAAAAGCTCACCTCTCAAATCCATGGTGAGAGGAGGGTGTTGCCCAAGCAACTAGAATATAGACTCACCTCTCAACTAAAACGAGAGAGGGGTATTGCCTACATCACTAGAGCTCAAACTCACTTCTCTAGACCAAGGAGAGAAAGGGGTGTTGCTCAATAAGGAAACCCCAAACTATGGTTCAGACAACTAGGTGTAAAGGCATATAAACCATCAACAACATCAACAACATCATGCTCACTATATCAATAAGATCAACAACATGTACTAGAGCAAGAAACATAATATGCAATGGCCGATCATCCACATTTATGAATCATGCAACATAGAGAAGGTAGTATAGCTAGGGTTAGAAGTTATGTAACCCACCTTAAGCAAACTCTTCAAGCTCCAAAGCTCCAAGCTTTAAGCACCTAGCTTCTAGCACACCACTTTCGGCCACCACAAGAAAAGGAACAAGGATCATAACCACTATGGCCGAAGGGTAGGTAAGATGAAGAAGAAGATGCTAAGGAGAGAGGGAAGATGCTTACCAAAGAATAAGACCCCCCTAGGGTTCGGCCACCAAGCTAGAGGAAGAAGAAGAAGAAGACTTCAATAAGAGGATCGGCCACCAACTTGCTCCACCAAGCTGTATCGGCCACCAAACACACCAAAGGGAAGATGTATCATGCACCAAGGAAGAGAGGAGCAACAAAGAGCTAAAAGGGATCCTAAGTTAGTGGAAGGAGATGTATACATAGAATAGGATGGAGGAGAAAACACGGTAATATGTCGCCCACCTAGGGACACTTGTACAAGGGCAAAATCCACCTCCTTAACTCACCTTATACACATGTCCAAGGCTATTGCCATGCAAGCGCTATGAACCAAGTGTCCACTAGTGGTGACACAAATGAGGTCAAGGGGTCAAATATGGTCCATGGCCGATACTCTCCACCTCCATGCCTGATACACCCCATGGGCGACACTCCCATGGGTGACACAAAACCCTCCTGCCCGATACAAGGTTCAACTAGGAAAGAAAGGGCCCAAACAAGGGAAAACAAGACCCAAAAGAGCTCAACCAAGCCCAAGGCAACTCAAGGCATGAACCCAAACCTTCCTCTCAACCCTAGAGGAATCAAAGAGAGAGAAAGACATCTCTCAAGGTGAAAAACTTGCTATCCAACCCTATCTTAGGTTATTTTGCAAGTAGCACCTCCAACTCCCAACAAAACACAAGCAAACCCTAATCACCACTAAAGGTGATTAGCAAGCAACCAAGCACAAGGTTTAGGCAAAACAAATAGGGTAAGCCCAAAACGAAGGCCAGGGTCCTTACAATCACCATCGTCCGAAGCATCCTCGTCATCACTATCATCATCAACATCATTAGCCTCAGCATCATCAGCATGGTCTGGCGTCTCCTCATCAGTAGGAGGTCCAAAAGAGCGACCGGGCCAACGAGTATTCTACTCAGACCAAGTCATACCAAGAGTGTGAAGCTCATTGGCCTATGGGAAGGATGGAGTAGAGTCTCCAAGGCTGCAAACTAAGTGGCCATGGGGCCAGCAGGCAACGATAGGTAGATGGGAGAAGAGCTACCAGATGCAAAAGGTAGCAGAGGTGGAGGAGCAGCAGCGGAAGGCGCGGGAGCAGGGTAGTAATGATTAGATGCATAGGAAGCATAATCACTAATGGGGTAGGGCTGGTAGGTGGGATAGGGGTGAGCATAGGAGAGGTTCATGGTAGACATGATGGAACACAAATCCCGATGCAGATGGTCCTGAACCTGTTGGTTATATGCTTGTTGGTGCATCATGTAGCCCAAAAGGGTTTCATTTGATACACGGAACGAAGCACGTCTAGGTCTAGGAGGAGGCTACGGTGGTGGAGCTCGGGAGGAGGAGGTTGGGGCTGCAAAAGGTGAGGTAGAGGGGAAGCACCAGGGGTGGAGGAGAACACATACATTGACTTTTGAAGTGTGGTCTCATTGATGCAAACACCCTTTCTGGCAACTGGGTAGTGGAAGTCAGAAAAAAGGGATTTGTCAGTGGCGAACTTGAAGTAGCCACAGATCAAAGTCGGGTTGGGAGGGTGGGTGCCTTTTGTGTTCTTACCAGTGTCCAAGCAGTTCATATGGTGTAGAATATATATGTCCCACTTGACACCGATGTTCTCTAGTAGGCAATACATAATGACAGCAGTGTTCTTTGCAATGTCTGTTTGGTTTTTCTTTGGATGGACATTACAGTTGATCACTAAAGCCAATATGCACTTCCTAAGGTCAAGGGAGGAGGAAGGCAGGGTGGACTTCTTCTTGTAAGGCACGTTAGGTTTCTTCAAATAACGATGAATGTCCGGTAAGGTCAATTCATGTTGTTTGTAGAAATCTGTCAGGTCAAGAAGATCGAAGTACTCTCCATAATCCTTTCTCCAGGTGTCATTTTCCTCGTCTCCAGAAAGAAATACATTTAAGGTATCCTCAGAGATTTGGAAACGGGGACCCACAATCATCGATGTGAGGATCACTTGAGTATTCAGGGGGGGATAAGCGAGTCATAGTTCCAATGCAAATTTGTGTAGAACTCGTAAACTGCCTTAGTGCTCGACATAGAGTTGTTAAAGCAATCACGTTCGACGGCTAGGGTGAATAGATGGTGGACGGCTAGCAACCTAGCTACTTGATCAATAATCACTTGACGTCTAGGAGAAGGCTCAATTAAGGCACGATAAGGAAAAGGGATTCAAGGAAGAAGTTCCTTGTACTGATTTACAACCTCTATCGATATAAATGAAGTATCGTCAAAGGGAATCAAGTGATTAGAGGATGAAGAAGCAGGTGCATTGCTTGGAGCAGGTCATTTCCTTCTTTGGGAGGCCATGGAGGAGAAATAGAGGAAGAAAACATGCAGACAAGCAAAACAAACTGTAAAAGTCGAACAAAAACCACCAAGGATCGTCCGAGAAGGCATAGGTTAAGCTACCTAGGTTGGGAAACGGCTGGGAATGGGAGGTTTAGGGCTAGGGTTGAGAGCTTAGGGCTTGAGGATGATGAATCAGTCGGCTATTTTCTAGTTGAGAGGGAAAATAGTCGACCGATCGTAACTTATAGTTGTCTTAGCCCACGGATGAATCGAATTCTGAGAGTGTGTAACTCGACTGAATGGTTCTCTGAAGAACAACTCTCGGCTCCTGATCGGTAGAGTTTGTCTTGGGGGAAACTCGATTGAAGGTCAACCTGATCTAAAACAGTCATTCTTAATTTCTAGCCATATACATGCCAATTAAATTCATTTTTCAATTCTATTATGTATAATTAACATACTTAGGCACATGTAGCTCATCATTGGGTAAAATTTTGTGATAAAACATGAAATTTGTTAAAAACCCAAAAACAAGCAAAAACTAAGCATGTTAACAAGCAAGTTAGGCATATTTTAAGCGTATATAGGTAGATAAAGTGAGGAATGTCATGAGCAAACATATAGGATAGAGACAACTAGCTAGATCAAATAGAAATATCATCTAAAGCAACAATGAGTAGTTTAGATCGAATAAAATTAAATTGATCTCTAGCTAGAGGTTTAGTGAAAATGTCCGCCAAATGATTTTCCGTGTCCACATGTGTGATATAAATATTCTTCTTGGCAATGTGATCATGAAGAAAGTGATGGCGAACCTCTATATGTTTAGCTCTACTATGCAATATAGGATTATAAGAGAGATTAATTGCACTAGTATTGTCACAATAGATAGGAGAAGCATCAAAATGTATGTTAAAGTCTTGGAGCATTTGCTTCATCCATAGGACCTAGGCACAACAACTCCCAACTGCAATGTATTCAACCTCGGTAGTTGATAGTGCCACGGTGCTTTGTTTCTTGGAAAGCCAAGACACCAAGCATGGTCCTAGAAGGAAGAAAGTGCCACTTGTGCTCTTTCTATCAACCAAACAACCCGCGTAATTTGCATCACTATATGCCACAAGAGTAAAGTCCCTTGACTTAGGATACCATAGTCCAAAATTTTGAGTTTTGGCTAAGTACCTCAAAATCTTCTTAACGACAATAAGATGTGATTTCCTAGGGCTAGATTGAAAGTGAGCACACAAGCCAACACTAAACATAATATTAGGTCTAGAGGAAGTTAAATAAAGTAAGCTTCCAATCATGCCTCTATAGATCTTCTCATCTACCTTCTCACCTTCTTCATCTTTCTCAAGTTTGGCAGTATTGGACATGGGAGTATCCATTGGCTTCATGTTCTCCATCCCAAAGCGTTTGAGTAGTTCATGTGTGTACTTGCCTTGGTTGATGAAGTTTCCTTCTTTTGTTTGCTTAATTTGAAAGTCAAGTAAGAAAGTCAACTCACCCATCATGCTCATCTCGAACTCACTCTGCATAAGAGAACTAAACTCCTTGCAAAGATCAATATCAGTTCCACCAAAAATGATATCATCAACATAAATTTGAATAATAAGAAAATTGTTAGAAGTGTGTTTTAGAAACAAGGTAGAATCAAATTTGCCCATGAGATACCCATTATCTAACAAGAAGTTCTTTAATTTCTCATACCAAGCTCGAGGTTCTTGTTTGAGTCCATAGAGAGCTTTTTGAAAAAAATAAACATGATTGGGAATCTTGTCATTTTCAAAGCCCAGAGGTTGAGCAACAAATACTTCCTCCTCGATTGTACCATTCAAAATGCACTTTTAACATCCATTTGATATAATAAGAAATTTTTGTAACCAGCAAAGACAAGTAGCATTCTAATAGATTCAAGTCTAGCAACAGGAGCATAAGTTTCATCAAAGTCAATACCTTCCTATTGGTTGTAACCTTGTGCTACTAACCTAGCTTTGTTCCTTACCACTTTTCCTTGCTCATCTAGCTTGTTGTGGTAGACCCACTTGGTACAAATGATCTTTCTATCACTTGGTCTTGACACTAGAGTCCACACACGATTCTTCTCGAATTTCTCTAGCTCTTCTTGCATGGCTAGGATCCACTCCTCATCACCAAGGGCTTCTTTGATGTTATTTGGCTCTAGTTGTGAGATGAAGGAAATGTCTGCTTGTTCTTTATTGTATGCAGCTCGTGTCTTCACTCTCTCAAATGGGTTGCCAATGATTAGTTCCTTGGGATGGTTCTTCACAAAGCGGGGAGTAGGATCCTTCTTTTCTTCTTCTTCTTCTTCTACTTCTATCACCTGTTTACCTTTGTTGTCGATGTTGAGGTCTTTCAAGATAGGAATTAAGTCATCTGCAACAACATTATCAACAACATGCCTGCTAACAATAGGGTTAGTTTTAATAAACTTAACATTAATAGATTCTTCAGTTTTAGAAAATTCAATGTTGAAGACTCTATAAGCCCTGCTTGTAGTGCTGTAGCCTAGGAAGAAGGTTTTATAAGATTTCAGATCAAACTTGTCAAGAGAATCCTTCATGTTTAAAACAAAACAAGGACATCTGAAAACATGAAAGAAATCAATAGATGGCTTTCTACCACGCCATAGCTCATAGGGTGGTTTTCTTCAAAGAAGTATGTGTGAAAACTCAGTTCTACACAAAACAGGCGGTACTAACGGCTTCGGCCCAAAACTTCTTAGGAATGTCATATTCAAGAAGCATTGTACTCGCCATCTCTTGAAGTGACATGTTGTTCCTCTCTACTACCCCATTTTGTTGAGCTGTATGAGGAGAAGAGAAGTTGTGTGAGTAACTAGATTTTTCACAAAAACATTCAAAGAGATCATTTTCAAATTCTCCCCCATGGTCACTGCGAATATAAACAATCCGGCAAGAAGCTTCATTTTCAACCCATTTGCAAAAGCTCGAGAAAACATCAAGAGTATCACTTTTTGAAATGAGAAAGAAGGTCCAAGTATATCAAGAGAAATCATCAACAATAACAAGACAATACTTAGAACCATGAAGCGTTTGCATCCTCATTTGTCCGAATAGATCAATATGAAGAAGTTCAAGAGCTCTTTTGGTACACATGACTCCTTTGGATTTGAAGGAGAATTTGATTTGTTTGCCTTGTGTACAAGGTTGGCATTCCTCATCCTTTTCAAAATCCAATTTGGGAAGTCCTCTAACCAAATCCTTTTTTCTCAACTTCTTCATTTGATACATATTCACATGACCCAAACGGCGATGCCAAAGAGAAATATCATTTTTATCCACTACCAAGCATCTATCAAGTACAGGCTTAAGAGCATCAAGAACAATAACATAAAGATTACCATTTATAGTTCCCTTATACATGACATTGTAAGAGATGTAATCTAGAAGCAAACATTCTAAGGATGTAAACAACACAAGATATCCATTATCACATAGTTGACTTACACTAATCAAATTGTAATGTAGGTCATCTACAAGTAAAACATTCTTAATACATAGCTCATTTCCTACATCACCCTCACCTATGACCTTACCCTTCTTGTTGTCCTCGAAGGTTACCGATCCTCCTTTCTTTTTCATAAACTTGTTGAAATGGCTGATTTCTCCAGTCATGTGCTTAGAGCAGCCACTATCAACAATCCATCTCTTTTTAACCTGCAAGAAAGAAGGATGTCGGAACCCAACTCAAATTTTGGGATCCGGGGTTATCATAGGGACCCATTTCATCTTTGGGTTGGTCCCCTTGGGCTTGTAAGGACAATAAGTAGAATAATAGTCAGGACATTTGCAATGGATACATATAATAGGGTTCTTAGAACTGGAAGTCTCTCCATGGAAAATAGGAGGTTCCACACTCTTCTTATTACCCTTGTTCTTGCTCTTCCTCTTACCTTTGGAAGCAGTCCCATCATATCCCAAACCACTAGTACCAATTTGTTTGGTAGAGTGTTCTAGGACATTATTGAGGGATTTCTTTCCTGAAAGAAACTTTTGCAAAGAAGATCTTAACTTGGCATTATCATCACTAAGGTTAATGACAATAGTAGAAAGACTATCAAGATCATATCTAGCATGCAATAGGTCAGCCTCTAGACAGAGGGCTTTAGTATGAAAGAATCTCATTCTAAAGCTATGCTAGGAACTTCATTACTTTGCAAAATAGGTCTATAAGTTAAATCATTAACTTGAGAAAGTAACTTGGAATTTTTAGATTTAAGCAACAAAATTTCCTTTTAATAAACATGAATCTCTTGCTTCCTAGCATCATAAATGAGAGTTAGTTCTACATTTTTAGTTTTAAGAACATCTAACTCATCTTGTCACTTTTGGTTGTCTTCCTTAAGATCTGAAATAGTCTTAAGATAGACCCCATTCTCAACCTCTACTCCATTATGTTGAAGCTCAAGGTCAAGAAATTGCCCTTGCAAAGAATCTATGCTATTAAGGAGAAGTTTTTCATTATTATCAAGAATCTCAACTTTAGCATAAAGATCATCTACTATCTTGCCTAATATTTTCCTTTTAGATTTGCATTTAGCAAAAGATGACCAAAAATCATTAAGCATATCAATAAGAGTTTCCTTAGATAACTCATGCAGATTGACTTCACTTACCTCACTTACCTCACATACCTCTTCACTTGTAGAGGCCATGAGTGCAAGGTGGCATTCTCCATCTTCGGATCTTGAAGAGCTTGAGGAGGACTCCTCCCACGCTACATGAGCTGCATCTTTGGATCTTCTTTCTTTCTTATTTCCTCTTGTACTTGCCTTATTTCTTGTACTCATTGTCTTTCTTGTGGCTGCTATTTTGATGACTCCTCTTGGCCTTTGAGCAGTCACTCTTGAAATGGCCTTTTTGGCCAAACTCAGAGCATCTCAGAGTTGATGAAGAAGGCTTCCCCTTCTAGTGCTTTCCCTTTGAGTAGTTTTCTTCATGCTCATTTGGGCCTTCATATTCACTTGAGGAAGGGGTACTAGACTTTAGATCTAGTTGTTGCTGCCGCATCATCTCTTCTATTTGTACTTTGAAGGCTGTGTTCTTTATCTTCTTGGACTCCTTCTCTTCTCTTTTCTCTTCCTCTTCTTGCTTATCAAGCCTAGGTTCATGGGCTTAAAGGTTACCAACAAGCTCTTTGGTTGACAACTAACTTATCTTGTACACCTCTTCAATGGATGTAACCTTGGGCTCCCATCTCTTAGGAAGAGATCTCAAGATCTTGGAGTTGATAGTGCCTTTGTCTAACACACTCCCAAGGGCTGCCAATCCATTGATGATGACATTGAGCCTAGTGTACATATCAGCCACTCTCTCATTCTTATCCATCTTGAAGTTCTCAAGTATCCCACCAAGCATGTAGATCTTGGATTCCTTTACTTGCTCCATACCTTCATAGGTGACACATAGCTTGTTCCAAATTTCATGTGTAGTGTCCCAAGAAGATATCCGGTTGAACTCGGATGGAGTGAGGGATGCGTAGATGATGCTCAATGGTCTTGCATTGAGTTGAGCTTGCTTCATTTGAGATTCAATCCAAGTGGAGATCTCCCCCTTTGGGTCTTCATACTTGAGGTGCACCACCTTCCACATCTCGTATCTCACACCTTGAAGGTAGAACTACACTCTTCTCTTCCAATATAGAAAGTTGGTGCCGTCGAAGACCAGAGGTTGCATGGAGAAGTTCCCTTCTAGGTTGAGGGATCCAAGTGTCAAATCACCCATCTTCTCCTACTTTTTGAAGTAGCTTGGAGAAGACCTGCTCTGATACTACTTGTTGGATCAATGGGCTCTAGTGGGGGGGGGGGGGTGAATAGAGCTTCACAATTCTCACAAGACAAATTAGACCACCAAATTATATAAAGTGTAAAAGCTTAAACAAGCAACAATTTGATGTCTTAATCTAACATGCATAGAAAGTATGAGAGACAAGGAGAAGCAAGAACTTGTACATGTGGTTTAGAGTGGTTCCATGTCCTAAACTTAGGAGCAATGTCAGTCCACTACCTAGAGTGGGTTAGTCTCTAGGATTTGCAATCTTGGTACTCTTATATTCCCCAATAAGATTACAAGACACAACAACCACACACCCAAGGGCTTAGTACCTCAAGCAAAGATCTTCAACCTATAGAAGGAGCTTACCCACTTGAACTATGGAGTCTTCAACCATCAACATGGACTTACCCACTCCTTCCTTCAAGTCTTCTGCCTTCAAGGGATTACCTATCTTCCTTGAGTGTCGCCTTGACTATCTCCTTCACTTGGAGATCTTGAGCACCTATCTCCTTCACTTGGAGATCTAGATCACCTTGCTTTCTTCAACCTTGAAGAACAACACCTCCTTCTCCTTCACTTAGAGAAGATCTTCAAACTTTATCTTCAATGGGAATTGAGGTAGGAAGATGGAGGAGGAGAGCTTTACATCAACATAGGGAGTAGCTCCCTTACACATGAACCTATATCACTCATACTCATGAATTTAACTTGAAGGTAGAGAGAGAAAGGGACTCAAAGGGTTAGAACACTCTCAACTATGCTAGAACCAAGTTTGTAATGAATGAGCAGCCTTGGAATGAACTCCAAGAGGTCCTATTTATAGTTGAGGGTGCCCCTTTAAGTTGTGGGACACTTAGATACGAAAATAGCTATTTTTTTTATCAAAGAAACAACTTTATGTTCACTCAAAACACACACCAACGGTCACATCACTTTTTCTGCAAAATTCTGTACAGTGTAATCGGTCGAGTTTCAATAAAGTTAACTCGACCGATCAAGTAAAAGATAAAACTGATATTCAAACTGTCGGTCGAGTTTGTTCTGAGGAATCTTGACTGATCAATGAAGATTGTTTTGGTTAGGCACTCGATCGGTCGGGTTCTGTGAAAACACAACTCGACCGATGCTATCTTCAGAAAATTGATCAAGATGGATCGACCGAGTTTGTCCTGGGGAAAACTCGACCGATTGACAACCTGATGTCAATCTTTTGAAAATGCATCTAAAGTGATTTAGCTTTGGTGTTTTATGTCCCAATCATTTTTCTCATCTAAGTTACAAGTCAATTCATCATTACAAGTGATTACATAAATTTTCTAAGGTCATTTACATATATCTCCACAAATACACACCTGTAGCTCTTTGACTTGAACTTGAGCCATTTTAGGGCTTTTGATTTTGGATCCTTTTTATGTACCTAATACCTGAAATCAATATTTAATACACATATTAGATACATATGAATGGAATGGTTAAGCCATTATCAAAACATGGACAATGTATAACCTCTATGTCAATAGTGTTTCCACTACTTTAGCCAAGAGAATTAGTGTGTAACATGTTACACCTCTTCTCCATTTCATTTTCGGGTTGAAATCCTCTGTGTCTAACCCTTCATCTTCATCTAATGAGAGTTTATCTCTCCCTAACCTTATACCAGAGGCCACTCAGTCCATTAATCCATCAAGTGAATGATGCACAAGGATGTCTACACACCAGACTATAGGATAAAAGCAAGGAGTTAGAGACTCATGTAGAAATTGTTGTGAGAGCATCAACTGGCACTGAAGAAGGAATACAAGCAAGGTGGGCAACCTAGGTATATATATGTTATTAGGTTGGTGTAAGTACCCAGAACACTAGTTTGGATTAACTTAGAATCTAGTTTCTATGAATAATCAAGGCAATATTAAAGACGAAAGCACACAAAACACTGAATAAATAGAAATTGAAAATTATGAAGAAAAAAAACTTGCAGGAAAGGAAACATACATCACCCATAAGGGCAGCCCGAGTGTGTATCCAAGGCAATAGAAATAATAATTTCTTCTCAAAATATTTTTATGTGTGTTTTCTTTACTTTAGAAATAAAAAAATAAAATATATATATCTTGAGGCTGATGTAGATGAATTTGATAACTTGAGTCAAGAAATTATTAGACTTATGGAGAAAGTTATAACTACAAGTATAAAACCAATAGAAGGAGATGCTTCTAGTAATCGAGTGACAACACCTATTCCAACAACTATTCTAGTGGACAATCATGTTGAAATGAAACTCCATAACAACAAGGAGCAAGATATTGGTCATATCCAAGTTTTAGAAGAAAATCTATAGAAGAAAACTGATATAAAGGAACAAACTATGCTTCAAATAGAGAAAAAGAAATATTTCCTTAAACACTGAAGAAGATTATATGACTCAAGTGTATATTGGTTGAAACAAAATTTATTTAGATTTTAAGTGTGTCAGAGATATAGATGATGAAATTACAAGATGGGAAAAAGCTACATATATATCGATAACAACACAAAGTTATGATATGGATACAACAATAAGTTTTCGCTATATAACCTTTCAATGAATAGGAGCATATTGGTACAAAAGAATAATTGATAATGATAAAGAAGCAATAAAAGGAACAACAACTACCATAGCACAAGTAGTAAATAACTACAAGAAATAAATACATAGAGAATTTATAGGAGAAACTCAGAAAACAAATAGAGATATAGGATAAAAAAGAAAACAAAGATTTACCTTTTTATTATATAACTTAAAATTTTGAGATATGTCCCTTGTGGATGATTATATTTGTAAATTTAAGGAGTCCTTATATAAAATATATGATAGAATAGACAAAAAAATTATAATGAATAAAAACCTATGCAATCTATTTTATGCAACTACATTCGATCCTTGGGAATTCAAGGCCATGCAATTATATCCCCAATATATAGGATGGATTTAGAACATCCCTTTTTGAAAAATTACCCACAGAAAACATATTGTATATTATGGAGTAACCATTAGAGAATTGACCATGAAAATTTGAATATACTAAGCATAAACAAAATAATCCCACACATCCAAAAGAGGACTAAATGTGAAGAATGAAAAAAAATGAAAGAATAATTTTAAAATGGAATGGATACGTATAGGTGCTACAAAAATGATGATCAGAGCAACATTTTGAGGAGTAGATTCACCTATCAACATTGTTCTAGTGGATAATAGAATAAATGACAGAAAGGATGAGACAATAGGAATATTTCAAGGAATCCTTAGCCATCAAAAATTAATTTTTAATATTTATCAAAAGATAAGTATAAATATTAGAGACAATAACATTAATAAAACCTTAAGCCTGATACAAGACTTTCAAAGAGTAAAATTTGTGAAAAACGGATGTATCCCATATTCTATTACTTATATTATAAATTATGCACTTAGTAATACACATCACTCTAAGATATTTGTGGATAAAGATATCATAGTACTTTTGATCCTATTTAAAAAGGTAGGAAAAATTACAATAATAGAAATAATCTCAAAAATAGAAATACCATAAAATGAAAATATATATGTATATGAATACCTTTAATAACAAAAAACAGAATCCCAAGAAGACTAGATTATGAAGGAAATCATAGAAGAAGCTAGTGCAAGAACATATAAGTATAATGAAAAACTACACCCAATATTATGATGTTTACACCAAACATGAAGCCTAAGAATCTTAGCGGACAATAGAAACACCAAAAATTATAAATTATATGGAAAAAACATTAATGGGAGAGAGTGGAGTATGACTATCGTTTTGTAGACTCAGAAGCAAGTGCTTCCTTTACACAAGAAGGAGTGATACCTTACCTTCAAAAAAATACCTATAGGGTCACCATACACTTATACGATATTGATGGAGAAAACTATATTGTAACACACAATGCAATTAATCCTATCAATATACAATGTATTAAAACCATGTAACAATTTTTATACAGTCCAAAAGTCACATTGATGGCACATAGATTATGAGTACACTAAAACAAATAGAAAGGTTCTCTCTAAAAAGAAATGGACTATATTTTACCCACAATACTAATCAATACTATTGAAAAAAAATTAATGACTAGTATCACTACAACATATATGACTTATGTCATCAGGTTTTTTTAAGGGAAACCGATGTAACCTTTCTCGTTGGTTACTTAAATAAAACCACCATAGTTTCCAACTGAGATAGCCTGCATTTTATTTATCTCATCAGTTGGTTCATAGAGAAAGTGATGATAAAAATTGCTCATAAAAATTACATTCGAACAAATATTTTGAGAGAGATTTCACTTCCCTCCAAAATCCCTATCATCTTAGAGAAAATGATGGATGTAAGAATCCACATATGATGATGCCCTTAGAATCTACATCATCACATGAATTCTATTCATGTTAAATAAAAAAACCATAAAGAACAAAACTTGCATCACATTCTATCTTTATTCCCTTATTTTTTATTATTTTTCGATCTTCCAACCTTAATACTTCTAGGGTTTCTCTCTAGCCCATCATCCCTCTACATACCTATCCTGGATGCCCAGATAAGAAAAAACATAGTACCTTGATACTGGTCAACCTAAGTATTTAGATATCGGTGCCAAGGTATCCAAATACTCAGATTTCTTAGAGATATACCCACATCACCTCCTAAAAGACACACGTACCACTCTGGCTTAATATATTAATGGTCCATAATTACTCATCGTAATATCTTACCAAACTATCACACCTAGATTTCACGATCACTAATAGATCATGAAACTAGGACATAATGTGAGTTCTAGGAAAACCTAAACACCACTTTTAACCATTTTTTCCTATCATCCCATTTTAAAAACTAAACCATATATGAAACATAACCAAAATGAACAACTTATATTAAAAAACTCTTTATCCTTTGGTTTGATTGTAAACATAAAAGAATAGATTAAGATGCCCATACTATCTTTCAACATTACATGATTGTTGATTTGACTAATAAATACAAACATTGTCATCATCAAAATTATTACAACATCAGTCACTTACAACTCCTTGTACATCTAAATAAGGACCTAGAGTGACAAGGACCAATCATCTGAACAACTTTAGCATATTATGTGTGGCTTGTCTTCTATTATACATATAGATATCCATAAGATGAAGTTTTACCTAACTCATTGGTGAATAGAGTGATGGATGCTTGACTAGTGAATGAGTACTTCTGAGAAAAAATTTAAAGCACTTAAATAGTCAAAAGTTATAATCATAAGCAACTAAATTTGAAGTAAACTAGTAATGGATTATAAAGAGACTAGTCATTGACAAACATATGAATAGAAGGATTTCTCTAGATAACTATAAGGACTAAATCAACATCTGAACATGATTGATTAATATCAAGGGAACTAGTAATTTAGAAACATACACATGGAAGGTTAACCTAGATATTTACAAAGAGTAAATAAATAAATGAACACACTTGATCAATCTCTATTTCATATTATTATGCCTAAACCCACATGAACTATACCTTGACATGTGAAAGCATTGCAGAAAGCTAGGATCTCATTGTACATGACCTAGAAAGAGCGCCTGGGATTTTAAGACGTAACTCAAACTACCCTGTATGTAGTGGGCATTTCTACTCTTGGCTCTCAGTGTCTAATGCAAGTGGTCAGATATCTGGACTCCTCATCTAAGCTAAGTACTTAGGTGATGAATCAAAACATTTGCTATCATTGCATCAGTGGTTCTACTAGGATTAACCAGATGACCAACATCATAGGTACCACCAACATTGCTGATTATTTTTGGATATCACACTATTACAAGGATTTTCCTTACTTTCCTAGATCCCCACACACATATTCAATATAATCTGACTATCTTAATCTGGACTTGTCCTCTAGCCAGGAAACACATTTCCTCCTCACAATGCAAGCCTCTAGTGAAGGATACTATAGTGTTCAAGGCATTTAATGTCTAGTTCACTCTTTAAATTCACTATTCAATCATATAATCAACATTATTCATTAAACTCTGTATTATGTTCTTTTCATAGATTATTGTAATATGTACCTCAAATTGAGTTACTCCATGTATCATACTGTGAAACACTAAAATGAAATACTTGATTATTGAATTCATTATCCTTAGTGTTTCATTTTCCTCATTCACATATAACATGAATGACATAAGAACTCATGACATAATAAAATTTAACTAGTAAAAATATTGTTTCTACTATCTCACATATAATTAAACATAAATATGAAATGTTGGTAAGAAAATGAACTAGGTATTCCATACCATTCACTAAAAATCTTGCAATAGGAATGAAATGATTAAATAAAACTAAAACCTTTAGACTAATAATTTCTGTTTACTTCCATTCTATCTATTCACAAACTCCCAATCTTTCATTCATCTAAGGTTTCATCCTCTTTACTAAGATATCAAGCAACATTGATAACTTGAATTAATGACCTAACTCATATATGGTGTATCTATACTAAAAATTTAGATAAAGAGATTGAATAACATATAAGAATATTTAGATCGACAATTTTTCGTTACTTAGTTATACTACAAATTCAAATATAATTCAAAAACCCTAGGTTTAGGTATTTTCTTCAAACCTCTACACTAACTAGATCATAGTATCCTTTTCTAACTTGGGTTCATCGTTTGAGTTTCACCAAATTAAGAAATAAACTATTTTGAAATCATCTTGTACAAGACAAAGCCCAAAGGAAAAATTTGGTTTGTTTTCTCATATAGAAAGAATTGCATATTTTAGTAGATTCAATCTATTTTATTGCAATCTACTTCTAGATCGAAATATCTACTCACCTAAGGTGTGGAAGCACATTAAAAACATACCCAATATTTGATCACACTGAATCCAGATCATACTTTGAGCATAAAGTCCCTATCTTCCTCCTTGCCACTCAAGAATCTAGAAATGGAGGTTGGGGAGAAAGAAAGAGAAAAGAAAGTGATGATATCCTTTTGATTCAAATAAGAGGATGGAAAAAGTCTAGATAAATAAGAACATTCAACAAGAAAAGCTATATAAAGATAGCCAACTTACTTGATTTCACCAACCCGAGGAATTTAAAACCCAAGATCTCCGTCTTCGACTCTTTCTCCATCCAAATGCTAAATTAATCTCTTTGTCAAGAATTTTATTTATTGGAATGAATCACTAAATATGTAACTTGGGACAATTGCAAGTTATGCCTACCTTATATTTTCTTTTATTTAACATAATTTTCTATCATAAAGCTTTACTGAAAATGTTATTTAAGAAGGTCAAAACTCCTCCAAAAACTATGAAAATTAGTAAGTTGTCTTAAATCAAGTTTTGGATATACAATATAAAGTTCATCTCATTAAGTATTACCAATAAATAATTACAAAACAAACACTACACTGCTACACTATAGTATTCTACATGGTCGGTCGAGTTGCAATTTGACTGACCAACAAGTTCTCAAAACATCAAAATATATCTGAACAATTGAACTAACACTCATAATTGAGTTCTATAAATTATATTTAATTCCAAGTCAATTCATGTTACCTGGAATATAATACCAATTTACTACACAATTCTTTTTATTAGATTTAATATTCATATACTAGCAAAACCCTAATTTAGGTCGGCTAAGGTTTACACTTATCAAATCCAAATTATGCAAAATAAAAGAATTATTAGAGTTCCTCCTTAGGATTAAAATATCATAATTAGACATCTCATTATTAATATTTGTTAAATAATGACCACTATAGTTAAGCATCAATTAATCCATGTAAACCCTAATTAGATGCTAATATGAGACTCGGTCATAACACTATCCTTGACAAATTGCATTCTATATTAGACTATACCACCTTTTCCTTATTCGCATTCCTCATTTTGTTAAAAAATAAATAAAATCAATAAACAATAAACCTATAATCAAAATATTTGAAAATATGTAAAATTCCAATTTTTGTATAAACAAATCCTTTTTTTCATATGATGGAGTTTTGACTTCTTTTAACAATAGAATGATTGTTAATAAAGCACTTTAGTATTGAGAACATACTTACTCACTATTTATTTGGGTCTTTCCTACCAGTACTGTGGCAGATGTAGGTAGAAGACATCTAAGGCCATGATGTCACCCACATTTGGCAGCATACTATAACTATACTGCTAACATTTTGTCTGGTCACATTGAGATTTGATCATGTGACATAGTACGCTGATCTTTGTTGTATCAAAGTCAGGGTGTAAAATGGCTGCAAACTCAGTTTGTCAATTATTGAGGAAGTAAGTAGACTATTTTGAAATAAAATTAAGAGGGATACGAGAAGCCTAATTGGTAAGAAAAGTCTATTATATTGAGAGATTAGTGGAAAGAGAGATTGTGTGATGAGACCATGGGGAAAATATAACGTGGAGGGGGATGTTTATAGATTACTAATTAGTTAATATTAAATGGAGAGAGAGGGTATTTCCAAGTTTATAGTTTAATTAACCTAGAGAGAGGCTATTTCCAAGGTTATAGTTAAATTAATCCAAAGATATAGAGAGAGAAAGAGAGAGAGAGAATTGTGATTTAATCATCAATATTGGTCTTAAAGGGAACATTATCTCTTTTTGGTGGATATGGGAGGTGATGATGAGAGGGTGGATTTTTTTTGTATTTTTGTAAGCCAAAAAATACAATCAATGTGCCCAATGGAATCCTTGGGATGGAAACACGATGGTTCACAATTTAGTTCAAATAACATTATTTTTATAATTGTTTATTAATCTTTTATTTGATTTACTATTCTTTTAGGAAATATATATAAAGAGATACTTTTCATGTAAAAGGATTTCCTCTATATGTGGTCACAATGGACACATGTTCATACTAAAATTTATAGGCAGATCCGATGGTTGGTCATTGTTACTTAATCTCAGCTGTGTGGATTATAACTATGAAGATAGTCTTGTTTTGTACATTTGTCAAAAGATAAGTTTATAATGAAACTTTTTCCCCCATCCCCCATGGAATTTGAGCTAAGTACTGAACTTCTTTTCCATGTAGACTATCACATATTTTCCATGTATTTAGTTCCATAGATAAAGTGTAATACTACTACATCCAAATAGTATATTTCTGAAGTACATATGCAAAAATTATAGAATTGAATAAAGTCAATTATTTTCACCATGTAAAACCTCATAGGCTTTGACTGCTGAAGTGACCAAACATAACTGTCGACATATTATGTGGGGTCTTTTGCAAAATGTACTATTATGCAATTTAGTGTTGTTAAGAAAGGTGATCCCAACCACAAGATATAGTAAGAATAGTATAAGATGTCAGTAGTTAAACTTCTATATTTTGAATAAAAATTTTCAAATTATGTTGTAGTTGTTATCTATAATAGTGATATATTTCATCAATCAGCAAATGTTACTTAACAAATTTGATTTTTGACCTCACCCACTTTAAAATCTTGGGTCCGCCATTAATTATAAGCCTTATATGCCTAACAATAAATGACAATAACATCATATTTTGGCCACATCCACTCTTTATTTTTGAGCCCCCCCATTCATGTTAACTAAGTAGCATTTAGAAGCAGTAGATGCCACTAAAATTTACATGTGGTAAATGTCAGCTAGGCAAAAGTAAGGTTGCACATGTATCATATCGTGGTGTAATACATGGACACCTATACATAATAAAAATGGACTATAAATATTGAATTGGATTTATTCTTTTTCTAATCCTAATAAATACAAAATCTAAGAGGAGGGAGATGGCTTTACATATCCTACATTAACTAGTTGCATTGAACTAGAATTTGTAACATTAACTCTTAGTTGAAATCATATGGAATGAAGAACTATGTAAGATAGTTTTAGAAATAGAAAATTTGCTTCCCATTCTCTACTCAGACATATTGTTTGTATCAATTCATATAGCCTAGCTATACTCATATTTAATGGTGTGTGTTTGTCATTAATGGCCATGATGTATTATTCTTAACACATGATCACCTATTTTTGTCTTTACATCTCTTATACCACTGCCTTTTGGATATGCCACACTCATATTTTAGTGATACAAATATTTCTAAAATTATGTCACTAACAAGTGTAGTAAGTGTTTCAAGTGATTAAGGAACTAAGTCAAGATCCAATAAAAAAGACCATACAAATTTCTATATGTTTGGATGGCTGCAGATCAAGTTGTACCGTGTGTATGATTATACAAGTGTATTTTTTAGAACTAGGTAGATACGATGTAAGGAAACATGTTAATTTTCCAAAACCTATCCAAAAGCCTATTCGATACATATATTAAGCCTTTAGGGTTGTTAAGTTTTATTATGAAAATCACTAGATAGGTTTTCCCATTTTAACACATCTTTTTACAAAGTTTTTTCTTGGTCAAAGTCTTTGTCGACTAAGATTCACTCAGTTGAAGACTTTTTCGACTAGGATATAGTCGTTGAAAATTTCCAAGTTCTGGGTCTTTGTCAATTAAAGTATTTTTCAAATGGAATAGTCTCACTTGAACTCTTTCTCGACTGAGATTAGTTCTACAAACATAATTAATACAACACAACTAGCTGGTGCAACTCAATAACCTTAACTATAACAACTAGTTTACCATTAATCTCATCCTAAACACCCCCCTAGATACCCTAACCACTTATAAATATTTCCTATAAGTAGGAGTGGTTTTAGGACACCTAGAACATAACTTTGAAACAAAAATTGACACAAACCTAAACATTCTACTACTTGCAATCTTACTCAAAGTTCTTAGCTTCTACACTTCAAGTTGCCACCAAATTTGCCTAAGTGTTAGCTCAATTCTAATGTCCTATCCACCAAACATAACTTTTCCTAAACCTTGCAGAGTGGATCATCATCACTTGTCTATTAATGCTTTATTGTACCTCTTGTGAATATTGTTGTAATTTCCATCTTCTTTTCTTGTTCCCGTGCTATGATTTATTGCTTCTTCTCACTACTTTCAGGTAAACGGGTGTGGTGAAGCTCTCTTGGTGCCACTTCTCCATTGAAGGTTGTGCCTAAGGTGGTGGAGGTGGATTGTGATCATCTCCGAGTTGGTGCTCTTCTGCGTCAGTTAATGAAGAGGTGAAGTGGGTGACCTTCCGAAGGCCCTAAAAGAAGGTGATAGTTCTCGTTGAACTGAAAAGAAGGGTTTGTCTAGCTCCTAAAAAGGCACCAATAAATTTTATGTATTGTGTATAGGAATAGAAAAGGAGTTAAATACATGGTTTATAAATCTTGGTTGGAAACAATTAGGTATTTGACTAACGTTAAATAACAGAACCACTGTAAATCTATGTGTTCTTGTGGTTGCTTCTTTTGTCCACTAATTTGATATATATATTTGCATTCTTTAAGAAAGTTACTATTAACTGTGTTTGTGTTTTAATATTCTACAAATGTTCCTTAGACTCTATTCAGCCCCTCTAGTGTCTTCCAATTGGTGTCAGAGTAGGTCTTCAAGGAGTCGTAACATGTCTTGAAGGATGGGGGACAACATGCTCATCCAACACAACCTTTCATATTTTTGGAGGAGTTTTGAATTGTTCAGATAATGTTTTCAATAAAGGTTTTATGATAGAAAATTATGTTGAAATATAAGAATATATAAGGTTAGGCTAACTTGAAATTATCCCAAGCATCTTAATTGCTCTATATGAGTAACCAAAAACACACTAGCAGCTCCAAATATATAGTGATTTGTTCTAGAGAAATGTTCTTGAGGGAGAGAGAGAGAGTTAGGGTTTGGATGGACAAAGAGGTGAAGATGGTGATATAGAGATCTAACTTCCTTTGGTTGGTAAAATCAAGTAATTTAGACATCTTTAGATAACTTTAACTTGGTGATTATTTTATTTTATGTCTATATTTCATTCCCTCTATGATTTTATATAAAAGGAAATTAAGTCATCATATTTTCTCTTTAATTCTCCCCAATCTTCATTTCTAAGGTTCTTCAATCGTAAGAGGAAGAAGTGGATTGATTTCTCAATAGTTGATATGAATTCAATGAGATCATTTCTTGATCTATGCTTTTAATATGTTTTCACACCTTAGGTGAGTGGGAACATCTATCTAATAGTAGATTGCACTAAATGGATTGAATCCACTAGAATCTTTAGTTCTTTCTATATACAACAATAAACCCTAAATTTTCTTTTCGTTCTAGGTTGTACAAGGTGATTTTAAAATAGTTTATTTCTTAATGTGATGATTTCAAATGATGAAATCAAATTAGAAAAAGAAACTATCATATAGGATAGAATTCCTAAAGTTAGTGCAAAAAATTGAAGAAAATATTGAAACCTTGTAGTATAAGTAAAAAACAATTATTGATCTGAATATTATTGTATATTATTTAATTATTTTATCTAAATGTTTAGTAAAAATACACCAAATACGAGTTAGGTATTTAATTTAAGTTAACAATGTTTCTTGATATCTTAGTAATGAGGGAAAACCCTAGACGAGTGCAAATTGAAAGTTTTTGTATAGACAACATGATAGTCAGTAAAAATGATTCATTTCAAAGTTTTAGTTTTACTTAATTATTTTATTCTTGATGCATGATATTTAAGTGAATGGTGTTGAACTCCTATTTCAATTTTTACTAGGCTTTCATACACATTTAGTGTATATGATCTAATACAAACAATCTTTTTAGCAGTTATAGTTTATGATGCAATAAATTCTAATATGATTCATGTTATATGTGAATGATGCAAATGAAACCCTTAGGATAGAGAATGTAGTAAATCAAGTATTTTATTTCAATGTTTCTCAGTAAGATAAGTGGAGTAGCTCAATAGCTCAATTTATGGCACATATTATAGATTAGTTGTGAAAAGAAGTAATTATAAAGTTAAACTAAGAAATGTTGATTAGATGATTAAACAATGAATTTGAAGAGTGGATTTGACATTAGATGCTCTGAATACTATAGAATCCTTAATAGGAGACCAATGTTGTTAGGAGGAAAAGTGCTTCCCGACTAGAGGATAAGTCTAGACTAAGATAGCCAAATCGCATCAGATACGGGTGTGGGGGTCTATGCTAGTGAGGGCATACTCCTTATAAAAGCGTGGAATAAAAAAAAAACCTGAGATGCTTACGGTACATATGATGCTAGTCAGCTACTTAGACCTAGTGGAACCATTGATGCTAGGATATAAAGTGTTTTGACTTTCCACCTGAGTACCCTGGTTTAGATGAGGATTTAGATATCTGACTGCTTCCATTAGCTTCTGAGAGACAGACATGGAGATCCCTAATGAATACGGGGTAGTTTGATTTTAGACTTAGAATTTTGAGAATTCTTCTAAGTCTTGCACAATGATATAACAGCTTGTTGTGATGCTTTCACATGTCATGGTACACTTCATGTGGGTTCATGGCATAATAAGATGAAATAGAGATTAATCAAGTGTGTTCAATTATTAGTTTACTTGTTGTAATTATCATGGGTAACCTTCCATTTGTATGTTTGTGAATGACTAGATCCCTTAAAATTAATCAATTATGTTCAGTTGTCTATATACTCCTTGTATTTATCCTGAGCAATCCTACAATTTGTATGTTTGTGAATGACTAGTTTCTGGGTAGTTCTTTGATGGTTTACTTTAAATTCAGTTTCTCAAGATTATACCTTTAGACTATTTTATTGTTTTAAATTCCTACTTAGAAGTACTCATTCACTCGAGTAGCTCATCACTCTACTCATAAGATTTTTTTACACCACCAGCTTATGGAGATTTAAATGTATAATAGAAGACTTGCCACAAGTCAGATGCTAGAGAGGTTTAGATAGTTGGTCCTTGTCACTTTAGGTCCTTTCTTAGATGTACAATGAGTTGTACATGAGTGTAACGAGTGTGACCCAAGAGGGGATCCACTCCATACTTAATTTGAGAATAAATGCATCTATCCAAACATACTGGCAATCATACTCGAATAGCATAAATCTTCTACTTGTCAAATAATGATATACAATAAGAGATCAAATTAGAGAAGTGGAAAAAAAATTTAATTATTATATTTTGTTTGTAAAAATATATCATTAAATCCCATAAAGGATTTACATGAAGGTCACAACATAAGGTTATACTTATAGGGATATCCAAATATCTCATCTCTATCTCTGTAAGATCTCCACAAATAGGTCCATGTCACCGAATCCAGTATTCCAAGTCCTACACATCGGGTTGGAAGCATACCCCACCAAAAGGAGAAAAGTAGAAGATATCAACATAATGTCAATATGCGCATATTAAATATGGATCGAGCAATATAAGGAATAAAGGTGTCAAATAATCAAGGATTACCATACAAATAGAAAGAACTACCCAACTGGACATAAAAAAATATGAATTTCGAAAACCGATAACATGGAGAACACTTTCCATTAAACCAACACAAAAGTTGTGCCATGCAAGAACATGTAAATTTTTAAGCACAAAACCTATCACAAGAATTATGGCTTGCATGAATGTGAGATAAATATAACACTAGAACAATATAAATAACACTAGCGGCCATGGCTCACAACCTTAAAATATGATAGAGAATGACATACTACAAAACTCCCCAATATATATAAAAGTGGGCAAAAAACCTAAGTATGGGGAACACAATCTCCATCCCAAAAATATAACATGGGAACATAACCCAAAAACTAATGTAGTTACATTAATCTAGTGCTATTGAATCACAAGCCATGCATAATGTTGAGGCATGTATAAAGTTTAGTCTTTTATACAATAAATAAGATTTCCATCACAAAATGGATAATCAACCACCAAAAAAGTGGGTAAAAATTAGGATTCCATCTCACAATAAGGAACACCATGGTTTAAATTTTAAAAATAGGGTTTAATCAAGAAGCAATGCATATTTTAGATTCAAAAATAATATTCAACAAAGTAGGATGATCATAAAATCAGAATGAATTATAATATTTCACATGGAATAAATTATCTAAAGAAAGAGATTGTGTAGGCTAATATGCCAAGAGAGGTAGAAACTAGGTTTATTGCTCAAAGTGAATAATATGGTATGCAAAGATACCACAAGATAAAGTCTGCATATATCCAATGTCAGTCCTAGGTCCAAGCCTAGGTCTCCAAAGACATTATTAAACATATATGTAGAATTAGGGTCAGGTTTACATTAATTTCGTAAACATTAAAAATTTCCTTTTATTATTAATGAATTAGGTTATAAAGACCATACCATATTTTAGATTATATTTTCATGAGTTCATAACATATTTTATGTTATTTTTTGGGATTCTAAATTATTAGTTATGAATTTTAGAAAATATAACCAATTAGATGAATGATTTAAAACCACATATTTACTATTTTAGAGTTAGATGATAAAATTGGTAGCATTGATCATATAATGACATCATGATTTCAAAAAAAAAAATTCTTTTATTTTTCCGATCTATAAATTAATTAGTAAGAATTTTAGCAGAATTGTCGAATTAGAATAGAGAGAAACCCTCAAAATGACATTATCTCTTTCTCTTACAACACAATTGATGTGTCCCTATCGGCTTTGGCCATATGGCTTGAGGCCTCAGGTGACTAGGAGCACTAAGTGCGATGAAACAAGATGATGATTGTGAAAAGACGAAAGTTCCCCTTATCTCAAATACAACAAAATCAAAAGACTAGGGACTATACAATGAAAAACAAAGTGAGATTCATCATTTTATAAATGTAACCAAGGAGTCCACATAGAGCATGCCAACTCTGATCCAGATTGCAAAATTATAATCAGATGTCGGCAAGGATATTCTTTTCATCATCCCTATCTCATGTTGAACCTGGCGAGCTATGGAAGTTCCATCATGATGGCCTAGAGTGCTTGGAGCATTCCTTGCTATTACTAGTTGAGGACGACACCAAGATAAAAATAGGAAATCCAGAAACAATAAAAATCAAGGACCATACTGAATTAGCATGCAAAACAAAAATTAAAATGACCAACTTCAACAATCAAGACTGTCTACAGATGACAATCGAAGTTTGGATGTGCAACACCTCACAAAGAAAGCAAAAAGGGGGAAAAGGCAAAGTTACCTCGGTGGAGTAATTGGCCATATGTGGAGGTCCATAGGGAATACATGAGAAGTTCTAGACCTTCTCTAGGTCCCATGATGGATGGGGTGGCTTGGTCACATCTCCAACACTTGGCCCATAGAGATTGAGTTTATAAGCGCATGGGGAGGGAAAACATGTCACTCTAGACATTGGTAGGGGTTTCTTGGACACCAAAGATGGTTATTAGATGGTTTAATAAGGGACTGCAAACCTAGATGCGAGAAAAAGGAAAGAAAGCAGAGGAATTAGGGGCGATACAAAGTAATGAGAGAGGTACTACTTGTAATGGAAGTTGAGGCAGTAAAACCCTAGAAAATCTAGGATGAAAGGGTGTACAAAAGTGAGGGGGTTGTGAAGGGAAAGTAAAAAAAGGAAAAGGAGGGGAGGACATAGAGAAATCATAGAGAGAAACTCACATGCAATGTGGGCACAAAATATGCAATACAATCCAATCCAATCCAAGGTAAGAGACAATCTCGCTATACTTGGATCTGGATCTGAAGGCTGAAATAGCTAGGCACATGTGTTCAAATATGGAAATCAACAGATCATAGTGTGACAGTCCTTTAAATTTGAGGATAATTTAATTTAAATAAATTCATTTCCCATTTTATCTCTCTTGAAATTAAGACCACAAACATTATTTAAATAAGATGAAATCTGACATCTAGCTTATTTAAGGCATGTAGAGTCCAATTATGGCATAGTTTTTCCTTTCTTGAGAATTTTTATTATTTTATTTAATATTTTGGACCTCAAGCCATATTCTCTTTCTTAAATAAAACTAGGATAGATAAGATTATTCAATTAATGTACAAATTCACATATAGATTAACTTTGGTATGTGGATTTCAAATTTTGGAATTATTACCATATTGAAGACATTTAGCATTTTTTTAATGCTTTTGGATTTTTCTCATATTTTCTTCTCTAAATAAATTAGTATAGTTACTGTTGTTCAAATAAAGTGAAACTTGGCACCCAAGTTATTTGGGACCCAAGGAACACGATATTTCACATTATATTTGGGTTTTGTGGTTTTATTTCATGAATCATTTCATCATTATGGTTTAGACCATTTAGTTACATAAATATTATTATATATCCCTTTTTTCATTAAAATTCTTGATTTAAAGTCCC
This sequence comes from Alisma plantago-aquatica, assembly GCA_963693085.1. Lineage (NCBI taxonomy): Eukaryota > Viridiplantae > Streptophyta > Magnoliopsida > Alismatales > Alismataceae > Alisma > Alisma plantago-aquatica. The sequence goes on along the minus strand of OY856415.1, from coordinate 314,225,834 downwards.
ATAAAATTTCAAATTGTTACTAAGAGAGTTAAATTTTGCATGAAAAATCCACCTTTTACTCTATTAAATATTTAATCCATTAATTCCTCTTATCTTACTATCTTGTGAATATATGAACATATTTACATTTTCAACTTAATTAAGTTATGATATAAATGTGTTTTAACTTTTATCCTTGTTTGGTCAAGTCTAAGAAAATTGATCTCACTTGATTTCTAATGGAATTGGGTTGAACTCTAGGTTCTAGTTTATTACAATGAGTATGGTTGAATATTGATCATGATGACATTTATATTTATTAGTTAAGCCAACAGTCATGTAATGTTGAAAGATAGTGTGAGTATCTGAATCTATTCTTGTATGCTTGTAATCAAATGAAAGGACAAAGGTTTTGTTTCTTATGAAGGTTTTTCCTTTTGGTTGTGTTTCATATATGATTAAATTTTTAGGATAGAATGGAATAGAAATCAAGTTAAAAGTGATGTTCAAGATTGTTTAGAACTCATATTATGCCCTAATTTCATGATATAACAGTGATTGTGAAATCTGGGTGTGACACACATGGTAGAGAAATAAGAAGATTGATGTGAATTTTGCAAATCGTGATATTGGGTTCAAGTTGGTGTAAGGTTGTGCATGAAAACATGTATAGATCACTAATAATAAGGTGTACCAGTAAATGATAATGTGAATCTAGGTGCACCTTCTCCATGAAAGACTAAATAAATGAAGTTTTTCCCATTAATAAATTTTGGTGGAAGGAAGAGAATCAAAGATTGTCCAGAAAAAGCCTCCTAGGAGTGTCCTGGTTGGGACAGAGGTGGGAGTGCTACAACATATGGTAGATCATAAGTAACATGATGTCATCCAATTCCACTTGTGGTAGCAGAAGTAGAGACCTAGTAAGTGTGTGGATTATAGTGGATAGTAGGAACCCAACTGGAGGTAGTGAATTATTCTTTTGCAAACCTTATTGTTATCATTAGAATTAGGTTGGAAGAAGCAGTGGTATTTTTATTGAGTAAGGACATGACGAACAAAAGAATCCAAACATTCACCTTTGAGATCAACAAGGACATGCAAATCCAATACCAAAAGTATATCCACCAATACTGGATATGTAAATACCTTTGTGCTTCACTGATCAATTCAAAATATCGGTCATTTGATCACTTTGTTCATTCTTATTAAAGCATTACTGAACACATCAGACACATTATGGCATAAAATTTTCCAATTTTATTATCTATACAAACAAAGAATACCAAAACCAATTAAGCTCGAAATTTGAGGTGACAATTGAGTTGTGTATGCTAAGCCAACGACGACTCTGCGCAAGGGTATCTTCAATAATGGACCACAATTTTGTACATATAGAACATACATGTATCATGGCCAATAAATGTGGCCCTATAAATCATTTACATGCTAATATCAAACTTTTATATTATTATATTCTCTCCTTCATCATTGGACCAAGTAATTAGAGCGATGATTTGAGTAGAGAAATCCACACAATAATTCAATTAAGATAAGATAATATATACTACAACACATATTTGCTAGAACAAATCCCTGATTTACATGATGGCGAAAATCTAAGCTATCAGTGGTAAGTAATAGACTGCTTATCTTACTAAATTGATTTTCGTTTATATCTAAGGCTTTTTATGAAATGTATCCTCTAGAAAACTCTTTACATCATTATGCCACATCATTTACCAATTACTTTAAAGTTACAATATTCCTTGTACTTAACTAGATAGATGCTTAATTGATCCCATTTGTGTATACTTATCCTCCTTCTCGGGTCCCTCATTAGATGATTGTGAGTCCCCTACACAGACATGCACACAAAACATCAAAAAGTTACCGATTCTACACAAAAAATGTTGTCATTACCATACTAATTCGATGTGTAAGAAGTCTTAAAAATCCCATATGAATTATCTATGTATGTAAATACAATCATATGTTTGAAGGGTAATAACGAATTCATTTTGATCAGATACCCTATGGGATATTTATCAGAAACCTAAAGAAGTAAATGAACAAAGGTTATACTCAATTTTTTATTGTAGACATTTGAGAAGCGTAGACATATAAAACTCGAGAACGAAGACAAGTGAACATTGTGGGTAGTGTAGATGTAAAGAAGTATTTATTGAAGGATTTAATATCACATGAGAAGACCCAACTGCATCCATTTTTATCAGTGGGTCATCATCTGGAAAGGACCACCTCTGACATTCATATACTCATTCAATTCTAAGTGTGACTGTTAAAATTTATATAAAAGATAGAACAAAAACAAATAAACAAAATAATAATCACAATGAAAATGAATAACTATTGTGATAGACTATGATACAATCATAACAATAAATGAAATAGTGGAAGAATTACTCACTATGTTGTATAATTTGTTAGACCTTTTGTAAATCTTGTCACTAGGTTTGTTTTTGGCCAAAACTGGGCCCATGCGATATTTCCATGGCTAACAAGTCATGTACTGTATATATACATCATATTCATGTGAAGTTTATATGTTTTAGGATCCATGATAAGTGGATTGAAGTAATAAACAATGAGGGAAGGGTACTACAACTCCAAGTGATGTATGCCTCCATTGGATGGTGGTTTGGATGAGTTTTTATAGGTGAATTGATGGGAACACATAGTAATGGCAACAAATTTATCATGTTCACACTATTCTATAAAGGTTCACATGAATCAAAATAGATAATAAACATTTGATTGAGTAAATGAATCTCTATATAGTTTTTTCTTGGGGAAGTTTCTTGTGCTTACTAGTCATAAAACTTGTTACCAATAAGTAATCACAATTATCAATTTCTTTTCTCTTAGAAAGTGTGATACTTTCGAGTATTACCCTATTATTCAAATTATTTATTATTAAAATATTGATTAAAATTTAAAAAAATTACTAAATAAGTTTTTATGATGATAACTTTTAGATCATGTCAAATTCAAGTTCCAAAAGCATTTGAAATTTGATTCTTAAGGAACTATTATGGACCCAAAAAGGATGTAATTCCTAATTTGACATAAATTATTGTGTCCAATTACCTGCGGCGACTTCAAGCCTATTGCTCTAAGTAATGTTTGCTTCAAGTTGATATCCAAGATTATAGTTGAAAGACTAAAACCTTACTTAAGGAACTGGACCTCTCCTATGCAGTCGAGTTTCATTCCAGGGAGACACATCAGTGACAATATCATCCTTGTACAGGAGGTGCTTCATTCTATGAGATTTCAAAAGGGCAATAAGAAGTTCATGGCGATCAAGCTTGACTTAACTAAAGCCTTCGATAAAATGCAATGGGCATTCATTCAAGACACTCTATTGAAAATGAACATTCCAGGAAATCTTGTAGCAATCATCATGCAAATTATTACAATGGGAGACACCTTTATTCTATGGGAAGGGGAACCACTACCAGCCTTTAAAACTGGAAGAGGAGTTCGTCAAGGAGACCCTATTAGCCCCTATGTTTTCGTTTTATGCATAGAGAGGGTGTGCCAAGCTATAAATAACAAAGTATCTGAGGGAAGTTGGAAACCTTTTGTGGTCAGCAGAACATCGATGCCTCTTACCCATGTCTGCTTTGCGGACGACCTCCTCCTCTTTACGGAAGGAACGACCCAGCAAGCCAAGATCATCAAGAACACTCTTACGGATTTCACCTCTGTCTCGGGACAGGAGGTATCCATCTCAAAATCTCATATCTTTCTCTCCAAGAATGTCACTAAACAGGAACAAATCCGGATTAGTAGAGTCATGGGAATCCAAGTGACTAATGACCTTGGCAAGTACCTGGGGGTCACAATCATTCATCAGCGCATCAATAAGAGAACGCACACATACCTGCTCGATAATATAAAGAACAAGATGAACAGCTGGGCCATTAAGCACCTTAGCCTTGCTGGCTGTATTTGTTTAGCGAAATCAACCTTGCAAGCTATTCCTTCTTATACTATGCAGTCCATAGCTATCTCTCCTACCTTGTGTGATGACATCAATCAACACATCAGGAAGTTTATCTGGCAAGGGAACTCAGATATAAAGCGACTATCCCAGGTCTCCTAGAAAAAGTTTACATCTCACAAAGACATTGGTGGACTCGGCATTAAAGACATTAGGGATTATAACCAGGCCCTAATGATGAAGAACGCTTGGGACTTCATGCAAAACAAAGTTCCTTGGGTGCAAATCATGAAATCAAAATACAAGTCGAAAGGAGCTACTAAAGCAACTTTGGGCTCATCTGTTTGGAATTTCATAAGGAAAGCCTTACCTCTCTTGCAGGCGGCAGGTGTGAGAACTATCTGTAACGGGGATTCCACAAATGTGTGGTTTGATCACTGGTGTGGATCTAAACCTATTCTGACTATTGAAGAGCATGACAAAGTCCCTGCAGGACTTTACGATCTCAAAGTCCAGGACATGACAACTCTTGAAGGATCCTGGGACTGGGAGTTTATCAATCTGCATATTCCTGAGGAGCATTGGCCGCACATCGCAGGACTTCCTCCACCAAACCCAGCGACAGGAGAAGATAACTATGCTTGGCCTTTCGAGCATAATGGCAACTTCACTTCAAGATCTGCTTACAGATGGTTGCGAGAAGACAAAGAAGTCCAGGTCCAAGGGAATTGGAAGAACATCTGGCATTCTAATCTCCCAAAATGCATCAAACTTTTTCTATGGCAGATGCAGCACAAAAGTCTTCTAACTAACACCGAGAAAGCTAGAAGACACATAGAAACTTCCGCTGATTGTCCTCTGTGTGGGGCGGAACAAGAAACTCTAGTTCACTGTCTTCGTGATTGCAAGCTAAGCAACCCCATCTGGAAGGAGTTGAGGTACTGGAATGACATGTCCGCACTTTTTGAAGATGATTGGATCTACTACATCTTGAACAATACAACAACAAATTATGTCTGGTTCACTACATGTGCAACTACGTGCTGGCACATTTGGTATACTAGAAACGAGTTCATCCACAAGGCAACCATTCCTCCTCTTTAGGTCATGCTACACTTCATAAAAGAACGTGCTAATTCCATTACACAGCTCGAGAGGGATCCTCCAAAAAAGAGTTGGAAGCTTAGGAAATATGAACCTCTACAGATAAAAGAAGAATCTATTCTGATTTTCACTGATGCGTCATTTAAAGCCAATAAATCTGGCCTGGGCATTCATGATGTAAACTCCTCGGGTCATAGTCTGCAAGGTGAAGGTCACTTCATGGCTGTTGATAGCGCCATGCATGCAGAAGTCCAAGCTATTCTCCAAGCTGCTGTGCTCGCCAGTAAGCTCCAGCCATCACAGGTTGTCCTCTTGTCGGACTGTGAAACAGCTGTTGATGTTTTCAATAGTAAGATCACTCTCCAGAAGTACAGGCCCTATGTGGAGGGATTCAAAAAGCTGATCACCACCCTTCCTTCTTGTCGAGTTTGCCTGATTCCCAGGGAACTCAACAAGGTAGAAGACTGCATTGCCAAGGCCGCTCTACAAACCACTACAAATAGGCTTAGCTCAAGTAGCAGGAGCTCTCTTAACTATAATACTCTAGTGCTGTCTTTTCTTTCCAATAAACCTCCGTGGTTAGATGTAGCTGTTGACATGGATTTGAATGTTTTTGTGCCTGCCAGAGAGAGCGGGGTGAATATATGATCTCTTCGTTTGAAAAAAAAAATAACATGCACCTGATTTTAGCTATTCATTTTATCAAATTTAAAACCCATTATCACAATGGTCCAATATCTACAAATCAATCCCTCACTTAAAACAATGCTACACAGTTTCACATTGTCTGTGGTGTCAATTGTAAAAAAAGCAATGACAATGCTCAAGAGAGCATTGTCCAATTAACCAAGAAAAAATATACTATCAATATGAGCACTTTGAATTTCAAATGTAGTGACCAAGAGACAAAACTAAAATTTTGACTATCATACACGTGTTGCTACTATCATGTTATAACTAGTAGTATTAGCTCTCACCTTGAATGAAATCCACATAATATCCTTTAAGTCCACCTAATAAAAAAATTATATAAATGTAGAATGTATGATCATATATATGATGTATATAGAATTGTAAATTATATTAGGTTAATAATTAAATATCATAGTTTATCTAATATCTACTTGTTGTTACTATTTTAGAAAAAAAGAAGAAACAACCAAGTGACATATTATCCCTAGAGAAAATTGCTTATTCATATCACTATTCCTATTTCAATTGAGTTCTCTTATTTTTAAGAAAATTTATTTTATATTGGAAATAAGTAAATATATTTTTATTAAATTCCTTTTCTCTAAAAACTTTTACTTATTTACAAAATATTTTGTATTGCAGTACAGTTCCTTGAATCCTACTCATATATTGTTGCACATATGTATTACTCCCTCTATCTTTTGAGTAAGATTCATTATCCAAAATAATATAGTTTGAAATTGAGAACTTATATTGTTAATGTCAATGGTAATAATTTTGACCAACTAGGGATCTTACATATAACAATGCTCCTAGAAATATTGATTATAAGCATAATGTCTTTACTCCAGTTCCACCTTTTGACTGGACCTCAAGGACTTAGAAAGCTTTGCTAAAATCAAGTCCTAGCGTATAAGGAATGATTAAAAGTTAATTTTGAAGTCAAATGTATATTAAGGTTTGATAACGTAAATTAAACTCATTATGTACGTCTTCTTTTTCTGTGTTCAATAACACATTATACAACCAATGGGTAGTTCAACTAGATTTTGGCAATCTTAGGTAATATTCAAATTTTGTTCTTTTTTCTATTGATTTGGCATATTAAAAGTGGGTACTCTCAAGAGAATCTCATCATGGTTAATAAGATATAATGACTCATAAAGAAATGAATCATCAGCAAAAGAATCCACCACATCAACAAACATAACATTTTCCCTCTTCCTTTAGACGTTTCTTAGTTGTAAGTATATGACTTCTTGTAGTCTACACCATATTATATCTTGTTGCAATTTATTGGTTCATACTACTTTATCATAGTGAAACGAGAGTCACGAGTGAGTCAATAGACTCCCAAATATCTTTTACTTTTTAAAAAACAAAAGACATTAATGGAAAATTTCATAAAGGGAGTTCTAAAAAGGAGTCGGGATAAAAAAAAAAAAAAACATAATATAAGGCAATTCAGGATTGAGATGCGTAAAATCCACCCCTACTTGGCTTTGAAATAAACCAAATAGGGTACATCACTTTATTCTATAATGGGAATTGTAATATAAAAGCTAAAAACAAGGACATGATCAATACCAATTCATTTTGAGTTGGTCATAGGTGATTACTATATTATGTCTTTTAATCATGGATTAGAGGACAACCATCTCCCTGTTTAGATTTTATGGGTTCATAAGATTGACACCATTGTCTTATATTCATAGATATCTAGAGGCATAACATTGAAATTTAGATTTTACTTTATTATATAGAAATATGGTTCTTAAAAAACATATATCACTAGATAAAAACATCATCTAATGTTGACCATGGTTTATTTAGTGAATCATGAGATTACATGATAATTTCTTATAATTATCACATTGCATACCCCTACTATTATAACATATTTTTCCAATCATGTATCTACTCTCCATTTTGATTTTATTTCCCTATAAGATCTAATGATAGAGGAAAAGGAGTCATAGAAAATGATGCATCCTAACATCCGTAAGAGCACAAGCAGTCATGCCATCCCTCACCGTGCCTTACCCTTTAGCCTTCACCACTAATGTGTTTAGACACTGTCATCAATAGTAGAAGTATGAAACATTTCTAGAGTCTATAACTTTAGTGACATGAACCAATATATCCAACATCCGTCATCCTGAACACCAAGACTAGAAGCTACAAGATAACACCATCCAGGTTGTTAGACTGTCACCTCCTTAACTCCCCTCTCTCCTCTCCAATATTGGAAGAAGGAAGAAGTAACCCCTCCCAAATTTCATCCCCACTCCCCCAACTACCTAAAACAATTAATTCCATCACCTCTCCCTTGTTCAAACCCTCTACAATGTCATTGTCCTCTGTTGATGTTATACCCTGGTTCTAGCTTATATGGCAAGCCTAGGGCTGTGGAAACACTAATCTCAATTTACGACTCTATAAGTTGTTTTCCAAAATGTTTATATTGTTAAGGAGTGTTTATTTTTGACTTGTGAACGACTAAGTTAAATATACTTTTTATGCATACATTGAAGTTTAAGCCTTAAATGAGGTAAACTGAAAATGAAAAAAACATATAGGACAAGCCTTCCAAAGATAAACATATTAATAATTAATTAATCAAGAAACTATTATTCACAATTTTTTAAAATTTAGTGGATGTTTAAAGAAAATTTACTTATGATTACAACTAATTATGAAATCATAAATACATTTTATTTCAGTAAACAAGTATTTAAATAATAATGTGGGAGTTGACAAGTTCTTGCAACCTTGGTGCACTAACATCAACGCACGTGTGCAGCCCTGAATGCACTCACATGAGAGTGCATGTGTAGCCCTAATGCGTTCACATTTGTGTGCTCATCCTAACATAGATCCTACATACTGTAGGGTCATCACCCAACACAGTAATGATATCAAACGTCATAACTTTGGATATACTTCACAGAATTTACCAAATTTGTTTTTCCAATCAAACCAAATCTCAAAAACTATATATGAGGGAAGTAAAGCGATAATTTGTAAGGATATTTTGGGTAAGAATAAGAAGAATAGGAAGGAATGGATCTAGCCTACCTTCTTTGAGGTTAGCCTATATCGTTGGTTTCTCTTTTATTTATTATCTTATTCCTTAGCCAGAATTAGTAGTAGGGATGAATCTAAGGCAATAATCTTATCCTCATCCTCATCCTCATCCTCCTCTTCCACCTAACTCCTCGAGGGTAAATGGTAGGTTGTGGCCCATGAGAGGCATGTTTTGGAGCTCCACCCAGACTAATGACAATCAAGTTAATATCCAGTTAGAGGAAGGCTAAAAGTTATGACTAGAAGATAAACATGAAGTGAAATTGAGAGAGAATTTATCTTTTAGCCATGTTTTTACATAATATAAGACGAAATGAAGAAAACACATCTTGCCATATATATATATATATATATATATATATATATATATATATATATATATATTTGCTTATGGATTCTTAATGTATGAATGGTCGAAACAACTAAAATTGTGACATGTTATGGAATATTTCAGTACCAAATACTTGTATATTATTTTTATGAGTTTTTGACAAAATTAATTTAGTTTGCACTTTGCTACCTAGTTTTTCCTAAACCATCAATATTAATTAATTGCTAGAAAGTGGGTTTGAATAGCATGGTTCCTTCTAGTTATGGGTTTGAGATGAAAAAATATGTAGCTATTTTGAGTACGATTTATTGTGTGCTCAGTTGAGATAGTTCAAGCTATAAGTTACATTTGGTGTGAAGGCTCAATAGTCTTGTTCTAGAACAAATCATTATGATATACTTAGATATGCTTAGGTTATTTAGTTCAAGCAAAATACAATGCTAAATGATAGAATTTTAGTTATATCCTTTTCTAACTATCTAATTCATATTTTATTCAGATCATTTCTATTATTATGTATACATTATAAAATATCAAAAAGAAATAAATTGATCAAAATATATGATAAACTTAGGAAAATTACAATAGGAGTGGTAAAGCAACACTAAAGAATTGATTGGACATTTGTATGACCTGAAACCCATAGACTTCTTGTGAAAGTCTACACTGCAATGGTGCAAACAATTTATCCATAGGACATGTCTAAGAGAGGAAGTTGGATCATGCAACGGAGAATGGGGGGCTTAGCCCAGTGTGGGTGACCTCTTGAATAATAGTAGGGGTATCAAACGTTATATGGATACTCTAGTGACACCTAACAAAACAACACAAATACTGGAGATCTCGGTGGTATAAAGTTTTAGCAAACTTACATATAGAAGAGCAACATTAACATGAGATCCCAATAGTAACCAACTGAGTTACTACGTAATGAGTTATAGCTAGTATATTAAGATTTTCTAGGGGATTTTGAGCCTTATAATCCTAAAACTGCCATAGTATCTCACAAACCATAACACCATTAACAACAAGACGAGAAGTGGATTACAATACTCAATCATTTGTTATGGTAAAATGGAGCTTTTATTTTATGACTATATAAGAACAAAAAATTGTATATTGTAGTAGCATGCTTCTTTTAAATAAGTTAACATTACAAAACGCAGTAATCTCATATTACTTAGCTTAACCTATATTATCGTAGACTATAGTGCTCATGATGACATTCATATCCAACATGAGCATCATTTGCACTCTTTTTGTATCATGGGCGAACTATTAAGGTCATAATGTTGACTGGATTGAGTCCTTGTTGGGAAGCGAAGCCACAAGGGTCCAGGAAGCCAATTGGGTCAACCCTGCTTGTCGGAGTCTCCAATAACAGGTCACGAGTCTGCTCATACAGAGTGAATGAGTATCGGCAATCCACCCCATTCACCCCATCCTCTTCCTTGGGTCCCTCATAAGAGAATACGGTCCATCCTGCACAAACATGCACACAGATAATCAAACATTAATTGATTTGTCACAATACCAGCTGTAAGCATCCATACTAATTTGAAGACTAAGAGGTCTCAAATATCACCTATGTTATAGAATCGTATGTTCAAATTGTAATACCTGCTTCGTTAAGATTAGACCCTCCAGGGATATTAGCAACCATCCTGAAGAAGAAGTGAACGAACAAGGGTTAAACTCGGTTCTAGGTTGGTAGATATGCAGAATACGTATACATGTTAAACTCAAGTGGAGCACGAAGACAAGTAAATTTCAAGGGTTTTGTTGAACTGAAGCAATATGTATTGAGGGATGTAACAACGCACCAGTGGATCCAGTTGCTTCCATGTCCATTAGGGTGAAACATCATCTGCAAAGGAGCAACTCTGACAAATTAGTATGATCGCTTGGATGCTAATTATGAGTGATGGAATCATACACGAAAGTCTACACAAAAATAAATAATGAAAACATAACCAGTTTCACAATCAAAACTCAATTGTGGCAATACAGCATGCATAATCCAGTCACACTGTAGAAATTGATTTGTATTCATATATGATGGAGTACACAATGAATGCACTCACCAAGGTATAGAGTTTGTCATAGCTCCCGCCAATCTGAACATTGGGCTTGTGCTTGGCCCTAGTTGGGTGCTGCGCCGGTAAGCAAGTCTCCTGCGTTAGGGTCATGTACTCATACTTTATCATCATGGGTACTATAGAATGCCCCATGATGATGTGATTGGGAATGGTATGATGATGTGATTGGGAATGGTACTACATATATCCCTATATAGGATGGTGGCATGTATGGGGATTTTATAGGCCAACTGGTGCGAACACGAAAATAATGGTAGGAACAGTGGTCAACGATCCTTTTCGCATTAAGAATGAAGGGTGCAGAATAAAGAAGAAGTAGTTGAGTGAGTAAATGAGTCTCCGTAGGGATTTTTCTTTCGGGTTGGGGATGGTGTGTGCTCTATTCAAATCATCAGATTGTTACCAACAATGAATCAAAAATCGAAGATTCCTTTTGTCTTTGGTCCTACGAGACTTATGCTTTGTACTTATTTAAAGCATTTCATTTCTAAAAAAGTACAGTTAAAACTAAAAAAAATAAGATAAAAGAATGAAGATGATTTTCTAGCCACGTCAAGTTTAAGTATCGAAATAGTTTTAAAACTGATTCGTAAAGTACAACTGTTGACAAAAAATGATTTGATTTCTTGTAGGTGACAAATTGGCATATTGTCTTACGTGAACCTTAATTAAACAGCAATGTTCTCACATTCCGTACTCATTATGACAACGGTCAAATATCCACAAAATCAAACCCTTGCTTAAAACAGTGAAACACATACTTCCACATTTTCCAAGATGCCAATCTTTAAAAAATAAAGTGAAATGTTGAAGAACACATTGTTTATAACCAAGAAATAGAAGTACTAGCATGCACACATGAGTCATTACTGCTTAATTTCACGCTAATCAAGAGCCAAATGTAAAATATTGACCAACATCCACATGTTGCACGCTATCATGTAATATATTAGAAGTTTTAAATAATTCACCATAAATGAAATTTACATTATGACATTTAAGATCGAATATAATACATTTATATTATTTTGGGATGAATAATCATATTTATCATGCATCAAAAAATTTAAACCCTATTTTATAAATAAATTATCACCTTAGTATATAAAAAATCTCCTATTTGTTATTATAGTAGAAAAAGAGAAAAACAACCAAGCACCATCGTTTATCCCTACAAACATACACTCGTATTATGTTTTCTGCATAACTTGAGTTCTCTTTTAACAAATACATGTTAATTAGTTTTTATATATATCTTTTTTTAAAACCTTTACTTATTGAGGAAATGTTGTATAATATGATTGCATTACTTTCAATCCTACTCATATAATATTGTATAAGAAGTATTTGCTTCAATATCTTTTGAGTAAGATTAAATTTCTCCCAAATATGGTGTCAAAAGGTAAATAATGATTGTTAATGACAATATTAATTATTTAGACCAACTATGTATCTTTACTAGAATGCTTACCCCATAAATGATGATCATACATTTAGTAAATGTTGTATTAGTAAATGATATATTGTTATACGGAAAATCTGTATCTCACTATCTTTTAGGAAATGTTGTATAGTGTTGTTTCATTAATCTTGAATCCTATACCTATATTATTGAATGTAAAACATATGTGTCACTATCCTTTATGAAGTTCATGCAAATATAGTCTCAAATGGAATATTATTATCAATGTCTTACTAATTTAGACTAGCTATGCTTCTCGTTTGTAATGACTCTCCAATAAACAGTGATCATAATCATTTAGGAAATGTTGTATTAGGAAATGTGATATTAGTGTATGGGAAGTATTCATCTCACTATCTTTTATGAAATTTTCCATAGTTTCATCCCATTTCCTCAAAGTCCTACTCCATTAATATTGAACAAAATGTATCTGTGACATACTATGCTTTGGGCACAAGACTTATTATGAGCTATAATATGTTACTCTCCTCATTCGAAGATTCCAATTTCATTTCTATAGGTTGCATTTCAATTTTTAGTTAATAGTCTTGAATGTCGTGCATAAACTTCTATTTTTGATGTTCTTTTCATATCCAATTGAATTAGGACTCACTCTGGTTTAGCTTGAGACACATACTAATCATTGGCCCTAGAATTGACTAATTATTAATTTGATTAAAATATATTCACTTTCTAGATATTATCTGTTGAAAGATTACTGAAGGAGTTAATATTTGTTTTAAAACAAAAGATGAATAGTTGGTATTTATGCGAGATATTTATGTTATTTTAAGTATATGTCATATATTGCTAATTCAATACCCTGTATGGTATCATTTTGGACAGTGGAGAACTCAAATTTCAATATATATATAAACATAGTGTTGTTAACTAGTAGGCAAATTTTGAGATTTTAAGAACCTGATGCAAATCAATGTCATCTTGAGTTGTTGATATAATAAAAAGAAATTTAATGCCTTTGTGTTGTCCTCTTAGGATCCTACTTGATAGGAAATTGTGATTCTTATTCTGAAAAACTGATTGTCACACTTATTTTAGATGGGCATGATCATTGTTTCTACTTATTAGCATCTAGATAGAATAGTGACTGACTGAAGCATCAATTCCATGGAAATAATCATTCAAATGTCAGTTCTAAACCAACACATCTCATTGTCTTTGGTATTCCTACCAACTGAGAATGACGCTTTCAACATGGTTGATGGTATGCCCCCTCAGGTGCATAATGTGGAGATCAACATCAATATGGCCCTCCTTATTGACTCAAGAAGATCATACAATCCAACAGGTATTGGATGGATGAGGATCCTTTTGTGTCAGGAGATGAGGGTTCAATTTCTCAGATCATGGGTAGGTTTGGTGATTTTTTCCATCTCAAGGTCTTCTAATGTGCATAGGCTGCATTGAGGATATCTTGTACTGATAGAGGCTCATGCGGAGGACATCCTCAAGATGTATGTATGATTTCCTCTTCTTGGATCTCTAGTTTATGACGACACTATATTTGGTGGCAGAGATCACTGATGGATCACAATGCCCCATTCTTTCAGAAATCATTTATGTCTTGCACCTCCCCATGGAGTTTCTAAAACACATGTCTCCTCTACCACAATCGTCTAAGTCAACCCCTTACTTAACACCTCTTCAAGTGGATAATGCTTCGGTGTTTTTGGTGAGTGTCTCACCAAGAATCATCCTCCTCCATCTCTTTTTGATGCTTGACATGTGAGGGGGCATGCTTGTCAGAGTCGAGTCTTGAAATATGGATGTTTGGAAGACTTCCTATATGCTTGAACCTTCCCATGTAGCCACATGACACATTACCCATGACGCCGATCGAGTAGTGTTGGACCGTCTCACTCTTGGCATGATGGGGTGCATGGATGCTTGAATAGGAGTAGAGGAGGATCAAGAGAGAAAAGTAACTTCTCATATGACGATGAACACAATACATACACTGGAAGTGAAGGCGATTTTGACAATCTCTATGATAAGTTCCTCGATGGTTTTGGAGATTACGGTTGAGGTACTTCAACATATAGATTGTTTGGTTGGTTTGATTGTGGATGTGATATAAGGTGTTTCGGAAAGTGTTATCTATGGCTGTGTTAGCATCTTTTTTACTTGAAAGTTTGTTGGTTGGTTGATTAGTTGGGTGACTAGTTGAAGTTGGTTAGACATGGTCTAGTTTCTTTGCGGGGTCTTTGTAACTGTTGTTGTTTTTCGATGAGGGTGATGCTCATTGTTTGTTTAATGATTTTTTGTGATTATATGGGTGTCTTGAGGGATGTAAAAGGGTGGATTGACGACTGTGGGGCTGGTCGGGGTGGCCTTGTTCGATCTACTTGTATCGTTTGGAGCAGACTGGCGTTGAAGGTTTATTGGGGTGGTTTTGTTATGTGGTTGACATTGTATGTCCCTTTGATCTTTGATGATGTTTGACTGTAGATGGTGCATGATGAATATAATTGATCCATCTTAAGGAAAGAGAAGTCTTTTACATGCCAAGTAAAAAAGTATAGCGAGATTATATATCAAGTTTTAGAATATTGTAACATTGGTCAAACTACTGATTTAATGAATTTTATGAACATCCTTAATACAAGACGTAATCTCCTCGCTTGTTTATAAATTAATATGATAACTAGTGATTACTATTTCAATTTGTGTAACAACTGAAATGTAAGGGTTGCATTAGAAGATATAGTTTTAAGTTTGAAACATTTGTTAACAAAGCATTCTCATCACTTGGTAAAAAGTTTTATTTATTTATTTAGTATAGTCACTAGTAAGGTAATGATGCCTTTGGTGATGTACTCATATAATGGTGACCGCAAGCTCCATAAATTAAAGAAATGATGTACTAGTAGAAAGAGACAAGAATATTTAAACATATACTTATTTAGTTAATATTAATATAAGAAAATAAAATAGTTGAAGATCTGAACGATTAAGGGGGTTACATGACTGACCACTTGAAATGGTCATCATAATTAGCTTCTACGATCCTATGTTTACTCTTGTAAGGTCTACGCTCTTCTAGAAAAATTACCAAGGAAAGATGATAATTAATATATTATCGTTTCCAGATCGTATCGAGTTGCAAAATGACATGCTTCAAATTGATTAAATCTTGACAACAACAATTTCATTTCTTTTCTTTACGCTTTGTCTCCTCATTCATCTTTCGGCTAGTCAACTTCAATAATAATATATGTTTAAAGTTGTAAATAAGCCGATGATAATACCCAGAATTCATATACGAGCTTATAAGTGAAACCCATTCACATTCCCTCCTCCACTGGATTAGCCATCCATGGTTACAGAATATAGAACACAAGGCTCAACGTTTTCTTATCCTCTAATATGAATGAAATGATGCTCATGCATACTCTCTCACTGCCTTAACTCTGTAGGGCTTCTAAGTCTCCTTCAACAGACGGTTATATCACATGGCGGCTTCACACCTACCATAGTCCATCGAAGCATTCACTTTCGTCTACAAACCCAAGTCCTCCAATCAGAAGTCTTTGGTGGTGATTTACCCCAAAAATCAATGACAGAAGCATCTTTTTCCTCCCCAAGAGAAGTCTCCTTCCGTATAACACTATCCCCCAGATCATATGTAATCACCATAGAACACTTGTTTCCATGTAAAAATAATGCAAGGACACGATGATCTCCAAGCCTCAGTAAGATGCCCAGTCAGTGCCATTACCATCAACAATCTCTCCGATTTTTTTTTATTAACAACCCTACATAGAGAATATGGTGTAATTTTCGTATCTCAATGTCATGTTATCTATATTATAAAATACATGATCATGTGAAATTGATTAGATGCAAAATCCAACTAGAAATCTTATAAAGAAAGATACATAAATCATAATTGGAGAGAATATCCTAATTAATAAAAGATTAAAGAATAAATTCCAAGCCAAGTGACATTTTGTAAAGACTCTTTCTTCCTAGATTATTGGAACCTATAATCATTAAACACTGTGTCCACATTTTTGAAACTCTTATTGTAACAAGGTAACAAGGTACTAGATTCTTAATGTTTTTTTAAGTTATTGTATTACCCTTGAGATTACATGCATAGAGTTTAGTATGTTGGTGAACCCAAATCATTTTTAGCCCTTCCATTCCTCTTGAAGGCCACCATCCCTGTTACATCCTTAAAATTCGTAGATTTTAAGCGTAAATGAAATTAGGGTACAAATAACAAGGAAGAGATTGAGGGACCTTGAATGATGATTCCAAACCCTAGACTCATATTAAATGTTCAATTTAAGTTAATAATGTGCTTTTGAAAATATGTGTTCATATGAGGCTATTATAGATTGCAATGATTATCAGAGCCTTAGATTGGTTAATCAGGGTTTACTTTTGAGTCCCTGGGATATGAATTCGGATAGTTTTGCTACTCGTGATCATAATAGATTTCCAAGATTCGAATAATTCACAGACTAGTTAAGACCTTTATCTTCTTCCTAAGGTTGAATAATGTATATTGGTTTATTGTCCCAGACATGAGATAAATAGGGGTTATTACCTGGCTTTTAGGACTCTCGATAGGAAAGAAGTCCAATTACCTTGGGAAAGGAATAATGAAAGTACTATCATACACTTTGCCTTTAGACAACTTGGTCGTACAATAAAGAAAAGATTAAGGAAAACCAAAGAGAGGTTAAGAGGGGTGTATATCCCCGGCGTAATGTGAGGGAAACCTAGTTGCTTTGGGTTGGACTACCCTTTGGAGGAAACCTAGTTGTTTTGGGTTGGACTACCCTTTGGAGGAAACCTAGTTTCTTTGGGTTGGACTACCCTTTCGACAACTCTTTCCTTGTGGTCTTCCACCACCTAAGTATCAGGGGCTTCCCCATAGGATCTATATAAGGAGCCCAACCTGACAAGGAGGACAGACACCTTTGTTTCTAGATCGTTCAGAATCTACCCCATGTATGAGCACCTCCTGAACTCTATCTTGTTCAAGAAAGTCACACGAAAGCCAGAGAAATGGGGCTACTCCCACAAACCCAAGGGAGGCGGGTGATTCCCCAGTAGGCTGGTGCTCGGCGAAGCCAACCAGGCGACAACTGCAAGCAAGCCTAAATCCTGGCAGTGTGTTGAGAGAAGAGGAGGAGGGTGGTAGGTGTAGGTCATGATGGAGAGCTAGGAGGCATTGTCGGAGAGGAGGTGAAGAGAGGAGATGCGCCAGGCATTATGGCGCATCGTCGGTCGCTACTATGAGACCTTGTTTGGCATTATGGAGAGAAGTGACGGCGACAGAGTTGCTGCGAGCCTGACCAACTACCTGCGTGCATGAGTCAGATGCGAGGGAGGGTGGCAGAAGAGGAAGTGGTCTCTACGATGAGACGACGGTGTTCTTGGTGCTGAAACACCTCATCATGATCTACAACAATGAATAGAGGTTGTTGAGTCAGCCCCATCGCACGAGGAGCTCTCTATGCCAGATGCATCGAGCTCTACTGAGATAGATGTGGAGTCCCTCGAGGAAGTGCAAGGAGGACACCATAACCTCACTGGTGCCCCCACAGGATCGAGTGTGGAGCAGCGTTGGCCGTTGTCACCATCGGGAGCTGGGATCAGACTCCTTCACGAGAAAGGAGATAATCAGGGGGTCAAAAGACCCAAAGACCCCCGGGGATGCATGGAGACCGCAAGGGCATGGACGTCTTTTCATTATAAACCCAACCTGAATAATGAAAATAGGGTATGATTTACTTATGCTGACATGACAGTTGTTGATTGGTCTATATATGCTAATCTTGCAATAATTGTAGATAATTAATGGTCACTCAGAATATAGCAAAAATATATATCAAATTTCTCAAAAAAGAGAGGAATCCAAAGAAAATATAATCAAAGTCTAATTAAGCTTCCTGTTCTAAAAGTATATGCAATATATGTTTAGATGTGATTAATAGAAAGGAAAAGCCTAGATTTTCTTTAAACCGATGCTTGATTGAGTAGATTCATTTATGTAGAGATAATACCTGATCTTATCATTTATAATGAAGAAATCGTTGACAATGGTGAATAATGATGTTTCTATGTTAATAATCTCATTCATGCTGATTTAGGGTTTCTAAACCGATATGAAAATCTTACTATGATCTTAATGATATAATATGATCTAGGTATCTCAGATAATCTAATATGCTTAAGTTAATGATTAGGGTTTCACATAATATGCTTAATTAAAGGTTGTAATCTTAGAAACCATAATATGATGGAATTAGGGTTTGTAACCCTTATTCCTAGTCCAAATGTAAGATAACCCAAAACCCTAGTTTAAGAGCGGATATAGATCAATTTAATGTAATGCGGATACATGGTAACACATATGTAGTATGTATATTTCAGATTGAATGCTTTGTTGCTTGGATGTTTGGATGCACTTTCAAAGTATATGAGATATTCGACATAGTTTCTACAATGGCATCAGGTACATGGTTACACTTATGAATACATGTATCGAATTTTGAGTTTGCCGAGGTTTCTCGATGAGATTGAATGAATGATAAACTTCTTACTTGTTTATTTACTTCTTTCAAATTATAAAGTTCCTATGAGTATCATGTAAAGTAAATAATAATATTCGGAGCCCTAGGTCAGACTGGTCTTAAGCGTAATGCATACGAGCCCAAGAGGGACAGTGATTACACCTGAGGTAGTAGATCAGATATGGGTTAGAATATGAAAACAAGTTTCTATTCTTATGTAAAAATAATAGATGTTAGTTATATGCTTACTTGTGATTATTAGATGAACCCACGTACCAGTATAGAAATATACTGATAACATATTTTGTTTGTTGGCATTTTAGGTATCACGTATACTTGGTTCATGGACATGAGGTTACAAAATAAAGATGTTGAAGATACTAAATTTATATATGAAGGTTTAGTTATAGTGGTATATCTTCACACATGTACAGGTTAACTCTTTCTAAAATTTATGTGACTCCTTAGGGGAGGTTTTTATGCAAACATGTAATTATTTGTTCATTAATGGAAATTGTTTACTATTCTGTACGATTTCTTAAATTTGATCCTAGAATTTATGAGTAATTATATGTGACTTTAAGGTCTTTTGGACACTAAAAAATGTGGGTCGTTACATTTGGTATCAGAGCACAAATTCATCAACTATTACTTAATAGTTTATAATTTCAAACCATCTACGAAGGGCGTGAACCCTTACTGCTGGTCTCTGGCGATTCACGCGCCCTGGCAAGGGTTCCCAGAGGATGGCGGTGGGCTTAGGGGAGGGGGTTTCGGCCACCAGTGAGCGCCTCCCTGCTCCCGCCAGGCCTTTCTCGTTCGGCCGCTTATGGGATCCGACGACAGGGGGCAGGCGGTGGAGGATCTCGGCGGATCCCATCGGACGACGCCGCGTGCGCTGGATCTTCTGGTCGAGTTGCTGTGACGAAGTTTGGGTGGTCGACTCGGCCGACGGCTGCGACTGGACTCGGAGATAAACCTCGGTTCTCCAGTGCGTGGCGTCCTTATCTGCTCCTCCTACTGTCGGATTCCAGCGACATATAGCTTCCCTTTCCTAGTCTTTTTCCTCTGTTTTAGTTTTCGGGTGTTAGGCGTCAGGGTGCTTGTTTGCCGGGATTCAGGAGGTCGAGGTTTTCTGTTTCACTTTCCCTTTCCGTTTGCAGGTCTCGGTGGGCAGTGGCCCTTGATCGGTCGACGATTAGGGTGCCCCTTAACGGCGATAGAGGAAAGATCAACCAGGGGCCAGGGCTTTCGAGTGTGTGCTTCCCCTCCATTTGCCGGCCCTCGACCTCAGGCTGTGGCTTGAGCATCGTTGGATTGAGCAGTGGTAGTCGGGAGAGGTGGTGGGGTTCCTTGTGCCCTCTACCCTCCACTCGACTGGGCCGTCTTTTCCCCTGTGCAGTTTCCGTTGGGTGGTTTTGGCCCTTCTCAGCTGCTTCTAGGGGGTGCTCCCTACCTGTTTGGGCATGTGTCTGTGTGAGTTTTCCTTCCCTCTTTGGATTGGGTGGCCACTCGTCTGGATTTACCTTTGTGTCTATGTTGTTTTTAGTTGTTGTGTTGGTGGGTGTTTGTTGCTGGCTTTTGCTACTGTGTTCGGTTGAGCTATCCGCTCTGCGGATGGTCTTGGGCATGTTAGAGATGGTTATCTCCTTGGATGGTTCTTAATCCTACACTAATATCCTCATGGGTTCACACAAATTGACGGTTTCCCTTGATGATAGCTGCTTTGGACAGCCAGAACGAAGAGGGTTCGCACATGTAATTTACCTATCGCATCCCAATCTGAGCATGTGTGTTATGTTAGTCAAGCAAGGGAGTCTTAGTTGGTACCATGTTGTGAGGTTATTATCTTGTAGATTCCGTACGACTATTTTTTAATGAATGTATCTCTTCCTTCAAAAAAATATTTCAAACCATCCTTCAAAATTTATGAGAAAAATTAGTAAAGCATAATGTATCTTCTAGGTTTCTCATCTCACATTTCATCTACTTCTCATCTCTTTACTTAATAAGCCTTGGAAAGAAATTGTTAATTAGAGAAGTAAATGTGAAAAGAAATAACCTTTTGTGTAGGTTCCTTTAGAGAGGGAAACCACTAGAAAGATACAATCTAGAAAGATACAAGTTTGGGTAAGTCCCTTCATAGAGGAAGGAAATGGTTTAGGGTATGAGAACTCTAGAGAGTCAAGGGAAATGGAAAATCTAAGAGGTAGAGTATAGTCCCTAACCCTAACCCTAAAACCTTAATCTTAAATAATGAGAATGGTGTGGTGGTATGTGACACCACTCATATGAAATTGAAATCGAGAATAAGAAAGATAAAGGGATGGGTTTAGGTAACCCAGTCTCCCATGCATACGTGCATGATGAGCATGACACTTATATAAGAGGTCTTAAGAAATATAAGAACCCAATAGTTATATATATATATATATATATATATATATATATATATATATATATATATATATATATATATATATATATATATATGATAAGGAAGACATGAATATAACTTGCTCAAATGCCTTATGTTGCCTCTAGAAGTTTGGTGATGGTGGCCAAGCCCCTGGAGGGGAATGTCGATGTAGCACCAAGCCCCTAGAGGGGAAGGTGACCCAAGTTCATTGAATGGACAGAAACCATGAGGGGGTATTCCAGAGGTTGAGCCAACATGGGTTGAGTAATTTTAATTATAAGAATTTATACATGATGAAAGAAAAAAAAAAGAATATATATGAAACCTTTAGGGTTAGTGTGCCAACCTGGGGTGGGTCAACCCAAGAGTGGGAATATGACCTATGAGGGAGGCAAAACCTAGATCTTGGGATCAGGTTGTGGCCAAAGAGACTAACCCCCTCCTATAAGCCAAGGAGGCACCCTAGGATAGGACTTTCCCTTAAAAGGTAAGTGAATAGACATATTTAAGTACTAAGATAACCTTAATCATCATCTAGAGGGGTGAAGAGTTAAATATATAAAAATGAAAGCACATATATTCTTTGAACCCAAGTATGCCATCTCTGAGTGACACAACTGGTCAACCCTATGATTGGGAAGACCAGTAAGGCACCAAGCCAAAGAGGGCAGGTGTTCTGAGTGGATGACCAAGCCCAGGAGGGAAGGTCATGAAATGGTCAAGCCCAATAGGGAAGACCGATAAGGAACCAAGCCCATGAGGGAAGGTGGCCTAAGTCCACTATTACAACCCCAACTTTTGGGTTCATTGGTGAGAAATGTAATTTCTCATATTAAAGATATTGGGACAAATAATGATATAATTTGTTTTAAATAAATGAATTTCATTTACAATAGCCTTGATGGTTGTTTTGTGGGCTTTATTGGCTATTGGACCCAATAACAAGGAAATTCAATTAATTAATGAATAATTGAGTTTTTGGAGAAAAGAGAGGTGTGGAAATCTCTAGAAGGCAAAAGAACTTAATCCAAAGGTGGATTTCGTGACACATGGGTTCCAAGAAGTCCAAAGTTGCATAGAGGATGCAATAAGAGAAGAAAAGACCAATTAAGTATTTCCTTGTTAAGAAAGAAATTGCAAATAATGATAAAATGTGGAAAATAAGTGAAAAGAGGTATAATTGAGTTAGCCTTGGTGGATTTTTGTATCCCAAGGATTTCTAATGCTAAAAGGAATTTCAATAGGAAAATAGGAGAGAGATAAAGAGAAATCCTTAAAAAGAGAATTAAAAAGGAAAAGAAATTGATTAATAAAAGGGAAATATGAGAAATTGACTTTCAAAAGAAGATAAAGGCAAATGGATGTTCCCTGATATGGGAATTCGTGCCTTTAGTTGTCTTGAGGTCCAAGGGACCCCAAATAATGAGATAATGGCAAAACGAAAAGGAATATAAATTAGTTTTGAATAAATTAATGAGAAACTTGGGAGAGAAGTAATCCTTCTCATCCATTGCAACCTATTTCCCAAATTTTGTATAAAGGTAGATAATGATAAGACAAAATTTTCCTTAAAATTGGAGAAGGAAAGGAGTGGTGGTTTGGGAGGAATCAATTTTGCAAGTTATATACGATTTGGGAATTAATAATGAATTAATAGATTAAAACCTCCCTTTGCTTTGAACGCGAGTAATCTAATCCGTTGGATCCTGATCCAACGCTGGGCGCTCTTCGCCTGAGTCCCACTGGGACTGTGTTCTGCATGAGACTAGAGGGACCTTCCCTCTTGATTCTCTTGTGATTCATTGGTTTTGCCAACTGGATGAGTTTTCCACTGGATCTAGGAGATGAAACCGCGGGGAAACATCCTCAGTTTGATGAGCTTTGGTCCTGGTTTTGGGAAACGCCCAAACCAGCAGGGACCCTGTCTCGACCCTATAAATAGGGGAGAGAAATACAAGGCACTGACATCACCTTTTGATAGCCCAAGCCCTACGGACGGAAGAAAGGAGTGCGTCTGTGCATTCAATTGCTCTATTCGTGTCGACCTGCACCCTCGACTTCTCAGAGATCAACACTGGAGTCTGGCGAGTGGAGGCGATCTTGGTGTATCCGGGGCGAGCAATTGAAGGCATAGACGAGTTCGGCTAGGGGAGGTGGAGCTCCCTGCAAAGTTGCATGCACTTTGGTGGCCGGAAGCTCCAAGTCAACCACTGGGTTGACCATCGGAGCACAATAGGGAGGCGCGCGAGGTTGAAGAAGGCTTCGTGGCGATTTACCAACCTGCCCCTCGCTCCCTTCAGTCACGACAAGGTCAGAAGCATCTTTTATTCTTTTTAATCGGTTGTTAGGCGCGCGTGCCCATGGCCGTTGGATCCATCAGTGGACCGCGGAGCATGGATCGAGCGATCCACGGATTTCTTAATTAGCTAATGAATTGATAAAAGGGAATTATCTTAGAAAAATCGTATCTGGTGATAGGAAACTCAAATGAAGAAAATCTATACATGAAAAATGATCAGAAAAATATGAGGAATATGTTAAAAATGGTTTGAAGGCCTAAATATATCTCTTTTTGCAAAAGTGCATATTTTGATTAGAAAAGGTTTTAAATTTGTGGTTAGAAACCCTAAATGATGACCAAAGATATGTTTAATCTTGTAATTAAGTTAATTCGAGTATGATTAACTTATTTGCTGATTTAGATGGTTATTAACCTGTTTTGACGATAGAATTACAAGTTTAGGGTTTGTAACTCAACATGTTGATTAAAATGTTTAGAAACCCTAAATTAGAGAAAAAGAAAAGATAAGATATAACAAAGTGAAAATTAGGGTTTATATGGCCCAAACCTGATCTTTAGGGCCTTAATGAAAAATAGGACAAGATAATTAGGGTTGGATGTATAATTTGATAAAAGTAAAGTAAAAGTAATAAAAAGGAAATGAAACCCTAATTATGATCAAAATCCTAAAAAGGGCAAATAACCTAGGAAATAATTAGAATTAATGAGTCATGATGGCATGATTAATAATATAGAAATTGAATGCCTTTTTTAGGAACAAATTGTGTGTGTGTGCTTGATTTCTGATTGATTGAGTTTTTCCTGCATTCAAGTCTGCATAACAGATATGTGGTTAGTTATGAATAACCGCCTTAGTTTCCCGATGATTTTCCGTATGGTTAATCGCATTGAATGCAAATTATCTGTTGGATGTTCATACTTGCAAATCATAAAGTCACTACGATTATCACATTAAAAAAATAGAAGTATGGATTGTCGCACCTACATGCCACCCTGATGGATGATGCCAAAGGTCAGGCCCAGATGGGTAGACCAATGGACACCTTGAGTGGTGACCCCAGGCACCAAGAAGGTTGCCTATGATATTGCATGACTAGTGGGCACCATGAGTGGTGACCCCCAGACACCAAGCTCGGGATTGAGAAGGTGGCCTTAAGTCATTGGCAAAGGGCACCCTAAGGTGGTTATGCCAGGGTTAGGGCAAAAGCGGTGGAGAATGTCATACTGAAAAGTGTAAATTGGCTTGTTAACTAATTTGATTGTGATTATTAAATTGTTAGCCATATTTGTAAGATTTTGGTTGTTCCCACATACCAGTATATTTCGATATACTGACCGACATTTTGTTTGTCGGTGTTTTAGGAACAACAATTGAAAGAACAAACAGTAAAGTGACACATTGAGGAAAAAGAAATAAAGTGCAAGGAGGATTAGATAGAATAATTCAAGACCGGGATAGATAGATTTCCAAGGTTTTCAAAGGTAAGTAAAGTTTTAATTTTATACCAAATTCCAGTTCGTTAGTAGAATTTCATAATTGTTATTGATTATTTGTCGAATCTTTGATCCTGTTAATTGGATAATGGCACCGACCTTTCAGTCTCCCTTAATTGGGGGTTACCGGGAGGCGGGGTCGTTACATCCACAGTGCAGATGTTTAGGATCAAGCCCCTGGAGGGGAAGAACATATAAGATCAAGCTCAGGAGGGAAGACCGACATGGCACCAAGCCCTGTAGGGAAGGTGGCCCGAGCCCAATGTTGGGAATATACTACATAATGTGTACTCAAAATAGAGAGATGAAATAAATCAGGGTTAAAGAATTAAAAGAGAGAATAATGTGCTTAAAAGATGTGACATCTCAAAAGAAACCCTTGGGAAGGGTAGAGTCCTAATGCAATCCTAGGGTTATGTAGGGTGTATTAAAGGTACATAGAACCGATGGGTTGGGAGTTGATGTTCCCTGAATGCACATGACCAAGTGGTCAGGAGGTAACACTTAGGTTTTCCCTAGGCCCATGTCTCAGGAGGTTGGCCACCCTCTTGATGTTCATGTGGCCCAAAGGGGTGAATGTGAAAGGCACTCCCTTGATGCATAAGGATGAGATCATTCCAAATGTACCTATACCCCTAGAGACCTCAAGGAAATGGCTAAGGCTTATAATGTGTGAGTTGTAAATATAAAAGATGTAATGAAGCCATGAGAACTTGATATAAGTTGTACCCTAACTTAATATTAAGAAAAAGGCACTTGACTTCATGGAATATAAGAATGCTATGAAATTAAGAACACACATGTTTAGAGTCATATCGAGTATGATTAAACTTAAAATGTGAATTTGAAAGGTAATGTGTTGATGTACCATCTCTGCTCTTGGAATGGAATGAACTTTGTGTTTGGGATGTAGTCAAACGCTTATTTCATCTCATTATGAGGGACAAAGATCGGGTAGCCACATGTTATGCTTAAAATTGAGATATGAGGATACATGTCTTAAGTTGAGGATAATGAAATGAACTAGGATTAAAGGTGTCACCTCACCCTTGTGTGAAAATAATGAATAATAGGTTGGAAGCCTAGGTGAAAAGAGAAATCACCAAGCAATAATGAAATCACCAATGAGAATGAAATCACCAAGTGATGATAATATGCATATACTAGAGATGTACTTGAATTTCAATCCAGGTGCCAATCTTAGTAATAAAATGAAAATTTATATACTAAGGAAAAGTTGTTAAGACATCTATGTAGGGTGCTAACCCAAAGTTTTCAAAATAAGATGAGTTATCCTTCCCCTAGGCTTAGTAGGCCTAAATTTTGAGGTAAACATTTCTTTTGAGGAAACGTGAATGTTACATCCTTGAAATTTGTAGATGTAAAGCCTAAATGAAATTAGGGTACAAATAACAAGGAAGAGATTGAGGGACCTTGGATGATGATTCCAAACCCTAGACTCATTAAATGTTCAGTTTTAGTTAATAATGTGGTTTTGAACATATGTATTCATATGATGCTATTATAGATTGCAATGATTATCAGAGCCTTAGATTGGTTAATCAAGGTTTACTTTTGAGTCCCTGAGATATGAATTTGGATAGTTTTTCTACTCGTAATCATAATAGATTTCCAAGATTCGAATAATTCACGGAACTAGTTAAGACCTTTATCTTCTTCCTAAGGTTGAATAATTTATATTGGTTTATTATCTCAGAACATGAGATAAATAGGGTATATTACATGGCTTTTAGGAATCTTGATAGGAAAGGAGTCCAATTACCTAGGGAAAGGAATAATGAAAGGCAATATCATACACTTTGCCTTTTGACAACCCTGCTGTACAATAAAGAAAAGATTAAGGAAACCAAAGAGAGGTTAAGAGGGGTGTATATCCTTGGAGTAATGTGAGAGGAAACCTAATTCCTTTGGGTTGGACTACCCTTTGGAGGAAACCTAGTTGCTTTGGTTGGAAGACCCTTTCAACAACTCTTTCCTCGTGGTCTTCCACCACCTAAGTATTAGGGACTTCCCCATAGGATATATATAAGGAGCCCAACCTGATCAGGAGAAGGGACACCTTTGTTCCTACATCATTTAGACTCTAACCCATGTATTAGCACCAACTGAACTCTATCTTGTTCAAGGAAGTCACATGACTTCCAGAAAAATGGGGCTACTCCCGTAGACCCAAGGGAGGGGGTGATTCTCCAATAGGCTGGCACTCGCCGAAGCTAACAAGGACGCAACTATATAGGCAAGCCTGCATCTTGGCAGCATGCTGAGAGAAGAGGAGGAGGGTGGCGGGTGTATGTCGTGATGGTAAGCTGGAAGGCATTGCCAGAGAGGAGGTGAAGAGAGGAGACGTGCTAGGCATTATGGCGCATCACTGGTCACTTCTATGAGACCCTATTTGGCATTATGGAGAGAAGTGATAGAGGCAGAGGTGCTGCTAGCCTGAGCAACTATCTGCATGCATGAGTTAGATGTGAGGGAGGGAAACAGAGGTGGAAGTGGTCTCTAGTAGAAGACGACAGTGTTCTCAGTGCTGAAGCACCCCTTCGTGATCTGTAGGAGCAAACATAGGTTGTCGAGTTAGCCCCATTGTACGAGGAGCTCTCTGTGCCAGCTGCATCAAGCTCTACTAGGATAGATGTGGAGTCCATTGAGGGAGTACAAGCGGGATGCCATAACCTCATTGGTTCCCTGCAAGATCGAGTGTGGAGCGGCATTGGCCGTTGTCGTCGTCAGGGGCTAGGATCAGACTCCTTCGCGAGAAAGGAGATAACCAGGGGTCAAAAGACCCGAAGACCACTGGGGATACACCGAGACCGCAAGGGCATGAATATCTTTTCATTATAAACCTGACCTAAATAATGAAAAATGGTATGATTTACTTATGCTGACGTGGCAATTGTTGATTGGTCCATTTATGTTAATCTTACAATAATTGTAGATAATTAATGGTAACTTGGAATATAGCAAAACTATATATCAAATTGCTAAGAAAAATGAGGGGAATCCAACAAAAATATAATCAAAGTCTAATTAAGCTTCCTATTCTAAAAGTATATGCAATACATGTTTAGATGTGATTAATAAAAGGAAAAGCCTAGATGTGCTTTAAACTGATGCTTAATTGGGTAGATTCATTTATATGGAGATAATACCTGATCTTGTCATTTATAATACAGAAATCATTGATAATTGTGAATAATAATGTTTCTAGGTTAATAACCTCATTCATGCTCATTTAGGCTTTTGAAACCAATATGGACATCTTTCTATGATCTTAATGCTAATAATATGATCTAGGTATCTCAAATAATCTAATATGCTTAAGTTAATGATTAGGGTTTCACATAATATGCTTAACTAAAAGTTGTAATCTTAGAAACATGATATGATGGAATTATGGCTGGTAACCTTATTCCTATTCCAAACGTAAGATAACCCTAAACCCTATTTTATGAGTGGATATAGATCATTTTAATGTAATGCAGATACATGGTGACACATATGTGGTATGTATAATTTGGTTGAATGCTTTGTTGCTTGGATGTTTGGTTGCACTCTTAAATTGTATGAGATATATTGCATAGTTTGTGCAATGGCATAAGGTACGTGGTTACGCTTATGAATACATGTATTGAATTCTGAGTTTGCTGAGGGTTCTCGATGAGATTGAATGAATGATAAATTGCTTGCTTGTTTATTTACTTCTCTCAAATTATAAAGTTCCTATGAGTATCATGTAAAGTAAATAATAATATTCTGAACTATGGGTCTGACTGATCTTAAGAGTAATGCACATGAGCCCAGGAGGGACAATGATTACACCTGAGGTAGTAGACCAAATATGGGTTAGAATATGAAAACAAGTTTATGTTCTTATTTGCAAATAATAGATGTTAGTTATATGGTTACTTGTGATTATTGGATGAACCCATGTATTAGTATAGAAATATACTGTCTGTGTATTTTGTTTGTCAACATTTTAGGTATCAGGTATACTTGATTCATGGACATGAGGTTACAAAATAAAAATGTTGAAGATACTGAATTTATTAATGAAGGTTTAGTAATAGTGGTATATCTTCACATATGTACAAGTTAACTCTTTCTAAAATTTATGTAACTCCTTAGGGGAGGTTTTTATGCAAACATGTAATTATTTGTTCATTAATGGAAATTATTTTCTATTCTGTATTATTTCTTGAATCTAATCCTAAAATTTATGAGTAATGATCTGCGACTTTAAGGTCTTTTGGGCACTCAAAAGTACAGGTCGTTACAATCCCTATTTTGATAAATGTGCAATATTCTTGAATATAAAGATCATGATAGATTTGATCTTGAGTTTTGAACCCCTTTGGGCTTTGCCCCCCTTTTTGGAGTTTGGTACCTTGGGATTTGGCCCCTAGATCATTGTCTCACTTGAGGTTGGGTAACGTCACACTAACATGTGTGGTGGTCTGTAGTAAATTAGTTGTCCCCCATTAGACTGGTTGACATAGAAATTAGGTGAAAAATATTGTTATGTAGAATATGAGGACAATAAGGAACCTAGCCATGAAAAAAGATATGATATGACAATGTTCAATTTTTCTACTACAAATATTCTTGGATATGTTGATATCTTGATTATAAAAGAATCATGCTTAGTTCATAAATATAAAATCTTGTGAAATTTCCATTTTGAAACTTGACATTCAAAATCCTTACTTTGTAATTGTAAGTCCCCCAAATAGTACTTCACTAGATTCATAATTTCATTATAACTCTGTGTGTACATATTGTATAATAACTCAAAGACAAGGGTTTAATACCATATTGGTTGAATTTTTCCTCTTTTGATCTTTTCATGGATGGTTTATTCTTTTAGTATATATAGGAACAGGCTACCAAAGGAAGACTTATAAAGGATTTGCATGAGATGTCCTATGTTGAAGAGTATATATGTGTAACAAACCAAAATCTAGGATCATATTAGGTTATGTAGTTAGGAAGGTAGTATGGTTAGTTTCTTAGATTTGGCCAAACCAAAATAAATATATACCTTAATGAATAATGTTTGTACATTAAGCGGCAAAACATTATATAATCAATATCCCATATTTACATATTAACATGTATATGTTTTAACATGTGAATAAGTTCATTAAATATGTCATAAATGATCCCGTTGCTAACTAATATAAGATAATGGCCAAATGAGAGGATAATGTGCTTAATACATGTATTAGAATAACAATAGGAATTTTCAAATGCAATCATCTAAATTAAAGTGGAACTAATGGATTAGATTTGCTAACCAATAAAATATGGATTTTTTGCATAATAATGTAAATCTTTTGGTGACAATGGGAATTTAAATGGATTCTAATTTAAGTTTGTCAAAATAAATATGTTGATAAATTGTCCAAGTCATAATGGTGATATAACTAAAAAAATGAAATTCTAAAAGTGAAGTATAATGGTAAAACATGTTCCTTCGGTCCTAATTATCTTGGATGCTGAGTTTCATATTATTTGAACAATAATAATTATCCCAATCTTATTTAGAGAAGAAAAAATGAGAAAAAGCCAAAAGTGTTAAATAAATTACTAAATGTCTTCAGAAGTGGAATAAAAACCCAAAATCAAAATTTTCATGTCCTTTTTAACCATAGTGTCAAATTTTGCTTTTCTGAGCTTTGATGGATCCCTCAAATAGAATTAAAGAAAATAATTAGAAATATCAAACATTTTGTGTTTACAATGCACTTTCCCAAGGTTTCTTAGACTATTAATTATCAAGTGCATATTTCCTATCACACTCACGTATTTTAAAATTTTAATTTGACACATTTTGCGTGCAGCCTAGATCTTTATTCAGAGGGTGGCCACATCTTCTTCTTACTTGCTTTCTTTCTATTTCCACTAGCAACAAAAACAAGGCTTATATCCTAATTTTCATTTGTTAATTTTTGCCTCCTCTCTCAACTATTACCAGAACTTTCTTATCCTTGTATTTCCTTATCCATTCTAGATCTATTGGACCTAAACACATGTAATTTCTATGTTAATATGGGAAACGCCCAAATCTTCTCAATATTGGGTTCTCATCCCTTCTTCCAAGAACCCCTTACATCGAAAATATCTATATATACTCACTTTTCAACCGCCCTAGAACCCTAACCAGTAATTATCTAATGTCAATTTCACCTATGGTCCTCCCTTGATATCTAACCTATCCCATCTCTGTGATTTGGTCATCAGGTTTGGTTCTGGTTGTAAGAAACATAGTTTTTCAATCGTTCACTCCTACACCTTCCTCCCAACAACACCAAACTTCATGACACCTTTAGGTCCTTTGCCATCTGGTCTGCACAACTGAAGTTGTGCCTGGTCGCGGTACTTTGTGAGCCTGGTACTATAGAAGGCTGCAAAGACCAGAAAGGGATTCCCTGAGTTCATTAGTCTAACATGAAGATGTTAGAACCTTCAAAATAGTCTAAAGCTTTGTAATTCCCTGGTTTCACATTTTCCTCCTCTTATAGTAATTTTCTAAGCCAAAGTTGAATATGAGGTTCTTGTCCATCATTTTTATTTGTTTCTATGCCAATACCTTCATATGGGTATCGTGAACCTAAGGCATGGTTTGGTTGGATCTTTAACACCTGCTTCTAAGCACCTGAAGATTTCCTATTACACCCATGGACCAGACTTAATTTCTGAGTATTCAGCCATCACATGACTTTTTTCTAAGTCGATAAGTTTGGAGGGATACTACAAACTCAAGGGAAACACTGCTTTGATGAGTTCTCTCCTACTTCTTGAGATTGAATCATGTAGTCGTGGTATGCAGTCAACTAGTTCCATCGGGTTTCTATGAGAAAGATGTCTGACAGACGGTTTGATCTGCACTTACTCTATGTTTTCTTGATAATCGCCTCAAAGGGTAAATTGGTCTTTTTCTACTTTTTTGTTGTCACTGAGTTGTGCTCTTGGTCGGGCCGATTGGCAAGACCTGATAGGTTCAGGTTAGCAAAACATTTATACTAGATAAATTTACCAACGATGTTTTTCTGAGTCTTTAATTGGTCAGGATAATAATCTATAAGTGAGAAAATAAAAGAAACTATGTTTTGGAATTATGAGGTAATTTTCTATCTATTGATGTCAGTTTCTCCATAAAAATCACATATAATAAATTTGTGTGTTTTCCATGTATTTTCCTAATTTCTTAATATTTATATCTAATAGTTCATAAGATAGAGAAATAAAGTAAATATGACATGAACTCAAAAAATACAATCTATAGATGATATATTTTTGATAACCTAATTCACTAATAATAGAAGTGCAATTTTTAGGGTTTACGCATTTCATTTGAAACCTAACCCTAATTCTATATAATTTCTTAATAGGTGTTCTGAAGATCCTAGCTTGGATCTAATATTGACCTAGGACATATGTAGATTCTATATGGGGTATGATTGCATTTCTAATTTTCTAAATTGATAAATTAACCTAATTTATCTCTCTCTCTCTTAGACCCTTGGATAAATGCCCTACATAGTGTCTCTCTATCCTGAGAGGTTAACTCATTTGAGTTCTTACATTTTTTTTATCTTGTCTACTTATTTTGAAGGATATACTTATTGGACACTTATTAATAACTTGCTTGTTATGTTCCATGTGGAAACCAGATTTGAGTATTTGATGTCCTAACTTTCTTATGGTGGACTTCATGATCTTATGTTGCATCTCATATGTGGACATGTTTGGATATTTGGTAATGGGTTCTCTGAACCCACATGATAATTGTTTGATATTCTCATCTTTTCATTATCTAAACTTTCACTTGCCTCTACATTTATGCATGCTTTGTAATTTAGTAGCCCTCTAGTAATGTAGTACTTTGGTTATTAGGGTTTTATTCTTGTATGTGGTATTATTAGTCACTGAGGTTTTGGTACTCCAGCAATGCACTGAGGCTTTAGTCATCATGCACTTTTATATTTTTGGGATGGAGGGTCATATGCCCCATTACATGACTTATATGCCAAGGGAATTTAGTTGTGTCATTTTGTATTAGGTTATGGGTTGTGTGACCTAACCGCCACTTAGTTAAAATTTTCACTAGTGCTATACTTATCTCATATGCCTGCAGGTTGATATTATCGTGATGGGTTTTTTGCCCAAAAATTATGTGTGCTTGTGTGGCGAAATTTATATGTTTGTTCAATGGCAAGTATTCTTCTCATTTATCATCTTTTAAAAATTCATATTCTTTTTGTAACCATTTGGGTGATACTTTCTTCTTCTATAGGAAGCCTTGTTTATTTGACGTCCTTTATTTCCTATATTGTTCAATCCTGATTAATGTTCTCATACTAGCCTTTCTATTGATATCTTCTAGTTTTTCTCCATTGTTGGGGTACGCTTCCAGCCCCAGGTGTAGGACTTGAAAGACTAGACTTGATGACATGGACCTATTGTGTGAAGATCTAGGGAGATAGACTTGAGATAGTTGGATATCCCTCTACTTAGATCCTGAGGTAGTTGCTATCATGTAAACCCTAAACAATAGAGTATTTTGTCATCATGTTTAAATTGAATATAATCATGATTTATTATTCTTCTCCTATACTTTGGTCTTTTGAATACCAGTATTTGAAAAAAAATACACATATTCCAGCATACCTTCATAGTGTGTTTGTAATAGATGGTTTGTTCCTCAAATTTGGTAGGGACTAAATCCCCTCTCGGGTCCCACTCCTTACGATATGACTCATATATGTTTCAAATTGTATTCCACATGTATAGGTTTCTATAAATTCTGATGTGAAGCATGAATGTACAAATATGGTTATTTTTTCTGAATAGAAATCTTGTTGAGAAAAAAAATTGGTCCAAAAGATTGAGTTTTTATAGTATTTGTCTCACTATTTTTTTATAACACTCAACTATTGATAGGGTTATTGCATTTCCTTGAATCCCATTCCTAGATTTTGACAAAACAACACATCTTATCTATTAGGGTTCCTATATATAATTCTTATAAGTAATTAGGAAATGTTATAATATTGCATTTTAAAATATTTACCACACTATCTTTTAGAAAATATTATATAGTATTATTTCATTTCCTTGAATCCTACTCCTATATAATTCTACAAAAAGTAATTATCTCACTAGAGTTGAGGTATGATTGAAAATTATGATTATCATTTCAAATGGAAAATTAGTATTATTAATATAAATGTTAATGATTTTAACCAACTATTAATCTTATCTTTAGAATATCCTATATTTAACAATAACAAGTATAATATATTCTAACAAGTTTCACCTTCTTAAAAGTGGACTTTGAATTCCTAGACATGTATGTCAAAATAAAGTACTAATCATTAAGAAGGGAATTTAGTATCATTTATAAGTGATTCTTGATTAAGTTTTGGCTATATTGGTAAGAGAGCTTATTATGTAGGTCATTTCTTTCCTCTTTCTCTATATTCTATGTAGCTCTAAGTATACAACTTTTCTGTAATATATATATATATATAAATTGTACTCTATTGCAATTTGGTTTTTCTTCAACTTTAAATCATAGTGAAAAGGGAGACTAAAGTGAGGTGGATATAATTCCATATGCTTTCACACTTTTAAATAAGAGATATAGTAAAGAGATATTTCATGAAATACATTCCAAAAAGGAGTGAAAGTAAGGATAAGACAGATGAAGAACACATATTGTAAGGTAATCTAGACTTTATATTCCTAAAAACAAAACTAGTTGTTATAAAGTGGTTTTTCTATCTCTTTTATACTTCTTCTTTTATAATATCTTAACTCTAAAACTGTAATTTAATAAAGTGATACATTGACCAATCATGTTATGAATTTTCGAGCTCAAACTTTCCCAACACCTAAGGAACACTAATATGGAGCTATGTTTCCAATTTCATGCCAATATGATACTCCTAGCTCTCTCTATGATTTTTTAAAGATTCATATAATGTTCCCCTTTAATCACATTTATTCTATTCATCACTTTAGACTTGATGTCGCAATTAATCCGTCAACCTATCATGAGGGTTATTAAAACTCAGGGATCCACAGATCACCCTAGAACCGAATTGTGGCCACCCAATGGTGAAGTCACAGATCCAGGACAGATCGGACGGGTGAGGGATCATCTAGCTCCACCACCACCTGATCCAAGAGATTTTGGCAACAACTAAGGACCATGACCCCCGACCACTAATTCCCACTTTGACCCTTCTCGTGAGAAACTGACCGAGGCAATGCTTCCTCCTTGCCACCACAAACTCGATGAGCCATCCCACGATCCCTAAAGATCTCTAGAACTGCCTCTACGACCACTACTGGTGGTTTCTCAACTCAAATTGGGCATATACAAAGCACCCTCCCTCACACCTATATAACACTTCCTCAAGCATCACAGTGACACCTTTCATCTCTCCCCTCCAATTTGTCTGAACAGAGCCTTGATGGATCCACCCTCAATGCCTTTGTCTCTGATCACCTCCTCCATGGTGTAGCTAATGAACAGACTGCCACCCCCTTCATCTCTTCAATTCAACCACTCCTCAAGCTGTGAGGAACTCCCAACAACCTCTGCGACACCTTAGGAGACCCCAACACTTCCTGCAACTCACTCTCCCCATCTCCTCCACTGCAAGCAAGCTACCTTCTTGAACTCCCTCGGCGGCATGCCACTCCAAAGAGAGCCAAGTCTTGCAAGGTCGTCGTCCTGACCCAGGAAAGATCCACGAAGGTGAAGGAAGTCCTAGTTGCACGCGAAAAGCTGCCTGTTGCCTTCTCAGGTTTGTCAGAGTCTGCAACAGGGCTTGCAAGCAAACACGAAGGAAGGAGAAGACAGTCGGCCCCACCTTCTACGTGGACCAGTAAGGATTTTCCAACTCACATCTCATTTATATGACTGTGTTAGATCGAGTGACCATTGGATTCGAGCATCAATGGTCCACATTAATCGTCTCTCTCTTTCTATTGTATTCTAAATTGAGTAATTTCCAGAAATATCCTGATCTTGGAAAATTCACTATAAATACTAGGAGTGTTAGATAAATACGAACCATTATTCCTTTTTTATTAGAAAAATATGAGGATCATGATTATGATATCAGTTAACCCTAAATCAGACTCATATAAATATTCATACTCAAAGATGATTCTATCTTGTTTAATTATTTAGAAAATACTCAAGCCTGACTAAATCACCAAACTCATGTGATTATCTTCTTTTTCTACCTAGATAATTATGGGATGTTCATTTCCAATTTATGTGGCTCAATTATTAGCAATGTCGAATTATTACTCTTTTCCCCTATTTGATTTACCAAAAATGATTATAATTATCCATCATGATCTAAAGACCACCAAACTGGTCTAGAAATTATACTATGACATGATACTATCAATTATGGACTCAAATACATACTCCATGACTCATCCTCTACTCTCATGACTCTAACTAAGAAAAATGTCCTTTTATACTCTTTTAACACTAAATGGTGATTTTGCCAGTATATCTAATTAGTACCAAATCTCTGATAATTTCAGGAATATAAAGGTACAAGTGAGGAGTATCTTTGGACTCCCCACTTCTGAGTAGAAGGTACACCATTACCCTCACTTGGCTTACAATAGTACATGGTTGTAATATATGTGTAGTAGATACTTATAATATGATAATAGATAAAATGGTTTCCTTTGATGATATGTTGATTGTTTTTTTTTTCAAATTTATGATTATGAACAAAAGAAATATAAGATGTCTGATCCACTATGTGATAAGCACTGAATCTCTTTGGTAGAATAGTGCATTGATGAAATTACTAACTCTTTAGTAGAATAGTGCATTGATGAAAGTACTAAATATCTTTGGTAGAATAGTACATATGAGCACTAAAACTCTTTGGGAGAATAGTACATGAGGATGATCAACTATACACATAATGGAAAAATATGCCTAAAACTTATGATCTCTTTTGTTGATAACTTTTCCCTTTTCTTTTACATTTTTTATCATATTACTTATACTTTTTCCAAGTTTGTAGTTTTATACTTTTGCCAATATTCTAGTGTTACTCTTTTGCCATGTTTTAAGTGAGAGTTATAATTAAATACACATAGGTGTACTCAATACAATATATTTATATATTGTGCTAACATGTACCAATTTCAAATGCTTTATAGGTACGTTTTGGCTTGTGATGATGATGATGCAACTCAATATGCTGTCTCAACAAAATCAGATTTTTCATGGGGATGCTAAAGTTAAATGGGACTATTAGTTTAAGTTGTATTTCTTCTACAAGTAGTTCTCTCATCTATTAATTTTTCTTCTGTAGAACTCCTATGCCTTTGGGCCCCTTTGTAATTAACACTTGGTTTATTTAAGGAAGCTTTGTTATTTGGTGCATGTATATACTTGTATGTTTGATCTACTCAGGGACGGGAAACTTTAACCCTTCTGTACACCTTTTCTTCATTTTGGGTTTAAGGTGTAGATTTGGGTTAGGTTTTTAACCCATGACACTAGTTAACTTTAAAACAAGTACACTTGGGTAAATCATATTACTCATAAATAAGAAATATAATATAAAATATACACATGAAGGACTTGAACAAAAATCAATTTCTTTTTAGATAGTCACTTGTGATGACTACTTTATCTTTCTTTTTTTTAATTTGAGACATCACCCTCTCCTTGACTTTGATGGACATTGTAGTTAAAGAGAATCCTCCACAAACCATTGATATCAGGAGGCACTATGAAATAATTCCAATTTTACGTCAACATTTTGAATGTTGGATCCTAAAATAATAGACACAATAGACACATGTGATAGGTTTCCAATAGTAGACATTGTTCAATAATGATGTAAATTTACATAAAAGAACCGCAAGATTAGATGACAACATATTTTCTTATGACCACCATAATATATACCCATAGTATCCACAACATAATTATTATTCTTTGTCTTTCCCTCTTTTTTGAGTTCATTTCCTTAGAATATCCATCGATATTGATATCAAGAATAGCTATGAAAAGATTAATATTTTATGTAAACATTTGGAAAGATGGATCTTAAAAAATTAGACAAAATACACTTATTTAACATGTTTCTTAAAGTATATACCATCCACTAGTAATCTGGGTTTACATAAGTGAAACAAAAGAAAGAAGACATATGTTTGAATAACCATCATAATATATACACATAGTATCCATCATCACAATATTTTATTGTTTCTCTTTAACCTATTTTGAATTCATTTCCTCGAAAGATCCATTAACAAAGGTGAAGGGGGCCCTAGCACCTACTAGAGAACCATTTTGCAGCCATGTTGTCCCTCATCATGTGTTACCATATACCTTTCACCACTAGTAGTAACATCCATTTCTAGTAATATCATAAGGCTTCAAAACCACAACAACTATAGTCACACTGATAGGCACCACTATGCCTACCAACCATAGTTCTTAACACTATGACTAGAAGCCAGAGACTAGTTTCCCCAAGCTACAAGACTGTCGTCTCTTCAACTCCAATTGAGTCTAGAAATATCAAAAGGAAAACATACTCCCATTTTGACTTTCTTCCCCCACAAATGCTTCAAGAAAATCCCTTCTATTGACACATCACTTGTAGTTTACCTGAATTGGTTATTGTATGCATTGAAAATTACAACAAATTCAATTTAAGTGAGAATAAATTAAGTCAAGATACCAACTATTTTTGAATTCAGAATAAGTTTAGATATGAACTATACATTTGTACATAGTTACTAAAATTTGGCCAGATGTGAAGAAAGGTTGCACTATAACGACATAAATTATTATTAATATATCAGATCCAAGAGTAACATCCAATGTCATGATAGTGATCAAGGGGTATGGCCTTGCCTTTTGTGCAATCATGAATTCTTTTTGGTATTTCATTGAGATTGGCCTATTTTAAAGAGTTAAGTAAATCTAGAAAACATTAGTGCCTCACGATAATGGTGATACTCCTTCCATCCTAGGCTTTGTGGTTCTCCTTTGGGTTCTCAGCTTTGGATGAAATGTGAGAAATAAGAATTCTAGTTATATATGTGATCAAACCTTAGATGTGATTCAGAAACCACGATTATTGATAATCACCAAATGAAATGATTAAAATTATCACTGTATGTTTCATGATTAGAGGTCACAATCATAAAATTTAGTTAATAAGCTACCACAAGGGTAGGCTACCCAAAAGAATAAACACCAAGCTAATTAATGTTCTATCATGGGTTACTTTTCTATTACTTTTTCACCAAGATCCTGACCTAAAGACCACATGATGATTTCCATGAACCAATCCAAATCACCAAACTCAAGCTACTTAGGTAATGTTACTACCTCTCACCAGATGGTAGATGCATCCTAGACACACACCCAATCAAACATTCTTATCAGATTCATGTGCATTTACAACCATACCATGATTAGGATTTGTTAACATTGAGGTCTAGTTTGGTTCATAGAAAGTGTTCTCCCACATTGGAGTTTTAAATTCCATCAAAAAATGGTCAATGATTTGCCTTTTTCGAATCAGTTTAGAGACTGACAAGGTGGAGTACCCTCCAAGTGTGCACCCATGATTTCTATGTTCCATGTTTGAGCTATATGGCAGTCCTTAAGTGAGTACTCCTATAATGAAACCCTCCCATGTTATCCTCAATTAAGGCAAACTGATAGGACAAGGGCCATTATTATAATTCCAGGACCAAGGTTTAGAAAATAACAAATAATAGTTAAAAAATTCATTGAATGGAGAAGTGTTTGATAATAACAAGAAGATTGAATTTCCTCTTGGGAGTTCCATGGAAAGGGGAAAACTAAAGTTTGCAACATAAAGTAAATCTATCAATAAATCCTTCAGTAGACTTTAATCATCTTTTCTTTTGGTGTCATCTTCTCTGGAAGTCCATTTCTTCAGATAATTTACAAATTAACCTAAAGTGACATGAAAAAAATAATCATTATAGTGTTATATTTAGTACGTGGGGGAAACAATATATACACATGTAGGTGTAACAACATAAACAACCATAACAACAATTATCATTACATAGTCAAACATGCCTTTTCTTTTCTAACTTCTCGACCCACATTTTCACACTCACTGTGGTATACCCTCTCTTTAGGGGAGCCTTTATGAAGGACCCTCTCTTTAGGGTTTGGTCCCTACAGTCGACTCATAATACCTTCCTTTCTGGGTTTGGTTTTATAGCGAACTTTGTTTTTGGGCTTGGCCTATAGTGATCTTCCTATCCACACTTGATCACCAGTCATTCCGGTAATAACTTCTTTCTCCTACATGATTATTCAAATCACCAAAAATAGCAATTTGAGATTTAAGACCGTTAAATTTATATAAGATCATACTCATATGGGCTTTATGGATTATTGAAAGTAAATAAACAACCAAGAAGTTAAATTATAATAAATTCGGGAAACTCCAAAAACATCACAAGTCCATAAGTTGAGTATTCATAGGCGTAGCCATGCATCGTTATTTCCATGCAAAATGCATGCAAGGTGTACTTTAAGGCCGCGTTTGGATGACGAGATGGGAAAGGAAAGGATGTTAACTAAGGATCGGAATGAATCGGTAATGAAATGGAAAGGAATAAGAAAAGTTTTCTCGAGTTTTGTATAAACATAGGATGAGATTCGATTTCAATCTTCTTTTTCGGCTGTGTTGTTGTGCAAATGCCCCAATTTGACAGATGATTTCTGTTCAACTAGTGGTGCGGTTCAATAGTAGGACCTTGAGGAAGAAAGTCAAGCTCAGAACTCTCTACTTCCTCCCATAACAACTCGTGCCACTCTTGTTCGTGTTGCATGACTGCGTGAAGAAGCTCAAGCAACTTTGATAATTGTTGTTAGTGTTGCATGCTCGTGCAAAGAAGCTCCAGCAACTTTGATAATTATTGATGTGATGACCTCGAAGCAACTCCAGATATTTGTCTTACGTGTAGTAGTTGGTCGTACCTCCAAAATTGTCAACAACATTGTCCCAATTGTAAAACTTTTGCACATTGGCAACACGATGCACATCTACCGTCAAAGTTAGGCATGGACTAGGCAAGGACGACCAGATAGAAGAGCATGGTGCTACTGCTCATAACAATGGCAGTATCTAAATAGCATATTTCATTGCTGGATCATATTTTTCTTGGGCCCTAATGATCTTGACGGAGTAGAGACTGCTTAATGATTTGTCTTGTGACTAAGCGATCGGCGAGATTAAACAAATAGGGATTCCCCCACCCCTTTTTTAATCTAGCGTCTCACGGAACAGACAACTTAAAGAAAACATTTTTTTCGATCCACGTGCAATTCCAAACAATGGAAGTCATTAAACATAGGAAATGATATCTTTTCCGGTGTTAAAATCCATCAACCAAACGCGGCCTAAACATAGATCCAAATATTCAAGCATTCAACATAATCTACCAACATTATCTGCATATATCTATACTCTAACGTGTCACCAGTCATATTCAAAATACTAATCAGGATTTAGTGTATGGTTTAGGTTTCCTTACTATCCTAATTCCCATGTTCATTTATCTATTGACACAAGAACCCTAATTCATATTAAGTGAAATCATGATTATCAAAACTACTATGTTATTGCATCATGAACACTTATATTAGATTATGTGCATTAAGGTCATAACAAGTTACATCATTGGTGTTCAAAATCCTAATTACACATGTAGACTAATATTGTTCTAGAGACCCTAATTATACATCATGCTTATTGTCATCATCTTATATCTCATTATAGTCAACTATATCAGTTCATATGGCAAAGTACACATTTTTAATA
The DNA here is from genome assembly GCA_963693085.1 of Alisma plantago-aquatica. Taxonomy (NCBI): domain Eukaryota; kingdom Viridiplantae; phylum Streptophyta; class Magnoliopsida; order Alismatales; family Alismataceae; genus Alisma; species Alisma plantago-aquatica. Next base: position 314,183,433 of record OY856415.1, on the reverse strand, counting down.
TACTAAACAAGTTAATTATCCGATCTTAGTTTTCATATATTAATCATTACTTTAATAATTAATTTGTCCTACTCTTTGAATTAGCATCAGATCCAGGTCATGACACTATTTTATTTGAATTCTATTTGCTCTCCCAATCAGTTTGGTATATAATTTTTCCATATTTGGGAAATCCTAGGAATTTCTACAAATGAAACGAAATAAGAATCCATACCTCAAACGTGGGGTGACATGGAAAACTCTTCGAGGGAAACTCAGAAGGAAAGGGATGAGGGTTGAAACACTTCATAAGATCCTAGACTTTCATTTCATTGTGGCAAGCACCATGTTACGAGATACAACGATACCATCATGGATGAGGAAGAGCATTGCCATGATGAAGGGAGAGAAATTTGCTACTGCACTGCTGTGGAAGTATGCACATCAAGGAAGGAGGAAATTGGGGTAGTCGATCTTCTCTTCATACCATTTCTTTTATAGAACAAGAGTTGGAGATCAATGGGTCTAGTTTGCACAAGTTTACTTATGCAATTTGCAAGACATCATGCTAGGAAAGTAATAACTATGTTCCTCCCTCTCATCCTTATAATAACAATATGATATCTTTTACTTTGTAGACCCAAAATTTATAAAGGAAACCACTCCTCATACCATTATTTTGGACAAGCTCTATTCCTATTGTTACCTTTCATTAGGAAAAGGAAAACTCCTTCATTATTCACTTATTTAACTGAAACTTGGTTTTAAAGGCAAAACTAGATAATTAGCAACTAAATTATCTTGGCCACAAAATATCTTTGACTTCATAGATCTTATTCCATAATCCTATATTTGGATTATCTATCTTATAAATTATCTTGAGTTTTTTTCATGAGCACATAAATATTTATTTCCCTATTTGGTATCCCAGGGACCCCTTTGTTAACCTTGGTTGTGTAAATTAAGTAACTCATATCTTTCTCATCTATACTACGATTGGTCCCAAAATTGGATGCATCCTTTATTATCATATAATATCATATTGAGCCAAGCTTGGTAACAAAGGGATATTTCTAGATATAATTTTCTCTTTCTTCAAACAAGGGAAATAACACTTAATAATTATAAGCAAGTCCCTCTCCCTTCTCGATTTTATATAGGCTACTAGGAGTACCCTTTCGCTTAAAACTTGAAGCAAAACTCATTAATATCTTTCTAAACTTATATATAATTTTTGGAAATTATTGGGATAACATGTGTAGGCAAAACTTGTCACTTATATATTTACTTAAAATAATTAACTACATCATATGGAAAGTCTTTTTTAACTAAAATTCTAGAATTATCTTAGTTTCCTCATCATCTTTACGTATTCTAAAAATAGACCGAATTACCCTTATTTGATGCCTCAAACTTGTGTTGCAAGACATGGTTAGTTAATAGCTTCCATTAATTATCTAAATTAACATTTATCTTAGATTTTTTTGGAAACTTGTCTATTATTTCATATTTCCATATTCTAACAAACCATAAATCCATTATCCTTTATTTATGCATGAATTCACTTTTATTTCTTAAACTTGTGCCACAAGGACCTATTTGAAAAAAAAATAGTCTCGTGTGCGTCAACTGGGATGTGGGTTGAACCCCTACTACAAAATGGATATTTTTATTATTCTATCAATTATAATTTGGGAATTATCTTATCAAATCAAGCATTATATTTGTAGAATTCAAATTTACCAAATTTGAGTATCTAACATTCAACCCTCCTTAAAAGGAATTTTGTCACCAAATTCAAGTTGAATTATATTAAGGTGAATGATAACACTTCAGACCTTAGGTTAGAAACCCTTATCAGATAACTTTATCTTGATCATCTTCAACAATCTTTATTGATATATAAATTTCTCACAATATTAAAGTTTGTATCCAAATTCAATTTCACGGTATATCTACATAGTATCCATTTAATGATTGTATCACTTAGAAATTACTTTGTGATTCCAATTCTGTTTGGTAATTACATTTTCATTAGTGATTTCAATGTAAGACCCCTGACCAAGATTGGTGCTTGATCGTGCTTGTTTTTTCTTAATAAGATGTGTATACCTTAATATGGTCATATGACGTGTCTTATAACATGTGACGTACTTATTCTTTCAGTTTGGTCCAGATTGCATAATGTTTGAGCTAGTTATGCTATATGTGTGCTTGTTTTGGATCAAGTTGCAAATTACCCATGTTTTAGGGTGTATCTTGCAACTTGTCACATGTTTGATGTACATCTTAAGTATTGGCATCTTTTGTAAGAGAGTAGTTCTTGAGGTCACCATCTTGTACCTTGTTTTGATGAGGAGGGAAATGGTGATTGCTTGTGTGGAGTTTGGGTTTGCATGGGATGTGTTGATGCCCTACTTGATGACTATTTCTTTGTGTGTAGCGACCAATGGGTTTTATTTGGTTGTGTTTTTTTTATCATTCAAAGGTGTTTTGAGTGTGCCATGTGTTGCTTGTAGTTGAAGGGGTCTTGAACCCTCTCCTTGGCCGCTAAGGACTTTAGGGTTTTGGTCTCTAGGTTTTCTTCTTTGAACGAAGTGGATCACCTTGGTATAGCGGTTGATACCTTTGCTTGGATACCTTGGTTCCTCTTCCACCGATGGTCCTTTGGAAAAAGAGTGATTGGTGATCTGCTTTGGTTTAAACGACCCTTGTTGCATGTGCATGTTTATTTCTTGCGTGGATGTTTTATGATGGACAAGTGGCATGTTTTATTTGACACTTGGTCTCCTTGATCTCTCTCTTACCCTTGGGTATATGTACTTCTCTCCTTGGATGCACATGATTCTTTTGCATCATGTCTCCTTTTCTCATCTTTAGAACTAATCCCCTTTGGTTCTTGGAAGAGAAAGAGCTCAACCTTGGATCAAAGTGGCCGAACCTTGCATGTGGTGATATAGGGTTGGAACATCTTCCTTTGTTGATCCTTTCATGATCGTTATTTTTGGTAAGTGGTTTATCCTTCTTGATCTCATTTTTATTGAAACCCCATCCTCTCTTTTTCCCCTTGTCTGAACCATGGTTTTGCATGGTGGTCTCCTTGATTGACTTCTCTCCAATAGAGGTCGAATCCATGGTTTTCCATGGTATTACCTATGTGAGATGGAGATTTCATCGTTCCCCTTTTCTTTTCATCTTAGGGTTTTTACCTTCTCCTCTTTGTGCACCTTTATATCTTGTCTTATTTTTCTTCTCTTGAGGTAATCTTGCTTGGCTATGTAGTTGATCCAAGCTTGACGTTTCTTCTCTCCTTTGGATATTCTTGGCTTGCAAGTTTATCTTCACCTCTAGGAGGGTTATATAACTCTCTCCTCTACTATTGTTGTACCTTAGTCTTACATGAAATGTTCTTCATATCTCTAAAACGTGATGATATGTTGCTTGATAATGATACCTTGTCTTAGGATTTATGTTTATGTAGTAATCTTGTATATATTAACACTTTTGCTTAAACCCTAATTCTTGTACCTAAGATTTTAATGGATGGTACAATGTTGATTCTTACATGCACATGTTTGATGATGGTTTTTTCTATATTTTGGTTCTATTTTCACTCTCTTAGTGATGTAGTTTTTGGAAGCATGTGATGTTTTGGAATAATTGGTTTTCCCTCATGATCATGGTTTGGTTATCCCTACATGTTGGTGATAGAATTCTAGGGTTTTGTAAGATGATTTCCTTGATGAAATGCACTCTTTGAGGTTTCTGTTTCATGTTGATAGCCCATCTATTTTGTGCATATTGTGACAAGTGTTTATCTCTCTCTTGATGTTCTTCATGTTATGGTCCAAGTGGCCAACTGTTTGGTGATGGTTTTTGGTCATTAAGATGGTTCCCTTTAGAGGTCGGATAGATGACGTAGGGTCTTCAGTCGATGAGGTTGCTCTTTTGTCTTCATTCGATTACAGGGTGTTAGACTCATGGGTTTGTTGATGATTCTTTCCTTTTCAGTCGATGAAGGCCTAGTGGTTCTCTTCACTCGTCAAGGGATCCTAATTCCCTTCGGTCGATAAAGGAGTGGGTCTTCTCTTTGAACAAATAGATTTGGGACTTAGATCCTCTTCGGTCGATGGTGGTTCCTGGGCACATGTCTACATTGTGTGATATTAATGTTTGAGTTAAGAGTTCCAAGAATGAGGGAGGTAGTGACTTTGGGGTTGAAAGTTATATGTTGTTTTGGAAATCCTATTTGGTTAATTATGAGCAAATCCTAACCCTAATTTTTTAATACATGATGTAATGCACATATTTCTTGGGTGATATCATATATTGAAGAGTTATCTATCTCTCCTACTTGTGTAACCCTTATGTTGTAAGATGAATGAAAACCATAGCTTGTGAATGTGGTGATATCCTTATGTTAGACAGGGTGATGATTATGAGGATGGATGACACATGTCGAACTAATGATGTTCTTGCAGGGAACAATGTGAATGGTTTGATGACCTTAATGATGACTTTATGACTAATGTGAGGTGAAATCCTCTAATGATGTGATAATGGATGGTTATAACAAGATGATTTCGTAGTGGTGATGGCCTGATGTAGGGTAGTGACACAACATCATGTGATGATGCGATCAACTTTATGATTAATATGTTTTATATCCTATGGAGTTGCAATCTACCTGTATTGTTGTAGAATCTATTTGGGGTTTGTATGTTGTAACTTGATTGATGCATTAAAAGATACCCAATTGGTAATAATTAATCAAGTGAAATCCTAATCATGTAGTTGCCCTGAGTCATAGATCCATCTTCAGTGTCAGTACTTGCTGGATGGTGAAACGAGTAATGCCCAAGGGAAACTCTGAGTGCATATTGTTGAATATATGGGGGTGAAAGTTGAAGATATATCCTTGCTTTCACAATCACATCTTAGGAAGGTCGACTGTGGTCATGCCTTGGTAGGAGAAGGAATTTGGTCATATCTCAATGTATGATGTGATATAGGACAACTATGCTTCTACCTAAGATGATTGGGTTTGTATACCCTATTTACTAGTGTCACTCCTATATACCAAGACAAACTAGGTGTTTTGTAGTTGGACTCTGTATGTCACTGCGGAAGTCTCAAACTGATGGAGGTGTGGGAGATCCTAGGAGGCTGACTCTTCTAGATCTTTTATGGCACAAATTTTTCTGTAGTAGTAGTCAGCTGGAGTACGAGTGGTATACCTCATCTCCACGGGGTATAAAAGACATAATACAACTATGTATTATATTTGCTTAGGTTCAAACATGAATCACATTGGATGCTACCCTTTGCCTTGTTTCTTATACTGTTTAGTTAATATGGTTATACATATTATGCATATTCCTTCTAAAAGTATATCATGTTCTACTGATTAGTTGTAGCTTCTTAATTTGCTTAATTTGTGTTATCAGTTTTAAATATTCATTTAGCTTAATATGTTCATCTTGTTAATAATGTTATTTTCCTACTTAAGTATGTCTTTATTAACAAAAGTGGTTGGTGAAGAGTTATATCTCCTACTAGTATTTTGGTCTGACCCTATAGGTTTCCACATCTTTTTTAGGTGGTCGTGCATGACGTGATAGATAACATGGTGATTGAGGAAGAGCATCAAGGAGATCAATAGTTGTTGAAGGTTGAATATGCTGCTAGTGTTTTGTTGTAGAGTTCTATGTGTCATCCCTATACTCTTAGGTCCTTGATGATGTTTTGTAGATGTTGTACATCGACATGAGGTTTTTGGCAGTATGCCATGGTTGTACATGTGTGGTTTGTATATATATGTGAACATGTTATCCTTATAACATGTTTTAGGTTGTCACAAGATGGCTATAGTATAGTGATGTGTATACCTTTATGGTATGATATGTGATACAGGTGGTGTGGTTTGTGAACTCTTATGTATATGTTTTTGTTTGAGATGGTTATGCTACATCGGTTTTAATTTACCTTATTTTTTGGTAGTGTGCCTTGTTGGTTATAATTCCATGTTTTTGGTTTTGAGTAATCTCATTTGATGTAATGGATGTGTCATGTTTAGTTTTACTTAGAGACTATCTTGTTCACCTAGGTTTCCAAGCTATTATTCATTATTTTCCATAAGGGTGGGATAACACCTCAAATCCAAGAATATGTCATTAAACTTCAACTTAGGTATTCGTTATCATGTGTCAATTTTCAAGCATAACATGTATTTCCCAATCTCTCTCACTCATCATAAGATGAAATGAATATTTGGCTACAATCCAAATACATAGTTCATCCCATTCTAAGAGCAGAGTTCATGTACTCACACATTATCTTTTAATTTCAAACTTTAGGTTGAATCTCTCTGAACAAGACTCCAAATGGTGAACACCTCTAGTTCCACAATTTTTCTTAACCTTCATGCAATCACATAATTCTTGAGTTTATGCAAAAATACCTTTACAATTTTATCAATCATGATTACATCACTTCCTGTATTCTCTTCCTCTACATCTCATGGCTCATTAGCCTTGGTCATTATCTTAAGATCTCTAGGTGTTTACCATTGGAGAAATCTCCTCATGACCCCTAAGGGTCGCATGCACTTATAAAGTGTCTCTCATACTATACCCTTGGGCCCCATCAACTCATGAAGGTGGTTGGTCTCCTGACCCCATGGGCCTTGGGTACACATGGATGACTATCTCTTGATATCACTATCTTATGAACTTAGGACATGATCACCTCCTAACCTCATAAGATTTATGTACATTTGATCATCCTTACTTGACTTAAGGTTTGATTTTGGATTATACCCTCCCCAGGGTTTATTGATATGTCATAATCTTTATTTCATTCCACTATTTTTTTAGTTTTCTCTAATATTATTCAAAAACATTATACCCTTTATAATTCATTGACTCAGGGATTTCCTTCATCTCTTAGGGTTCATTGTATTCACTTTATATTCCTTCTTTGGGATCCTGGTGACCTTTCCTTCCAGGCTTGGTCCCATACTATCATCCACTTCCATGTGACTTTTGCTCATGTCCTTCAGAGATGGTATTCTTAGATCCAAATAATTGTACTTAATATATGTGCTTTCATGCTTCATATACTGAATTCCTTCAAGCTTCAGGTGACATTTAAGGTTTCCTCAATTCTTAATCAAATTTGTAAATTCTTCCCTTTATGGAAGATCCTATTTGAGGGTCAGATAAAAATACTACTAGGCAGTAAAAAAAGTTAACGAATTCATGCTTGAACAAAGATGTATATTAATAAAAGAGAACATGTCTTTAAGCTTATTTTCCATTATATCAACCATGCATTTACTACCCAAAAGTTGAACACATTAGGGCCTTATGATCCATTACCAAAGAGTTGGATCATTATACAATGTGATCTAGTACCCAAAAGTTGGATCACTATCAGGTACTTTTACTACCAAAGAGCTGATGTACTTTGCTTCCCAACAATTTACTACCAAAATCCAAAGTGTTTTGATATAATGGATCCGGTATATTATTTTTAATGTGTTCAAAACTATATATATAGAAATCTAGCTCGACAACATCCAAGAACAATGCATGCATATGGATAGCCAATTAGGGATAAAGAACTATTATACCATTAATAAGTTTTTTATCATGTCAAATCCATACATCACATATCAAGGTTAGATCAGTCTCATTCATATATTATGTTGTGGTTGTGCTAAAAAACTTATGTCACGGAACTGTTCTTACCCCAATCCCAATCCTACTGTCGAAACAGTAGAAAAAGGATTGAAGCGCCCGTCCCTGAGTGGCCCCGTAGGATCTAACACACTGGCATATACAATAAGAAATAAATAACTCAAAAACAAGATAATAGAAAAACAAACTAACCCAATATGGAGATATATCCAATTTATCTTTGTCGTCAGAGTAGATGAGTGCGGAAGAAATCTTATTCAATATTCCATTTGTATTGCCTAAAATCAAGAAAATCGAGACACAATCATGCAATTGCACGATACACTATCAAAATCAAGCAAAGCGGTTTATAACAAAATAGTATACTTGGCAGGACTTATATTCAAAAGAATGATAAGCAATTTGTAAAACCAACATTTATTCGACAAGTTTTTCAAGCAATTCAACTTTTATTATGAGTTCCCATTATGCTGTAATTCAAGAAGCATGCTTATATATTTTGTATGACTCTATTACCCCAACGCGATGGGGAAGGTCACTAGGCCCCTTTTCACCATAGGAACATAGGAAGCCAATGTACAAGTCCCACCTCCAAATGAGGGGGTTGTTGTACTCAATATCAACATTATCAACATTACCAATATCATCATCATTATCAATATACGGGCAGTCATAATGGGCATTCAATTTATGTTTTCATGTTTTTCAAAATATAATATAGAAAAACAGAAGACTAATCATAGGGAACAATAGCTCATCCAAATAACTAGCCAAGCATACGGTCAAGAGATACATAAAAGTATCTTCAATACAATCAATGAGGAGTTATATAAATAGCGTACCTTTCACCAAGGATTTCGAGTATTAATCAACTAGAGTAGAAGATCAGGGTCTCAAGTGGTTCCTAGATCAATCAAGATATGGATCGAGGGTCAAGATCATATTATAGACCAATTTCAAGTACACCAAATTAGGGTTTTCCAATCCTATTCATCCCTAAGGTAGATCATTCATATATAGTCAACATTATATCAAGATTTCAATATTTATTCAAGTGTCAAGCATATTCAAGGATGGATGATCTACCTAGGTATTTTAGGAATATATGTCAACCCTAAATATTATCATCATTATTCAAGTCATCATCAAGTTCCTAGATCATCATCATGATACTTAGCATCATTGGAATTCCAGATCAGGTTTATGGGTCAAAAATATCAAGGGTTTTGTAAGATTTGAGATCCATGTCAAGATTACTCATTATTCATAAAGATGATAATCAAGATTGAATCAAGTAATTAGATCTAGATCACTAATGATTCATTTTCAACAGTCAACTAGTTTGGATCTAGATTTGTACTTCAAGATAATCATTAGAGTCAGATATTAGGTTTTCCAAGAATTAACATCACTATTGAGCCATTTAATAATCTAAATAAGTAATAGATATAGATTTAATTATATCAGTGAGCATCGTTTGGAATCAGGTTTCACAAATATTTTTAATGGGTTCAATAGATTTTTCTAATAAAAAGGACTACTTATTCATCATTTTTGGAGTTCAGATGCATTTTCTATGATTAAATCGAGATCTCAGCATTTTAATAATTTTCTGAATAGAGAGGCGCAAAATACCTTAAATCGGAAAAATGAGGGCTGTTCGATTCAGGACGAGTGGTCCAGATTGTGCCACATAGGCACACAGCTTGTTCACTTAGTGGGCCAGTTCAAAAGCTGGTTCGGTTGGTGCAATGCTCTATTTCTTGGTTTAAACCCTGGTTCAACTAAGTATTGGACCGGGGCTACCCTTCCTGGACCAGCCGGTCTGGGACCTTTCTTCCTCGTGCAGTAGTCCCTCACAAGTGTGGGAACCAGGCGGAGGGAGGCTCACCGGCGTGGACCCGCTCCAAGAGCAAAAGTGGGTGAGAGAGAGGGCTGAGGTGCCGCTCGACTTCGGCGAGCTCTTGCGAAGTTGTGGGTGGTTTGAGAAAGACGAGAGGGAGCGAGGACGCAAGATGCCCAAGGCGGCCCTACGGCGGCGCCGTAATGGCAGAAGCAGGTGAAGATAGGAAGAGCAGGGGTGCTCAGGGACAAAACAATAAGAAAAGGAGATTTCTCGAGAAAGGAGAGGTGCCTGTGAGTCATTTGGGAGCCCTTTTATAACATTAGGGCTAGGATTTTAGGGTAACTCGAGATCTAGATGCAGCCCAGCCGCCGGAGTGAGAACAGGAGGCCAAGAGCTCATTTTGGCGGCTGGGAAGAGCTCGAACAATGGTCAAATAGGGCATGATTCGGTTTGAAATTGTGAGAGGATCGTTTCCTCTCGATTTAAATTTCGAATCATGGTCGCAGGCGGGAGATCCGCCATCAAGACGGTCTTGTCCCCTCCCCGCAATCAGCGGGAGGTAGGAGACGACCTCCTAGCCACTGGATCAGGCCTCCAATCCGTGGGAGACTGATCTAAGGGCCAAGGTTCACCCCTAAAGAAACCAAAGGATTACTGACTTGGAAAAGGCCCAAAAACAAGGCAAATAAAAGGATTTTAGCACAAAACTTCAACTATTCATATAAAATCGTAGGAATGTCCAATTGTTCTCAAATTTGGACCACAACTTCATAAAAACGTGTAGAACCTTTATAAAAAGTTTGAGAACAAAAAGATGAAGCTTGATAGATCAATTTACTTTATTGGACAAAGTGATGAATTAATCAAATTTATGATGTTATAATGTGTATAAAATCAACATTGGTCACCATATCTTGGATTTGAGTCTTAAAATTTATTATTAAGCTGAGGAAAAAGATTGAGGATCATGAGTGAGTATAATGAGGGCAAAAGTTTAATTATTTCATTATAATGTAGAAATCCACTTTATCACATCCTTCCCTCCTTAAAAGGAATTTTGTCCTCAAAATTCAAAAACATCCTCAAAACTGAGACTATTCAAAAACTAGATCATATCCTCAAATACTGGCATATCCTCAACTATACAATCAAAACTATGTCCTCAAAGTTCAAGTAGTGCAAACATCATAATTGGGATTCCATGTTTCATATCATAATCAACTTGGTACTAACACCATTTCATCATCAAGCAATTGAGTATCAAAATCAGCACATATATTGTCCAAAGTCATTATATGAGTCATAAATATGGAAAACCTCATATTGATCACAAATTTGGACATATCATATTTTAGGTCAAACAAAAAGAGTTCACGTGTACAAGGTGACTTTCAATCCCAATATCTCAGGGTCCTAGCTTCTCCATTGGCCTAGGTGGGGTTATACATCCATGATTTGAGATTTCACATTTCAACATTTCAAGACAACATCATACTTTCAATATCATTATTTCGAGCTCAAATTCAATGGGAAAGTCCACACCCTAGTCCTAATGAGAGCTAAACCATAATTCATAAATCGAGAGAGTCAATATAGTTATCATTTCAATAAAAAAAATTCAAGATTTGGGATTTTGAAGTCATTAGTCATATATCTAGGGTGATCTCAAGGTCCAAATAATGTGAACATAGGATTTGTATCATTATTGATATTAATAATCGTGAGTCACATTATTATATATCAGTATCAAGAGTCGAGATTTTTTGGACATCAAATGTCGTAGTTCCAAAATTTTGAAGCTAGGGTTTAGATTCCTATTTAGACCTTAGGGGAGATCACTCATCTCAAATTCTAGCAACAATATTCAAGCAATATTTAATCAACATGTCAAAATTTCATTATCGTGGTTTCCAAGGTTGATGAATGATCTAGACTTAGGTCTATCTAGGAAGTCAACCTCAAGCTATTGTTAATATTGCCATATGTCAAGGTCATTATCAGATCAATATTCAAGATCGAGTATCAACCATGGGTTTAACCTATTAGGCTTAGGTCAACCAGTATAAATAGGGTGGAAGGAAATACCTTTCCAAACTCTAAATAATCAATCATATGGAAAATTTAGAGGTGGTCGTAATAGGGATGTGACCTAGGTTAGGGGAGTCATGAGTGAACTACCACCCTAATCTGGCACATTACCAACAATAGTCATTATCAATTGAGCTTATTCCAATAGGGAGAGTATCAATGGTCAAAGCATGTTTTACAAGGTCATAACATCAAAATTCAAGATAATAAGGCAATAATGTCAAGATTTTCAATTCTTTCCTTTCATGATCAAGGTAGTGATATAATTTGGAAATCAAGGATTTCAATTTGGAATTTGAGGAATTAGAGCATAATAGTGCAAAATCTAGGCATATCATTATCATATCAAAATTGAGATTGCAAAAGGCATCAATGGTTAATAGGAAAATTGCTTTTTGCATCATAGTCTTATATCATGATTTTGTGAGTCCAAAGCTTAGTCATTTCATGGCATATCCATAATATGTATCAAATAGGGTATGAGTTTGCTTAACTATGTTTGAGGTTTAATCAACAATAGGGCAACATGGGTTTAATCAAATAGGGACCTTATCAACAATAAGGTATAAGGTATAATTTTTCCTTATTTCATCAAATCATAATTCGTATCATTTACCTCAAACATAGTAAGCATGAAGTCTAGCTTTAATTAAATCGAGTTTGCAATTAGGGTCATCATGAGTATTTGATCTCAAAATTAATTGATCAAAATCGAGTTTTCAATTTCAGGTCAGATCATGGTATCAACTTTCATGATTTAGCAATATTCATTTTCCCATGCATAAGCTACCCATAATCGAGAAATCATGTGGTGAAAGGTCATGAGAAAGACCACATGATGAGATGAGAAGACTACCTAATCTTCATCTACATGGGTGGCTTAGGATTGTCCTTAAAGAAGAGATGAGATGCTAGAAGACTCTCTAAGGTTTCATAAGAGAACCTTTAGGTCCAGTTCTGGATCAATAGAGGCCAGGTAGAGCGGGGGATCTCAACCACCGTGAAGACGGATAGGAGAAATTATGCCAGAACCCCGAGCCTAGACACCTCAATTTTCACCATTATAGACTTTAAGGTTTCTTGGGTGTAAGAGACCTGAGAAATTATTTACTTAAAGTATATGAGAGTGTGTAAGCTCTGATACCAACTGTCACGAAACTGTTCTTACCCCAATCCCAATCCTACTGTCGAAACAGTAGAAAAAGGATTGAAGCGCCCGTCCCTGAGTGGCCCCGTAGGATCTAACACACTGGCATATACAATAAGAAATAAATAACTCAAAAACTGGATAATAGAAAAACAAACTAACCCAATATGGAGATATATCCAATTTATCTTTGTCGTTAGAGTAGATGAGTGCGGAAGAAATCTTATTCAATATTCCATTTGTATTGCCTAAAATCAAGAAAATCGAGACACAATCATGCAATTGCACGGTACACTATCAAAATCAAGCAAAGCGGTTTATAACAAAATAGTATACTTGGCAGGACTTATATTCAAAAGAATGATAAGCAATTTGTAAAACCAACATTTATTCGACAAGTTTTTCAAGCAATTCAACTTTTATTATGAGTTCCCATTATGCTGTAATTCAAGAAGCATGCTTATATATTTTGTATGACTCTATTACCCCAACGCGATGGGGAAGGTCACTAGGCCCCTTTTCACCATAGGAACATAGGAAGACAATGTACAAGTCCCACCTCCAAATGAGGGGGTTGTTGTACTCAATATCAACATTATCAACATTATCAATATCATCATCATTATCAATATACGGGCAGTCATAATGGGAATTCAATTTATGTTTTCATGTTTTTCAAAATATAATATAGAAAAACAGAAGACTAATCATAGGGAACAATAGCTCATCCAAATAACTAGCCAAGCATACGGTCAAGAGATACATAAAAGTATCTTCAATACAATCAATGAGGATTTATATAAATAGCGTACCTTTCACCAAGGATTTCGAGTATTAATCAACTAGAGTAGAAGATCAGGGTCTCAAGTGGTTCCTAGATCAATCAAGATATGGATCGAGGGTCAAGATCATATTATAGACCAATTTCAAGTACACCAAATTAGGGTTTTCCAATCCTATTCATCCCTAAGGTAGATCATTCATATATAGTCAACATTATATCAAGATTTCAATATTTATTCAAGTGTCAAGCATATTCAAGGATGGATGATCTACCTAGGTATTTTAGGAATATATGTCAACCCTAAATATTATCATCATTATTCAAGTCATCATCAAGTTCCTAGATCATCATCATGATACTTAGCATCATTGGAATTCCAGATCAGGTTTATGGGTCAAAAATATCAAGGGTTTTGTAAGATTTGAGATCCATGTCAAGATTACTCATTATTCATAAAGATGATAATCAAGATTGAATCAAGTAATTAGATCTAGATAACTAATGATTCATTTTCAACAGTCAACTAGTTTGGATCTAGATTTGTACTTCAAGATAATCATTAGAGTCAGATATTAGGTTTTCCAAGAATTAACATCACTATTGAGCCATTTAATAATCTAAATAAGTAATAGATATAGATTTAATTATATCAGTGAGCATCGTTTGGAATCAGGTTTCACAAATATTTTTAATGGGTTCAATAGATTTTTCTAATAAAAAAGGACTACTTATTCATCATTTTTGGAGTTCAGATGCATTTTCTATGATTAAATCGAGATCTCAGCATTTTAATAATTTTCTGAATAGAGAGGAGCAAAATACCTTAAATCGGAAAAATGAGGGTTGTTCGATTCAGGACGAGTGGTCCAGATTGTGCCACATAGGCACACAACTTGTTCACTTAGTGGGCCAGTTCAAAAGCTGGTTCGGTTGGTGCAATGCTCTATTTCTTGGTTTAAACCCTGGTTCAACTAAGTATTGGACCGGGGCTACCCTTCCTGGACCAGCCGGTCTGGGACCTTTCTTCCTCGTACAGTAGTCCCTCACAAGTGTGGGAACCAGGCGGAGGGAGGCTCACCGGCGTGGACCCGCTCCAAGAGCAAAAGTGGGCGAGAGAGAGGGCTGAGGTGCCGCTCGACTTCGGCGAGCTCTTGCGAAGTTGTGGGTGGTTTGAGAAAGACGAGAGGGAGCGAGGACGCAAGATGCCCAAGGCGGCCCTACGGCGGCGCCGTAATGGCAGAAGCAGGTGAAGATAGGAAGAGCAGGGGTGCTCAGGGACAAAACAATGAGAAAAGGAGATTTCTCGAGAAAGGAGAGGTGCCTGTGAGTCGTTTGGGAGCCCTTTTATAACATTAGGGCTAGGATTTTAGGGTAACTCAAGATCTAGATGCAGCCCAGCCGCCGGAGTGAGAACAGGAGGCCAAGAGCTCATTTTGGTGGCTGGGAAGAGCATGAACAGAGGTCAAATAGGGCATGATTCGGTTTGAAATTGTGAGAGGATCGTTTCCTCTCGATTTAAATTTCGAATCATGGTCGCAGGCGGGAGATCCGCCATCAAGACGGTCTTGTCCCCTCCCCGCAATCAGCGGGAGGTAGGAGATGACCTCCTAGCCACTGGATCAGGCCTCCAATCCGTGGGAGTCTGATCTAAGGGCCAAGGTTCGCCCCTAAAGAAACCAAAGGATTACTGACTTGGAAAAGGCCCAAAAACAAGGCAAATAAAAGGATTTTAGCACAAAACTTCAACTATTCATATAAAATCGTAGGAATGTCCAATTGTTCTCAAATTTGGACCACAACTTCATAAAAACGTGTAGAACCTTTATAAAAAGTTTGAGAACAAAAAGATGAAGCTTGATAGATCAATTTACTTTATTGGACAAAGTGATGAATTAATCAAATTTATGATGTTATAATGTGTATAAAATCAACATTGGTCACCATATCTTGGATTTGAGTCTTAAAATTTATTATTAAGCTGAGGAAAAAAATTGAGGATCATGAGTGAGTATAATGAGGGCAAAAGTGTAATTATTTCATTATAATGTAGAAATCCACGTTATCACAACTTATATGTGTGGCTTGTCAAGCATATATCAATATTCCAATTGAGGTTCCCCAAACCCATTACTTGAGGGTGGTTCCATGCTCAATCTATATGAGCTCACTCAACTCTATTAGTATTATGCACTAGCTCAGTCTTCCCTCTTTGGTCTAGGGTTCTTAGGTCTACCACGTCAACTTCACAAGATCTAGCCACTCAAGCACTACTTGAACCAAACATGATATGTCATTCTCTTAATAGACCTCCACTCATGAAATATTCTTACCCGCTCCCTCTTTCACATCAACAAACACTAAAGTCCTAAGTAGGAAACCACCAACCCGAGCATGAGGCTTCACAAAATGCTATCATTATTTACCACTTCAGGATCTTGGGACTCTCTCTCCTCACCTAAATGGTAGGTACTTATATCATATACACATATTGTAAGTAGCCTCTTATTTTGTCTCTAGGGTTTGGTCCTTCCAAGGACATCCAGGGTATAAAAAGCCTATAAGAATCATGTATAAAGCAAATGAATTCATTCACTTAGAGTAGTCTAGTTTAGGACATATCACAACAAATATTTCCCATAATTTCTCATAGTTTGGAGTTTAGGTTTCAGACCTTCTTTCTCTAGGTCTCATCCTATTAATGGTCCAAACACCAAAGATTTCCCTTTGTAGATGAGATTGAGGCTCTTTTTGATCCACATCATATCTAAACTTAGCTTATCTTATCTCATAGAAGCATACAAATTTGAATCATAAAATATTATGTCAAAACCTTAAAATTGAAATCAAACTCTCAAATCCGACTGAGATCATCATATACCATATTATCTCATTATATAAAACTTTCATCCTACCATCTAAACTTATTTCATCAATTTCATCTATCCCATATTATGACATGGTTAGACATATGCTTTAAAACTAATTCCTCTTCTCTCCTAATATCGCTAACTTTCACTTAGGTATATGACTATTGCCTACCCGTATGTGTGAAGACACATCTTCCTGTTAGGGTGTCTAACCTAAGGAAGTTAGGCTTTCTAGACACCACTCGACCTCATGGGTTTAAGGTTTTTACTTCCCCATAGATCTTTCCCGATCCTTAGGTTGACCCACTGTAGGTCGGAACACCAACCCTAAAAGTTTATTTTAGGGTTTCCATACTTTCCTTTTTTTAAAAAAACCATTGATAACTTATGTCTTATCTTTATATTTTCCAAAAATGTTCACATACATCATGTAGGTATTACTCAAAGTACCATGCATGGGGATACTAAGGCATCTAAACTCATTGGGTTTTCTTTCTTTTATCTTTGCATTGCTTAGGGTTTATTTTGGTAGGGTTGTTATTTTACTCATACTTCTCTCATAATCCATGATTAAGGTTTATGATAGGGAAAGGGACTGCACCCTACATCGTAGGGCTTCTATATCCTTTAACCCACTTAGGGTTTTCCTAAACCAACCCTAGTTCCATCTAGGGTTTACCCCTACAAGGACAAATCCATAAAGCATTTTTTTACTTGATCATTATTCTCACATTATTTGTACATGAATTGCAGATTATGACTTAACCCTACTCTCTTAGATGGGAAGAAGAAAATAGTTACTAGACCCCTAGGTTTATGTGAGGAAAGAAAGATGTATATAAGGGATGAAAAACAAGATCAGAAGAAAAACCTAGAGGTATTTTATTTTTCGGAAAAATCTTCCATCAATGTCCAGGCAAGAATTACGGAGGCCCGAGAGTCCTCATAATCAATTTGTAACACGGAGGAAATTTTTTCCACACCTGGGATGTGATCCCTTCTAGACATCATTTTCTTGGAAAATTTCCAATATTTCCTTTGCGCTCTATAAATTCTTTTGAAGTACTAGTTATTGAAGGTTAAATGGTAAACCTGGGCTCTAATACCAAATGTAATGACCCCTCCTCCCCTATTATCCCCAATAAGGGCGGACTGAGAGGGAAAGGGCCATTCATAATTCTAGAATCAAGGTTTAGCATATAACCAGTAACAATTAGAAAGTTTTTTGAATGGAAAAGAGTTTGATAACAACATGAAGATACAATCTCCTCTAGGGAGTTACATGAAAAGGGAAAAACTAAATTTTGCAACATTAAGTATATCTATCTATAAATGATCCAAGAGACGTTAATCATCTTTTCTTTTTATGTAAACTTATCTAGAAGTCCATTCTTTAGATAATTTGTAGACTAACCAAAAATGAGGTGAAACAAAAGTGTGGTTAGTATATCTCTATACTGAGTACATGGAGGAAACAAAATATACACATGTAGGTGTAACAACGTAAACAACCATACATCAATTATCATTACATAACTAAATATGCATTTTATTTTCTATATTCTTGACCCATATTTGCTCAGTATTTGTGATATACCCAATCTTTAACGAGTCTTAATGGGGGACCCTCTCTTTAGGGTTTGATCCCTGCAGTGGACTCACAAAACCTTCCTTTCCGAGCTTGGTTTTATACTGGCACTACACCAAAATCTTTTAAAGGTCAAGGTTAGATAGTCAGAGTTAGAATCCCTGACCCGGTTCATTGTACTCGTCAAGGCGTATCCTTGACCACAAGTCTTTCGACCCTAACCATAAATCCCACTTCCCCTCAAGAAATCTCTAGATTCCCACCCTTACCCTAGCCGATTTTCATTAATAAAACAGATTTCTTTACCTTCCCGATACGGTCCCTTCCGAGCCTCGACCGCTCCGCAACTGTTCGGCTCCAAGGCAATATGTCTCCGGCACCTTCCATCCCCATCCTCCTCTCCGCATACCTTCTTCAACTCCTTCCTCCTCTCTACTCCATGGCTCCACCCTCTTTCCTACTACCTCCACAAGACTTTCCAAGCCGTTGAGCTCTGGATCGCGGACCGTGCAGTCTTACCGGTGGAGAACTCACTCAGAGGCAGCATCCACGACAACTACGACTTGCTCCTGCACCACAGGCTCCATATTGTCGGCGAGGTCCAGCTCCCCGTCCACCACTGCCTCCTGGCACTTCCTGGTGTTCGTAAGGAGTACCTCAGACGCATTTGCGGAACAAGTTAAGACAGTCCAACTTCGACTTTGACATGGATTGGGATAGGAACTTAGCCTCGACGCTGATTGCTTTTGAGACAGGTAACTTGTTTGACATGAAATCTTATTCTATTAAATCCATTTTAAAATCTAAAATATGTTATAGCTTCACATTAGCACACGCAAAACTACAGCCGGATATTCACTGAAGGTCACATGGAAATTAATTTATTTGTTTATGTACATTTCACGGTAAACGAAATATATTATTCTTAAACAATATAGTTTTGGTACTACTACCGTCATGGTTATCTTAATACATATTTTTAATGATTTGTAAATTAATGTTTGTAATCATGTTTTTCTTTATTGTATTTCAGGATAACAGAAGTCATAAAATGGAAGAAATGAAGATAGTTCATAATGTGAAAGGAATTTATAGGATTATAGATAGAGCATCCATATGGAAGCAACAGAAATAATGCAAGAGGAAGTTCTTAAAGAAAAATCTGCAGCGATAAAATTAGTGTATGTTAGAGGGTTAAGATGTCTGGAGTTCTATTCTGGTTGTAATACTTGAACGTGATCAGTTCATGCATGTATTCTCTTAGCTTGAACAATTGTTTTACAACATGATGTGTCGTATGAGGTCTATCGATTCTATATCAATGAGATTTTAGAGGTTTTGAGTAATCCTTTTTGGATAAACTTGATGTTCAATTCATGTATTTTGGATGTGTACTATACAATTGAAGGCTGAATGAAATGATCTAATTTGTTAAATTCATTTTGTTGTCACCTGATGGGTGATGAATAACTTCTCATATGTAATATTTTGAATGTAATTTATAAGAATTACAATAGCATTCTTTCCTAAATTGACTTAGGTTGTCTGCTCAAGGCTTCTATTTTTATTGGTCAGGGATATGACCTGACTAACCACTATTGGTCACCAAGCTTTTGCCGAAGGTACGTTGGTCATGGATTAACCTTGACCACCACCTATTAGTCATGGATTCACAAATATTAGTCAGGGATTTGGCCTTCGGCTATAACAAGTTCTGTAGTAGTGTGGCATTCTTTTTTGGGATTTTCCTGTAGTGATCTTACTATCCATGATTGATCACCAATCATTTCCATAATGACTTCTTTCTCCCACATGCTCATTCAACTCACTAGAGATAGCAATTTGGGGTTCAAGGCATTTATATTTCTAAAAGACCAGTTAATGCATGTTCTTCACACAATATATTTATATATAATTGTTTTGATAGGCTAAACTATGTGCATATGTTTGTGAGTGTGTACACACCTATACATATAAGTAATATATATCATGGAAATTAGTGACACGAGAAATATTGTGTAAAAGAAAAAAAATACAATCCAAAATTTTTATGTAAATATCTTACTATGAATTTCTCTTCAACATAATATTGTTTTTAGTTCTTATTTATTAATAAAAATTCGATTTTCTTTACTTTTTATTCTAATCAAGTTGTTATAATTCCTAATGACCATGATTTCTCTTGATACAATACATTTGTACTTTGACAAGGTTTTTTATATTTCCTATAAAATTCAAATCATATATAATGTTGTTCTCATGTCAAATGTTGAACTTCAGTTTTAAAAGACTCCTTTTCACACGTTTTTACCATATTTTTTAGAAATATTTATAATTCTTATTACTACTATTTTTATGATGTTTTACTTAAAATTTATTGATAAAAAAAATTCTACATAAAAACACATATACCAAAGGATCTCTACTTATTTTCAAGGTAAAATGTTTTATACAAGTAACACTTGTAATAATTTTGTGTTAAAAGAGTTCCTTATTCATGACAATTGCTCAATCAAAAAAACACTCACATCCATTTTGTTGGTCAGATATACTTATATTTTGTCATTTTGTTATGAAAAGGTTTGAGATAATATTGTTCATTATGAACTTTTCTCCAAAATAAATTCTAATTATATTGAGGGAATCAATCTTAATCATGTTTCCGAATAGTTATAATTAAATTTGTGTTTAAAATAAAAAGCTATAAATTGGGATTCTTTAAAATTTAGATCTACTTCTTTCAATGTGTTTACATCAACATAGATTGCTACAATTGTTAAATAATTAGAAACATGTCGATCATTTAACAATTTTATGATGCAAGAACATAACAAATAGTAAAGTGCATCCTAGAAGTTGTATTAAAAAATAGTAGAAGCTAATCGATGATGATGCAAGATTTTAACTATAGCTTTACTCCTACATTATTAGCTATTTTTACTTGGGAAATTAGATAAATTGTTCCTTCTCATCGCATATTCTCAAATTGATATTTTATTTAATTACTTAAATATATATTTTATTTTATAGTAAACATAAAAGAATCATTCTCTCACATATTTCCTATGTTGATATTAAGTAATGCTATGCTGATATGTTTTTTGCTAATGTAAAAAGCTTCATTTTGAACATTATACATTTTTTTACTCTTTATTATGTTTATAGTACATTAAATATAGATAATTAGTTGAATTCAACGATGGTGTAAAATGAATGTGAAAATATCAATATGGTCATCAAGCACCATTATTTTTATGCTTGGAACAACACACATGAACCAATATTTTGACGAAAGGATGTAATAAATGGCATGCACATTAATAACAAAAAGTACACATTTGATATGTTTTTATAAAACATTGTATTTACATTAAAAAATATATTTGAATAAGCTTCTCAATATTACTATTTTTATACAAGGATCAATTTGTCATTGTAAATTATCTTGACACAAGGAATCAACTTGGTATCCATGGTCTAAACGTTCATTTTTCTTAAAACTTAATAATCCAAGGTCTAAAGACTAAATATTAATTCTTTTGCTTCTAGTGGTTATTCTATATGTGGACAATCTAACAAAACACATTTTTTCTGTTGATGAATCAAACTTTAGACACATAACTTTGGTTGAAAAGAGCATAGGAATGTTATTTGCAACTCAAACATTAGTAAATGGAGTATTGTCATAATAAAAAAATAGTGTTTATGATTTAGTAATATAGGGTTAATAAATGTAAATTGTCCACATTTTTTATCAATAAATGATGTAGAACTTTAATAATGTATCTAAGTCACCATTATATTTGCAATATCTTTAAATTTCTTGAAGGCTTGATTTTTCACATTCCTAGAAGTTTTAGGTTATAGATATCATGATTGTTTTGTTAGCACATATCAAATAAATCATTTGATAAAAGATGATTTCATATATTCTAATGTAGGCTAAATATTGAAGGTTGCATGCACTAGTGTAAATGAGTAAGTTTTACATAGCTATGTTCTCAATTGGAGTCAAAGTAACTCCTTTTGTGTTCTATCTTATATCCCTATTATGCCACATGAACCATTCATGTTCTCATGTGGTGGATTACTTGTATATTCTCTTTCTTATTATAGGATATCAATAAATGTTTGTACAAAAACATCTTGGGGTAAATCTGAAGGAAATGACATATTCCTACAAGGAGTTAATCATATATTAACCATTTGTATTACTTGAAGGTGATGTAATTTGGTATTATTTGGAATATCCAAATACTACATTGCATGAAAAATTGAATATTGGCCAATGTATTAGGAACATGTTTTTATCATAATATATAACTTTTAACAATTTAAGTTTGGAATCTTATATTTCACATATAACAATGACACTTCAAGATCTGAATTTTTTGAATTTTTTCCCACTTATTATATCCATTTGGTTACTCATTTGTATTCCTAAATTTATAGGATATGTCCTATTTCCTGGAATATGTGTTTTAAATTAGTTTATGTACCAAGATTAGCTCATCCACCTCCATACCTTCTATTTAAGTTATATTTCTTCAAAGTAAGAAGCAACCATTTCCTAATATCTACTTTAATACAATAAGATAAATTATCGAAAACAATTTAATAGTATTAGGAATATAGTCAAATGAATTTTCTCCACATCGGTTTCCAAATCAGGATGTGAATTTAATAGTGAAAATTATAATTGAAATTCATATTATACTAAATGTATGATTATAATTCATGTTATACTTATGTAGTTCAAAATAATAAAAGATGATTTTGATAAAGACAATAAGCAAAGATATAAACTATCAAAGTTCACTTTGATTATAGTGAACTTCATCTAGTAACCTATGGGTTGAACATGTGCTTTGGGGAAGACAAATTGACTTGTTCTGTTCACAACTCTATTTCTCTCACGTGACACCACTTTCGTGAAAGTTAGTGCAAGAAATATATACTCACTCTTTCGATTTCCATTAGGGTAATATATTATCACATGAGTGCTTAATTTTAGATCTACCTAGTTCCAGAATATAAACAACTATTTTATTATGTGAATATCATGCATTTTACATGTAAAACCAAAGGGAAAAAGAAAGCCCTCATGTTGAATTGTGTTCTAGTAGTACATATTCATAAAATTTGCTAGTCATGTTTTATTTTCTTACTTCCACTTTATTCTATTTGGTTGTTTTGTTGATAGTGAACTTCATATGAAGACATTTTGTACATTTCCGTAGATCACATTGAGTAGAGAGTATTTCACATAAATTACATTCATTAGGTAATTATATACTATTATCTTACTTTATGTAGTATCTATGTATAAATTGTATATCATCCTTCTATAAGGTGAATACTGCATAACTTGTGTGTATTATGGGGTATAGGGAGAGTGGAGAATAGTGTTGTTTTTCATATTCCATTATCTTTTTATTTTATTTTTGAAAAATAAATATCATTTCGTTCATTCATAAGTGGTGCATCTGACAAATTACTTGATCTGCAAAGAATGATCATTGACATGCTTGAAGATATTGAAAAGATGATGGCAGATATGAAAATAATATGCTATGTACTTATTAACAATAACCTAAAAATCATTTGCGTTGTATAATGTAGTGTTGAAATGTGGTTCTACCTATTCTCTCTAATATTTCATTAGTTATTTCTATATATCTAATTACTAATATCAATACAAAGTGATTGCAAGCTCAAATATTTTATTTTACATTCACATAAGTTTCAAATATTTATACATAAGAAAATATTAGGCATACATAACACAAGGTCAAACAGAGATCTGATGCATACAAGTGTTCTTTAATTATATAATTCAACCTTTGTATTTTAAAAAAATCAACCTATGTTATTCATCTGGCATAATAAAAATCATCTGCTGATTATTTAATAAACTATTTCGTAGAGACATAGCTATGTTAAAAGATATTGCATCATCTGTAGAATGAAGATTAGAATATGACTATATACGAAAAATATATAATTTAGATTATTAATGAAATGTCTCATGTGAAATAATTGACTTTATTAGCCTTCACAATTATGGGACAAAACTATGTACTAAAGATTGACGATAGGGACTTCAATTCCAAGACTCTATACAAAACTTTGACAATTGAGCGTACTGGAACTAAAGATACTACAAATGACTACCGTTCAACCCAATCCAATATTGGAGCAATGTCGTGATTGTTGTACCAATATTCAATTAATTTCCCTCATCGGTTTCCCATGTGGGTCTACAACTATGGCCTGTCTTCACTGGTGCAAAGGTTCTTCAAGTATCAGGCAAGTGTTATATATCTTAAGCAGACCAAGGTTGTTGCAGATAAAGTTAACAAAAAACTCTAAAAGATTTAGGTAGAACTGAGAATTTTGATGTGTAAACTGTACCCGGATTTAATTTATAGATTGTAATTTTTGGTGAAGATGAAAGGCACAAACTTTGAGAACAGCTGCTTCAAGGCTAATGATAATAGAGACCACGGCTGTAGTTCCTTGCAATTCGTACATGCAATCATGTATGTGTCACCGTAGGACTAGGAAAAGGTTAATTTAAAGATCGTTACTTGTACATAACGGGACATTGAAAAGGATAAAGATGAGCTTAACACTGCCAGCTCTGTGTCTGGTTGAGCCATCCATATTTTTCAAGATCCTCACTTATACGTCATGGAACATTGCCACATTATGTCAACCTAGAGTAGCAACACCGAGTTGGATTGGTTCATCTCATCTGCAGGGTCATTGTGCAACACACCACCAGAATGATAAATCTCTGAATTGGAAATTAAGAAAATCATAAACCAAGGAGGATGCAGAATGTGACAAACTAATATATATTGGACATCTTACGACAAACAAAACTGGAAGCATACAAAAAACCGAAACCCGTAGTTGGGAGGTAATAGTATAGCATTGAACTATGGAACACATGGCATTGATAACAACATGAATTTAACTATGTGTGTGTATGAGAATCACATGTCTGATGCCAATATGCATCTCGGCAACATGCATGCTCTCCCCAAGCTCACCTAGAAGTCATGGCAGCGTGTTTTGGTCAATTCGGCGGTGGCCGCAGCGACATAACCACCTACCAAGTACGAATCTTCTAGGTCTTACTTATAAAGTTGTACTGAAACACGAATCACAAAATTGGAACCAGAAACATATAGTAGGCCCAACCGTTCATGCATTCAACATGGAATTATAAATGCAAAATCCTTGCAATATCCAGTAAACATAAAACACAAACAAGAGTCCAACTATTTCTTAGGATTGACATGTGACGGAAACGAGTGACCGTTATTAGTAGAGTAGAATAGTAGATTATACTCATAGGGGCCTTATAGATTGTAAGAAGTAAACAAACAACCGAGAAGGTTAATTACAATCCATTCATGAAACTCAAAAAACCTCAGAAGTCGATAATGTGAGTATTCATAGGTGTAACCACATACCTTTATTTTCATATAGAAACCATACAACATCTACTTTAAGCATATATTCAAATATCCAAGCATTCAACATTTCAACCAACATTATCCACATATATGTATACTCTAAGTGTCACCAATCATATTCAACTAATCATGATTCAGTCTAGGATTCAGCTTTCCTTAATATCCTATTTCCCATGTTCATGGATCTAGGACTCAAGAACTTGAATTCATATTAACTAAAATATGATTATCAAAACTACCATGTTATTACATCTTGAATACTTATATTATATTATGTGTATTCACTACTACAGAACCTACCTTTAGTGTCGGTCATTTAAAGCCTTTAGTGTCGGTTTCTAAGCGACACCTATGTGAGCGACACTAAAAGTCCACCCATTAGGCGTCGGTTCCGAAACCGACACCCAAACACTTCGCGCGCCACCAAAAATGCGTCATCATGGGACTATAGGCGTCGGTTATTAGGTAAGAAACCGACGCCCAAACCCTTCGCGCCACAGAAAGGGCGCCATCTTGGGCACTATCAGTGTCGGTTATTTACAAATAACCGACGCCATATATTTTCGCGCCACACGAAATAGACGCCGGTTATTTGTAAAAAACTGACACTATATCATTATGTGTCGGTTATTTACAAATAACCGATGCCTATTGGTTTTTTTTTTTTGACATCAGTCTGCAGACCTGCTGTGGCTGGTCGCAGGATGAGAAACTTGTTCAGTTCAGTTATGAACTGCAGGTTTTACGACATCCATTGATATCAGCCGACAACAGGCCGCAAACCTGCAAAATTAACAATAAAAATGTAGCACATGCATTTAGCAATGCAACCTGCAGTTCCATTTTATTTTCACACATTTATAAACATTCACAAATGCTAGCAATTTGTAGTTCCATTCATTCACATTCACACATGTAGAAACATTCATATAGCAACCAACACTTTCATTCATTTTCACTCAGACACATGTAGAAACATCCAGACATGTAGAAACATTCACACATATATTATAATTCAGAAATTCATTTACAAAGTATCATTGTTTAGTCATTATTCGCTATCAGGATCCCAATTATATTTTAAAGCCCCCACTAATTGTATGGTTGTTGCCCATTCTTCTCTTACTTCATTTAATTCTCCCATTGTATAGGGAACATTAACATTTGGTAAGTCCTTTCCTGTAATGGGGTCAGCTTTAAACACTTGTAAAGAGAATGATGTATATATATAATTAATGAGCTATAAATAAGATTGATAAATTTCGATCATATTATCTAATGAGACTATATAATACCTGAGCAATACATTCGATATCCAGTACGACATGTTTGATAATCATGTGCATATATCGCAGGACATAGTATCCACATGCCCATCCGTTGTCTTGTGTAGCACACTATAAATTCAAACATACAAAATATTAAAAAATACAACTAATTAAGCATTGTTCACATAAATAATATATACATATATTGCAGTCGAGAACTTACTTGCACGTTCTTCCAAATTATTGGCTGGTTCTTTTTCGTGGGGACCTTTCCTCCAGCCTTTTTGTACTCCTCAAAACCCCTACATGTTAATGTAACACAGAACATTGCAATTAAATAGTAATGTAATAATATATGTTAACGGATATGAAAAATGAAATATTTCTCACCGAAATATTGCCATTTTCATTATGTGTCCAAATCTTGTATTCAATTTACCCCCCTTAGGATCTAGATAATACAAAGTGAACGTCTCGGGGGCAATAACCAATAACTCCCAATGCCTACCCCTAGAGGAAAAAAAGTTAAAAATTAATAACTCAAAATCCACAATAAAATGTAATTTTCTTAAGTCCAAATTATAATAAGCAAAGTAAACTTACTCTACATTGAATGGAGTCATTATCACTGTCTTCTTTTTTACAGCAAAATTTGAAAAAGACTCACAGCAGTATTGTTGAACTGATGTAGGATCTTTAGCTACTAGACTAATCAAGGATGGAATCAAAAACCCTACATGTTCGAATCCAAAATCTGCACATATGTTGTCTAAGTAGATGCAAAATATGTATTAATTACACATGCATTAATAAATAAGAAACCAGATCACCAGATCATACACAAGGTATATGGATGTATAAAGAATATCTCACGTTATCCATAGCTCTATCACAGATGTATTTAGCCAATCATATCGAAACAACTCCAATATATCTTGTATAAATAGTTTTGTTTCGTATGACTGATCTGTAGAATCTGAATCAGAAGAAACAGTTATAGGGGAGTTTATATCATGTTCCCCTAACCATACTGCCATACTCCTACAGTTAGGACCTAACGGGACAGGTAGGTCCTGTGGAACCCAACTAGGTAATGCAGGAGGTGGAAGTGGAGGCCTAGATGCTGTGGGTGTCTTCTTTTTAACATGTATATATATATAATTTCAGATCAACTGCCAGCATATTCACACACTAACAATTGAATGTAATGTAAATTTACCATACCTTATCAGTAAATAAGACATCTGCTTTTAGCCACAATATCACTCCGCCTAGTGCCTCACCAAGCATTTCACAATCTGGGTGGGCATATGGCAGTGGAAGTTCCAGAAATTGGGGGAATATATGTATCGGGCTCACCCGAATCCAACCAGCTGGTACTGGAAACCCGTGACACATTTCCCCTGGTAGGGATGGGTAAGTCGACGCCTCTGCCACAACATATTCTTTACTTTTTAGACGGCATGGCTTCAACCCCTACAAATTTTTGTGTAAAGAATGTTATATACATATATACATATCATCTTTTTTTGAAACGACTACAATTTCATATATACGTATCATCTTGAATTAAAAAACTAGTTACTATGTCATAAAAATACTTACAGTGGATGTGCTAGGTGGTGGTTCTACAGGATTACTCCCAACCTCTGCAGTAGGAGTAGGAGTAGAGTCTGCAGTAGGTATTGTCTGGTAAGTGGCAGTCTGAGATGCCTGCCACTTTTTCATTGCTTCTTCGAGTTTCCTGTCAAATAGCTTATCCACTTATACATGGACAAAAGAAACGTCAAATTCTAATTTTTGAATTCTCTTTTACAGTAACATTATAAAGAAAGAATATGTTACCTCTTCTTGTGAAAGTCTCGCTTTTGGGACATGTTTGCGCTGGGATGACCCAAAAAAGGATTTGATGCCCACACCAGCGCCTGCAGCCCTAACACGTCCAGGATGCTCTGGGTTACCCAGAGCAACTGTCAATTCATCCTTTGTTCCCTCAGGGATGAACTTTCCTTGTTTCCTCAGCTCGTGCAGCTCCCGCTAATCGCCAAAACAAAAATTTGTACTTAAGTAAACAACACAAATAATCAATATTCGAATGATTGCTGTAAGAGTTGTATTTTACCATTTTTGCAGCCACCTCAGCAGTTGCGGCCTTAGTTATTTCTCCCTTCTTATTTTGCCTACCAGCTATCCAGACATCATGGCGAGGCAGAGGTGTGCTACCTATGGTAGAGGACTCCTGAGTAGCAGCAGACTGAGCAGCAGTAGCCATAGCCTGTAGTCTTTGGCGAACGCCTGCATACCCCTTTGGACCCATTCTGTGGTCATGCACATTCAGTGCACGCCTTGATCTTTGTGCCTCACTGAGGGCCTACTTAGTATGCAAATTAATGATTTGGTTAGTAACACTAAATGTTAATCTTGAATAAGTGAATACAACATATATTAATTAATGAGATTGAGACTGATGCCTAATACCTTGAATTCATCAGTTTGTCTTGAAGTGACAAACGCGTCCCATTCTTCTTTGTCCAGGAAGTTCCACTGTTCAATGGTTGTCTTCTTCCTCTTATCAGCTTCTTTTATGTATTCTCTGGTGAGATTTGTCCTATAGTTCCTTAGGACTCTCCCACAGCGTTGCATCACACATTTACGATGCAGCTTTTCATCCAATTCAAATATACTCTGCAAAATAGAATTGCTATTAACTAGTATCCAAAAATTTAGTAATCTACAAAATAGAATTGCAAATTAATAATAACTCACACATAAATCCCTCCATATTAAAATTTTCTTCTCCTTAGAAACTTTATGCCAAGAATTTAAGAGACAACCGCAATGGCTACGAGTAACAAACCCAAGATATGAAATAAATGAATTGCGATTCACACCACATGCATTTCCTGCATTATCGAAATCCACAACAAGTTTGGGTCCATTGCCCTTTTGCGCAATTAACTTCTTCATCATAGTGATGCCCCTTCTCTTGTCAACTTTTTGGTGTTGTTGATCAAGTGCCTCAAGTGCTTCAGATGGTACCTGTGCATCATCAACCTAAAATTTGACAAAATAATTCACATTTACAAGATATAACTATAAATGGACATATAGATATAAATATATGATATATTTTTAAAACTTACATTGTGAGACGGCGCATTGATGTCCTCACCCTCACTGTAGTCATCAGCACGGTCATCAGGAGAATGGTCAGCCATCTGCAAATTCACATTCAAATTGTAAAGTTCGCATTGTAAAGTAGTAATTCAAAGTGTAAATCTCACATTGTAAAGTTCACATTATTACAACAAAGTATATATCACAACAAAATTGTAAAGCTCTATGATCAAAGAGAAAACAAGTATATATTACAACAAGATTACGGTCTAGGGTTAACAAATACATGTGATGTCATTCTTATATATAATAAATGTACATGTACCACCTATCCCATCCTTGAACACCTAATCTCACTAGTAAGTGTATAATGTGTATTGGGTTTTCAAGAAAATTTCGGCAGCATTTCCCCGCTGTTCTCCAAGTACATATGTACTTAGAGAACAAACGGGGAAATGCTGCCGAAATTTTCTTGAAAACCCAATACACATTATACACTTACATCCTAAGCGAGATTAGGTGTTCAAGAACAGTCCCAAACCGGGGACTATCCAAGATTTACTCCTAATGAGTAAATCTTGGACGGGTTTCTAGGCCAACAAATACATGTGTTGTCATTCTTATATATAATAAATGTGTACCACCTATCCCATTCTTGACCACCTAATCTCACTAGTAAGTGTATAATGTGTATTGGGTTTTCGAGAAAATTTCGGCAGCATTTCCCTGCTGTTCTCTAAGTACATATGTACTTAGAGAACAAACGGGGAAATGCTACCGAAATTTTCTCAAAAACCCAATACACATTATACACTTACATCCTAAGTGAGATTAGGTGTTCAAGAACAGTCCCAAACCAGGGACTATCCAAGATTTACTCCTAATGAGTAAATCTTTGACGGGTTTCTAGGCCAACAAATACGTGTGTTGTCATTCTTATACCTACAATCCTAGTTTCATCATTCATATCCTAGTTCTTCAAGTTAGGTGATTAACATTGTCAATATACTCAAAAAGGAAACAAGTTACCAATTTCATAGTTAGGATGGTAGAGATACCCTAAGATCTAGAGATAACCTAAGATCTTGGCAATTTAGGGAAAAGTTCATCATTTACATTCCAAGCATGTCACATGTGTGCATTACAGTTCATCATTAAGCAAGAAGGGTGATTAGGATTCTCAATATACTCAACAATGAAACAAGTTAAACATGTGTGCATTACAGTTCATCATTTACATTCCAAGCATGTCACATGTGTGCATTATAGTTCATCATCAAGATATCTATAACTTACTTAAACATTCAATTATGAAGTAAATATACACTTAATTCAGAATAGCATGACGCACAAAGTTGCAGTCAACATCATTATGCTTTGTTCTATCATGGACTATCAGATTGGTATAGCACATATGTATCAGTACATAATTAAATAAACACAATCAGTAAATAACTTTAAAAAAAAATCCACTAGCTTGGTGAAATGAGTACATAAATAAACACAATCAGAATATTTTTCATGGCTTTTGGGGTGACTTGGTGAAATCAGTGCATGTTTTGGGCATCCAGTAAATGAATCCAAACCCCAGTAGCAGCCTAAACGTGCCCTGGCGCCGCCCAAGCATCCGCCCAGAGGCCTAGCTAGGCAGGGCACCTGGGCTTGGGACCCTAGGCGTGCCCTGGCACCTGCTTAGGCGCCGCCTGGGTGAGTTCCAGGTCGGCGGCAGCAGAGAAAAGCAAGGCAAAGGAGAAAAGGGGGTGAAGTTTTTGTGGGTTACCTTGCAGGAAGCTGGCGGAGGAGAAAAGTTGCTTCTACCGGTGGGGGCGGCGATGACGAGGAGAGCACCGTAGCTGCTTCTACCGGTGACGGTGAGGGCGTCGAGGAGACCAGCAACTGGCGGCGCAGCAACTGGCGGCGACGGTGACGGCAGCGACGGTGACGGCGACGACGGTGACGACAGCGACGGCGACGGCGGCAAGCGACGTGCGACGGCGGGAGCAATCGGGGAAAATTGCCAGACCCTAGCGCACGGCAATGAAACAGAGACAATGGGGAAAAGTTCTGTTCGCGGGGCTATTAAGTTGATAATATGTGTCGGTTATTTAAGAAAACCGACAACTAAACCAACAGTGTCGGCTCTTTGACAAAAACCGACACCTATACTACTTAATATTCGTCGGTTTATAAATAAAAGACAACCGACAACTATTCCTGTCCCGCGCATACCCTTTAGTTGTCGGTTATTTATTAAAAAACCGACGACATATGTCCAATTTTGAAGGTTATTGTTTCGCTGGAATTTTGGTTTTGGCGGTTGCTTTTAAGTGTCGGTTGTTTATTAAATAACCGACACTTATTGAAAGCGGTACCCGTGTCTGGTCGACCTTCACATATTGGATGTCGGTTTATGTTAACAACCGACATAGTAGGTTTTATATGTCGGTTTTTGTATATAACCGACACCTTGAAAACTGACTTTATAAGCCATTTCTGTAGTAGTAATTAAGGCCATAACAAGTTACATCATTGGTGTTCAAAATCTTAATTACACATGTTGATTGTTATTGGTCTAGAAACCCTAATTATTCATCATCCTTGTTGTCATCTTCTTAGATCTCATTATAGATAGACAACTATATCAGTTCATATGGAAAAGTAATTGTTTTTAATATACTCAACATATTAACTATCTGGTCTAAGTTTCCATATATCAATCATTACATAATCATGCATTATTCCTACTTTTAGAATTAGGATCTGATCATGGTTATGATACTACTTTATTTGAATTCTAACATTCTCCCATTCAATTTTGTATATAATTTTGCCATATTTGGGTAATCCTAGCAATTTCAATAAATTAAACAAAATAAGAACATATACATCAAACATGTGGTGACATGGTGGCCTCTTCCATGGAGACTCAAAAGGAAAGGGATGAGGGGCAAAGTACTTAAGGAGATCCTAGACTTCCATTTCATTGTGGCAAGCACCATGTTATAAGATACAATGAGACCATCATGGACGAGGAAGAGCATTGCCATGATGAAGGGAGAGAGATTCTCTATTGTAATGTTGTGGAAGGATGCACATCAGGGAAGGAGGGGATTAGGGTAGTCCATCTTCTCTTTGTACCACTTTTTATATAGAACAAGGGTTGGAGATCAATGAGTCTAGTTTCCACAAGATTTCTAATGCAATTTATAAAGTATCATGCGGGGAAAGTAATAACCATATTCCTCCCTCTTGTTCTTATAATAAAAAACACATATCTTTTACTTTATAGACCCAAAAATCACATAAAGGAAACAACCACTCATACTGTAATTTTGGAAGAACACTGTTCATACTATTACCTTCTATTGGGAAAAGGAAATCTCCTTCATTATTCACTTATTTAACTGAAACTTGGTTTTGAAGGAAAAACTACATAATTACTAACTAAATTATCTTGGCCACAATATCTTAGACCTTCCTGCATTTGCTTTCATAATCCTATATTTTAATTATCTACTTGTAAATTATCTTGGGTATTTTTCATGAGCACGAAAATACTTAATTCCCTATTTGCTATCACATGGACCCCTTTGTAAACCGTGATTTTAGAAATTAAGTAATTCATATATCTCTCTCAACTTTACGCCAATTTGTTCCAAAATTGAATGTTTCCTTTATTATCATATAGTATCATATTGAGCCAAGTTTGGTAACAAAGGGTTTCTAGATATCCTTTTCTCTTTCTTCAAGTAAGGGAAACAACATTTAATTATTACAAGCAAGTTTGTCTTCCTTATAAATTTTTCATAGGATACTAGGAGGGTCCTTTCACTTGAAATCTTGAGGGAAACTCATTAATATCTTTCTAAAACTATATATATTTATATATATTTGGGATTTATAGGGATAACATTGGCAGGCGAAACTTGCCATTTATGTATTTACTTAAAATAATTACTCACATCATATGAAAAGTCTTTTCTTATCTAAAATTCTCTAATTATCTTAGTTTCCTCGTCATCTTTACATGTTCCAAAAACCATACCAATTATCCTTATTTGATGCCACAAACTTGTGTTGTAAGACATGGTCAGTTAATTATTTCCATTAGTTATCGAAATTACAAATTAGCTAAGAATCTTTTGGAAACTTATCTATTTTTCATATTTTTGTATTTGGGCATACCGTAAAGACACTATCTTTTATATATGCACGAATTCCCTTTCATTTCTTAAACTTATTCCATAAGGACCTATTTTTGAAGCAAATAGTCTCATGGTCCTCACTTGGGCTATGGGTTGAACCCATGCTATAAAGTGTATAGTTTTATTAATCTATTAGTTATAGTTAGGGATTTTTCTTATCAAATTAGCCTTTGTATTTGTAGAATTTAAATTTACCAAATTTGAGGATCTAAGTCCCCCAAAGTTGCTATAAGATGGGGCAACCCTAATAAGTGCATTAACCATTCCTGGGGATTTTTCATTAATTGTGAGAAAACAAGGTTGAACAGAACCCTAACTGTAAGCTAAGCCCCCATATTCTACAAAACTTTACCCACTGTTTGTCACTTTTAGGAGTAATGACCTATTAATCTCAGAATACATATAAATTTATCTTAATTCCATGACGCCTTGTACAAAACTATGGGGTGGATAATGGCAAATGCGTAACTGAATGATATGTTGTCGTACCACCTTTATGCTGAAAAATGAGGAAAACCATGGAATACACACCTAGTCTAAACAATTGGATAATTAAAACTATTATAAGTAGAGAAATTGGTAAGGCATCAAGTTATGTGAGGGTAAGTTTTTAAGCACTCCCATGACACACTTGCCTTATTGTGAATCAGGGAAATGTTATGGCCTTTTGTGTTCCATAAAGAGGATTTGTGTGTACGGTATAAAAAATAAATTACATCATCAAATCAAAAATTATATTATAATAATTTTATTGGTTATCATATACCAAATTCTCACGTACTAAAATCACTAGGGATTTGAATGGGGGTGAAGAGAAACAAAGGAAATACAAGAATAAATAACAACTAATAGATAGAATGTTAGAAATATCAAAATAAAATTAGAAGTCATCAAACATGCATGATGTTATCCTCACACCACAAGGGACATGGTAAATGGGGTTATGGAGAGAGGGGATTACATTGTGTTTGATCCACATGTTTACCTTTCTTGATCAGTATATGGGAGAAGAAGTTGTAATCTATAAATGAGTGGATCTTCTCCACTATTTGATGCTCTAGCCTCTCAAAGTTCTACCTTCAAAGTTCTAGCCTAGGGTGTACAATATTCAAGCCTATGTAAATGTTAGTTAGGGTTCCATATTGACAATTTATAGGGGAGTTTCTAGGGTTTTGCCCTAGTTTGTAGTGTTTCTTAAATCTAGAAGATGGTTGGAAACAAGATAGGCAATAGAGCCTTCTAGAGTCTTAAGGACCAACCCATCAAGACCATAAATGCAGGGCGTGTGCATAATATGTGCCCCCCTTTTTAGTCTTTTGTGACATTTTATAGATGATGCTTAGTTGAGTGATCAAAATGTAAAGGAAAAAGAGTCTAAATCTTGCCACTTTCTCAAGTTTTGTGGGGACTTACTAGATGACCCATATTTGATGCTCAACATACATGTGTGAGAAGGGTGTGTGTGTGATTCAGTCACATTCTAATTTCTTCCTATCCCAACTGTCCAATACTCCTATAGGCCCTAAGAAAATTGGGAAGAGGGAGCATGAGTCAAGTTAGGTGTCCCTCACTATGCGGATCTATTTGACTCAATTTGAGAAAGTGTAGGGACAATTGGAGGAATGGTCTTGTGTGATGAGCATGTCTAACAATGGAGAATGGACCCATACATCCGAGGACAAAAATATGGCATTGTCTCAGATTGAGAAGCAAGGTAATTTGATAGGATGCATTCATGAATTGTATCTTCATCACAGTCGATGAACTTCTTATAAAGAATTTTTGATGTTTAACACTACCAAAACAACAACAAAAATGAGAAATTATAGTGTCTACTTTTGTTAAATTAACTAATCATCACACACTTACTTGACCAAAAAAATAAATCAACTAGTCATTTTGTCACTTGATTTGATTTTTGAATCATGTCTTGACATTTCATCATGAATTTTGTCAAGATTTACACAGTCTGGCTGAGATTTTGCATTTAAATTTTCTTTTTCCATCCTAACAACCCTTGGGTTGTTAAAAAATTCTTATACATTCATATTGTTTCCCTCATTTCACAGTGACCATTAGAAATATTTTAAATCATTTGGTTACTCCTATAACTCACCACTAGATACATTTTGACCATGGTATTTGATGGAATATCTATATTTGTTTGATTGATCTTTTCCTTTTTACAGTTGTCATAATTTTTCCCTACAACCAATTTGGCATACTCATAAATTGAGCATAAATAATTTTCCCTAATCATGACAAGGTATGAAGCATGGTAAGTGAATATGTACATAATAAAGGCTTAAGTCAAGAGACAAGCAAGCAATCAACTATTGATAATCTGTGTCAGCATGATGACATTTTCTAAGGCTTACATGTGGGTTTTATTGTACTCATAGAAGAAGTCACTCATATCGATGAGATTTTCTGACTTGGGTAAAGCTTGTCATTTAGAATTTTTTCTTGCTACTAGGCTTCTAAGAGAGAAAGAAAGACAATTTCTTCCACATGTTAGGCTTGTGATATTTGTAGGGTTTTATGGGAGGCAGAGAAGCAACTGAAACAAAAATTTTCTCCCTCAAACCCAGAACAAAAGGAATCGCGTCAACGTCTATACAATAGGAAAGATGGTTTGTGGATGCATACCTTGTCCCGAGACTTTCTTGGAGACAGTACCTCGCGCCTTGCGCGGTCTTCACCTTCGGTCTTGGATGGTGTCTGTGCAGCTCCTGGTCACACCGAGACTGAAGACTCCTGGTCTCACCGGGACTGTCGGGATTGAAAATTGTCATCCGAGCAGTAGAGGTCTCCCGCCTCTGCAGTCATCCACACAGACTGCCTGAAACTCTGATTTCCTTGTTCCACAAGGAATCGGAAGGAGTCACACCCTACTGTCAGCGTACTAGTCGCCAACAAACTCTCCTGCCACCAGTCGCTTTCTGCAGTTGTCTTTCCCTTATTGTGCCTCCCTTATCGGGTAGCACTTGCTCGGGCTCTCTCGGTTACCAAAACCAGAGAGAACGAAAACTTCACAGAGCACCTGGTTGCACTAGGTTGTACTTTGAGAAGCCCCCAATACCCCTATATATATAGGAGGGTCATGGGACAGGGTTCTCTATCCCGGGCAATGCGGGACTAAAGCAGGAGTAGAAGGGTTTGAGATTTTCCACAAAAACAACCAACTGCGTAACCTGAACCGATCGTTTCACAACTAAAATGGTTGGTTGGGGATCTGAGCCGGTCGGTTGACACCTCAAACGATCGGTTGGGACCCATGAGCCGATCGGTTCACTTATGAACCAGTCGGTTTGTGAGCCTGATCAGTTCCCGATTGACTTTTCTTCTTTTGTTTCTAATTGGTATCAAATACCAATCCTTCTTCCAATCAAATTGGGCAAGTGAAACAAAAGGAAATTTATCACCAATCCTACTTTCCCAACTTGCTCGGCTGCATCAGTTGAACTGATCATTTCAACACTTGAAGCAATCATTTCACCCTGTCCATGAGCCGATCGACTCACCAGTTGAGCCGATCGGTTCACCAAGCTCAGCCGATCAGTTCATCACATGAGTCGATCGGTTGGGAGTGCAGATTGTGCAGAATCAATCAAGTGCAGTTTCAATCAATCTTATACTCTAATCAATCAGTCCAACACCATAAACACTATGATACTGAGCTATCAATAGATTGAGTGTTTAATTGAACTACTAAACTCCTTTAGTAATCAATCTAAACATTGTTTGTGGACAAAACTCGTATTCCAGGTTAAATCCTATGTGTGTGACCCTGTAGGTCCATTTCACGTTGGCAGTGAAAGTCCATAACACTTATGACTTCACAAGCAAAGAGTGGTGCCTAGTCACACATCAGTGCTACCCAAGTGAAATAGAAAGTTGGAGAACAACTTTCAATCCTACAATCCGTGAATGGTGTTACAATGAATGTATAATTCCTTTGTCACTGATATCCTAAATGAACTCGAGGCATGGAATAGTCATCCTATCAACGTTCATTCATTTCCTTGATCTCAAAGCAGACTGGGTGAGATGTGTGTGACATCAATATCACATATTGATTCACACGTGCATGTGCATGCCTTTCTCAATCCTACTCATCAAGTGGCCAAGGACATCAAAATCCCTCAGGAGGGACAAATCCCATATCTATCACTCACCCCTCAAAAGCCCCATGTGTCAAAGCCACCCAATCATCACCTTTATAACAACCCATGTTTCAGGACTGCGTTTGATGATGTCAAAGTGTACCCAACGACATGTGTTGAGTGTAGTGATTTCAGGTCTAAGAATCACACTCACCACCATTACTGTGAGAGCTAACTGTGACTACCAAGTCATGGTTCCATGTGCCACTCTCACGGTGGGTCTGTCCGGTACATTGTTCTCTAACAAGTACCTATGTGTTTGGTTTGATATCACTATATCATGACTAATGAGATTATGTCATCAACCAACACACAATCTAGTCTTTAGTGTTATTGATGTCTGTGGTTATTTCCACAATAACAACCGACTAGGGACCAAACAAGAATGTATACTCTTAACATCCGTATGATCTCATCGTTTAGGTCCTGAACCTAAAAGCATACGTCATTGAGTAAAACCATTCTTTAGACATCTATCATGTTACACCATCATCTCATAAACAGTTTAAACATATAGATCGGAAATGGCCTTTATTATTATTCAAATAATTTACAAAGTATCCCATTACAATCATCATATGACTTGCTCTATGGGCATACATACCAACAGACTCCCACTTGCACTTAGAGCCAGTCACCAAGGAACCTCAGTCCTTGTGACCTAGCATGACCATCAAGCTTCTGCTGAGAAAGGGCCTTCATCAGTGGATCAACTATGTTGTGCTTGCAAATCTTCACATCTCCTCGCTGTACGATCTCTCATATGAGATGGAAGCACCACAGTATGTGCTTGGACCGCTGATGTGGTCTGGGTTCCTTAGCTTGTGCAATAGCTCCATTATTGTCACAATAAAGCTCAATTGCATCACAGCTACTGGGAACTACACCAAGTTCAGAAATGAACTTCCTGATCCACACAGCCTCCTTTGATGCATGTGAAGCAGCAATATACTCGGCCTCTGTAGTAGAATCGACAACTGTTTCTTGATTGGAACTCTTCCAACTCATAGCTCCATTATTAAGGAAAAATACAAATCCTGACTGCGATATGTAATCATCTTTATCAGTTTGGAAGCTTGCATCGGTGTAACCCTTTACAACCAGCTCTTCCTCGCCGCTGTAAACAAGAAACTGATCCTTAGTCCTTCGCAAATACTTGAGGATGTTCTTTACGGCTGTCCAGTGAGCATCCCCAAGATCTGACTGGTACCTGCTTGTCATGCTGAGAGCATACAAGACATCTGGGTGTGTGTACAACATAGCGTACATGATGGATCCGATGGCTGATGCATATGGGATCCCATTCATACACTTCCTCTCTTCACAAGATTGGGGACATTGATCTCTAGAGACGGCGACTCCATGTAGCATGGGGATGTTGCCTCTCTTTGAGTTATCCATGCTGAACCGCTTCAGCACTTTGTCGATGTACGTGCTCTGACTTAGTCCGAGAAGCCTTCTAGATCTATCTCTATAGATCTTAATTCCTAGAATGTAGGATGCTTCTCCTAAGTCCTTCATTGAAAAAGTATTCCCAAGCCAAGTCTTTACCTTCTCTAAGGCTAAGACATCATTCCCCATCAATAGTATGTCATCCACATACAATATGAGGAATGTGGTTGAGCTCCCACTAACCTTCTTGTACACACAAGGTTCATATTCATTTTGAATAAAGCCAAACACTTTGACTTCCTCATCAAATTGAAGATTCCAACTCCGAGATGCTTGCTTCAATCCATATATTGACCTTTGCAGCTTTCAAACTTTATTGGCATTCTTTGGATCTACAAAACCTTCAGGCTGTGTCATGTACACATCCTCATTTATATTCCAATTAAGGAATGCGGTTTTAACATCCATCTGCCAAATCTCATAGTCATAATAAGCTGCAATAGCAAGCATGATCCTGATGGACTTAATCATGACAACTGGAGAAAATGTTTCGTCATAGTCAACACCTTGAACTTGTCGAAATCCCTTCGCAACCAATCTGCCTTTATAAGTTTGCACATTGCCATCCATGTCGGTCTTTTTCTTAAAGACCCACTTGCACCCTATGGGTTTTACCCCTTCGACAAAGTCCATACTTTGTTGGAGTACATGGATTCCATCTCGGATCTCATGGCCTCAAGCCATTTCTCAGAATCTGGTCCCTCCATAGCCTCTACGTAGGTAGTTGGATCATCATCTATGATCAACTCACCACCTTTCTGAGTTACAAGGTATCCAAACCTCTCAGGTTCAAGGCGGGTCCTACTAGATCTATGAGGTCCTTGTGTTACCTGAGGAGAATGAGATCCCACAACATCTTGTGAATCTCCATATTCCTCTCGTACATCTACTGGTTCAATGTTTTCTTGTTGGGCTTGAACCTCTTCAAGCTCTATTTTCCTCCCACTACTTCCTTTGGAAATAAATTCCTTCTCTAGGAACACAACTGTCCTGGCAACAAACACTTTGTTATCAGTAGGGTGGTATAGATAATATCCCCTCATTTCCTTGGGATATCGAACAAAATAACATTTATCGGATTTGGGTCCAAGCTTATCAAGAAACATTTTCCTAATGTAAGCCTCACAACCCCAAATCTTCAGAAAAGACAAATCGGGACGCTTCCCGTACCATATCTCATATGGTGTCTTTTGAACCAATTTAGATGGTACACTGTTAAGTGTAAACACGGAGGTTTCAAGAGCATGACCCCAGAAGGAAATCGGAAGATCAGCAAAACTCGTCATTGATCGCACCATATCTAACAATGTGCGATTCCTTCTTTCAGACACACTGTTATGTTGTGGTGTTCCAGGAGGAGTCCATTGTGATACAATACCACAGGCTCGCAGAAGGTCCTCAAACTCTTGGCTTAAGTATTCTCCACCTCGGTCGGATCGAAGTGCCTTAATACTTTTACAAAGTTGGTTATGTACTTCATTCATGAAATCATTGAACCTTTCAAGGGTTTCTGACTTATGCTTCATCAAGTACACATAGCCATACCTACTGAAATCATCAGTGAAGGTAATGAAGTACTGACACCCATTTCTGGCATTAGTTCTAAAAGGCCCACATACATCCGTATGTATGAGTCCTAATAGATCACTAGCTCTCTCACCTTTACCTGAAAAGGGAGTCTTGGTCATCTTGCCCAATAAACAAGATTCACATGTCTGTATTGATTCAGAATCAAAAGAGTCTAGATAACCATCTTTATGGAGTCTAGAAATGCACTTCTCATTTATGTGCCCTAGACGACAATGCCAAAGATATGTTTTGTTTGAGTCGTTGAGTTTTGCTTTTTGGTGTTTACGTTGTATACACTTGTCTCCAAATCTATCAAGTATAGACCATAAGACATTGGGGCACTTCCATAAAAGATCCCATCTTTAGAAATGGAACAATTTCCATTCTTAATAAGAAATTCAAATCCATCCTTGTCCAAATAAGAGACGGAAATGATATTCCTATTTATTTCAGGTACATAATACCAGTTCTTCAACTCTATTATTAGCCCACTCGGTAGAGTTAACTCATAGGTTCCTATGACACTTGCGGAAACTCTTGCCCCATTGGCAACACGTAGTTCAACCTCACCTTTCCCCAAAGGCCTACTTCTCTTAAGATCCTTCACATTTGAACAAATGTGAGATCCGCATCCGGTATCAAGTACCCATGACGAAGAAGTAGTAAAGTTAATCTCTATCACGTATACACCAGAAGTAGAGATCTCTATCTCTGACTTCTTCTTCCATCGTTCCTTCCATCCTCTCCATGTAGAAGAAATTGGTTTGGCGAGAGAATCCTTCTCTCCCTTACCTTTCGTTCCATTGATCTCTATCAATGAACTTTCTTTCTTCTTCACTAACGCATTAAGCGTACATAGAGTGGATTCAAAGGCTCCTAGTATATCTGGATTGTGCAGAACACTTCTCACAGTCCTCAACCAGTTATGGAATTTGTTCTCAATTAATTTGCCAATTATAAAAGATGATTCCTTTGCCATTCTACAAGAGAAAATTGCATTTTGTCAAAACTCCTTTTGATTTGATTTGAATAAAATTTGACGATAGTTAATTAGGCCTTTAATTAATTACCGCTCCCACTATTTTGACTCAAATTGACAGCCCTCACCATCAATTCAGAAGATTGCAGCGTACAATCTTCTAGTGGGTCAAGATCTTGAAATCCTCTGAGCCATGGACCAGCTAGGGCTGTCACACACAACTCAGATCTCCCAGGTAGGCAACTCTTGCCAATTGCATCATATGCAACTCTTGAAAGATGTCACATGCAACTCCTTGCCATGACCATCTCCATGCCTCAAGGTGCTAGATCCTATCTAGATCACCTTGTTAAGTCCGACCCAAAGCCAACACGATGAATATGCACCCTGCTAGGGTAAACCCACACATTCATCCTTCACGCTTCTACGAGATAGACGGTGCACCATGCTAGGGCGTGCCCACACTTGGTGGATCAAGCTTTTCACGTGTGTCGCATTTGGAAGGAATCTAAAACTTAATATTTAATAAGGGATTTGGTTTTTATATACATATACATATCCAATCACCACAATATATAGTACGTATCATATACATGCTATATCTCACAGAAAACATGCAAAACGATAAAAGCAATGATTATGGCCATCCTATTGTGATTCCTCGAGCCAAGAGGAATCACGGTCATCTAGGTCTACATAACATGCAACATGTACAAGATGAAATCTGTGCCTGCCTTTCCGGGTTTGATCAGCTCATATTCATGACTGATCGACTCACCATCAAGTTGGTTGTTCGGGTGCCACCAGCTGATCGACTGGCGCCTCCATCCGATCGGTTCACCGGTCGTCGTGCATCTCCTCAGGTCGCCACCCGCTTGTCTCACTCCTTGAACCAGTCGTCTGGAACACCAACAGATCGGTTCACGCCTTGAACCGATCGTCTCAGGTCATCCGCCGTTTATTGACATAACAAGAAATAAAATCTATCCTATTTACAATTGAATTGTGAAACCCCGAGTTACATTCGGGGGGAGCAAAGGTAGGAAAAGAAATCTCGAATTATTTCGAGTTACATCAGGAATAGGAGAAAAGGGAATCGGTGCGCAGATCGAGATGCAGGCAACCACATACAACCACACACAGATATATGGTTTATAGGCCATAATCATGCTACACATCCACCACAAAACTCGTTTAAGGGCGACGCGTATCGAGTGCATTAATATTACATATCATATATGTATATTTGGGATTTGTGGATTGGACATGCATAAAGCCAATTTTATTCGCATCGTATGCAATAAATAAAGGCGACAAACCAAAATCGATCATATAGATAATCCTAAAATATAGAGCAGTTGACGTGGCTCTGATACCACTGTAGGGTTTTATGGGAGGCAGAGAAGCAGCAAAAAAAAAATTCTCCCTCAAACCCAGAACAAAAGGAATCGCGTCAACGTCTATACAATAGGAAAGATGGTTTGTGGATGCATACCTTGTCCCGAGGCTTGCTCGGAGATAGTACCTCGCGCCTTGCGCGGTCTTCACCTCCGGTCTTGGACGGTGTCTGTGCAGCTCTTGGTCGCACTGGGACTGAAGACTCTTGGTCTCACCAGGACTGTCAGGATTGACAGTTGTCCTCCGAGCAGCAGAGGTCTCCCGCCTCTGCAGTCATCCACTGCCTGGAACTCCGATCTCCTTATCCCATAAGGAATCAGAAGGAGTCACACCCTCCTGTCAGCGTACTAGTCGCCAACACACTCTCCTACCACCAGTCACTTTCTGCAGTTGTCTTTCCCTTGTTGTGCCTCCCTTATCGGGTAGCACTTGCTCGGGCTCTCTTGGTTACCAAAACCAGAGAGAACGACAACTTCACAGAGCAACTAGTTGCACTGGGTTGTACTTTGAGAAGCCCCCAATACCCCTATATATATAGGAGGGTCATGGGACAAGGTTCTCTATCCCGGGCAATGCGAGACTAAAGAAGGAGTAGAAGGGTTAGAGATTTTCCACAAAAACAACCAACTGCGTAACTTGAACCGATCGTTTCACAACTGAAATGGTTGGTTGGGGATCTGAGCCGGTCGGTTGACACCTCATCCGATCGGTTGGGACCCATGAGCTGATCAGTTCACTTCTGAACCGTTCGGTTCATGGTCCTGATCAGTTCCCAATTGACTTTTCTTCTTTTGTTTCTAATTGGTATCAAATACCAATCCTTGTTCCAATCAAATTGGGTAAGTGAAACAAAAGGAAATTTCTCACCAATCCTACTTTCCCAACTTGCTCGGTTGCATCAGTTGAACCGATCGTTTCAACACTTGAAGCAATCATTTCACCATGTCCATGAGCCGATCGACTCACCAGTTGAGCAGATCGGTTCACCAAGCTCAGCCGATCGGTTCATCACATGAGCCGATCAGTTGGGAGTGCAGATTGTGCAGAATCAATCAAGCACAATTTCAATCAATCAGTCCAACACCTTGAATACTATGATACTGAGCTATCAATTGATTGAG
The DNA here is from genome assembly GCA_963693085.1 of Alisma plantago-aquatica. NCBI lineage: Eukaryota > Viridiplantae > Streptophyta > Magnoliopsida > Alismatales > Alismataceae > Alisma > Alisma plantago-aquatica. The sequence continues at coordinate 314,138,672 of OY856415.1, read as the reverse complement.
TGTTTAATTGAACTACTAATCTCCTTTAGTAATCGATCTAAGCATTGTTTGTGGACAAAACTCCTATTCCAGGTTAAATCCTATGTGTGTGACCCTACAGGTCCATTTCACGTTGGCAGTGAAAGTCCATAACACTTATGACTTCACAAGCAAAGAGCGGTGCCTAGTCACACATCAGTACCCAAGTGAAATAGAAAGTTGGAGAACAACTTTAAATCCTACAATCTATGAATGGTGTTACACTGAATGTATAATTCATTTGTCACTAATATCCTGAATGAACTCGAGGCATGGAACAGTCATCCTGTCAACGTTCATTCATTTCCTTGATCTCAGAGCAGACTGGGTGAGATGTGTGTGACATCAATATCACATATTTATTCACACGTGCATGCGCATGCCTTTCTCAATCCTACTCATCAAGTGGCCAAGGACATCAAACTCCCTCAGGAGGGAAAAATCCCATATCTATCACTCACCCCTCAAAAGCCCCATGTGTCAAAGCCACCCAATCATCACCTTTATAACAACCCATGTTTCAGGACTGCGTTTGATGATGTCAAAGTGTACCCAACGACATGTGTTGAGTGTAGTGATTTCACGTCTAAGAATCACACTCACCACCATCACTGTGAGAGCTGACTGTGACTACCAAGTCATGGTTCCATGTGTCACTCTCATGGTGGGTCTGTCTGGTACATTATTCTCTAACAAGTACCTATGTGTTTGGTTTGATATCACTATATCATGACTAATGAGATTTTGTCATCAACCAACACACAATCTAGTCTTTAGTGTTATTGATGTCTATGGTTATTTCCACAATAACAACCGACTAGGGACCAAACAAGAATGTATACTCTTAACATCCGTATGATCTCATCGTTTAGGTCCTGAACCTAAAAGAATACGTCATTTAGTAAAACCATTCTTTAGACATATATCATGTTACACCATCATCTCAGAAATAGTTTAAACATATAGATCGGAAATTTCCTTTATTATTATTCAAATCATTTACAAAGTATCCCATTACAATCATCATATGACTTGCTCTATGGGCATACATACCAACAATATTGTACTCATAGTATGAGGCATTTGAAATCAAGTGCCTCATACCTATGGGGCCTATTTGCATTAGTAATAAAAAAGTGACCAAATTTTATTCTTGACACGTCTGGGATTGATGAAGCAAACATGAATTTAAATACCTTTCAAAAGGGATAAAAAGTCTACAAATTATAGTTTGGGCCTGTGAACCTAGTCAAATATGTTGTGTCGTCTATAGGAACATGGGGTTAGCATATGGATCTGATCAATACATAAACCTAGGCAGGGCACTCCTTAGATCCAAGTTCCCTTTGGTTCATAAGTGTTAGGTTTTCCAAGAAGTAGGAGGTGAGGTTCCACTAGAATCCCCAGAACATTAGGTGCAGAATCAAACACACACCATCTATAATAGTCGCACACAACATTAAAGCTTTGGAATTCATTTCTATTGATACTTTTGTTTTTTATTTGAAGAAGATAGAATATGGGAATCCATTTAGACTCTATTAATAATACATTGAACACCATTTTTATTTTATTCTTCCATCCTTCCTTGAAGATGTCATTCCTACCTATGTGTAGTTTGTATTCCAAATATATGGGAAACATTCATTATGTGTTTAATTAATGACATCTTCATCCTTGCACATATGACATCCAGATGTGATATGTTGGAAGGGCTATTTGACTAAAGGGAATAAGGGTTTCTTTCCTGGTCATCATCTATAAAGATTGCTTTACCTTCATTGTGTTTTCATGGACACCAAGGTTATGAATGTTGTTATGCAACTTTGGGAACAAGATGTTAATGTTTTTTGTTTTGGACATTGTCTTGATTCCCACCTTGAAAAAATGGAATACGTTATGAGCCTTCAATGCATGGTATCTGGTTTACCCAGTGTGTCACTGACCCCCGATACATCTCTTTGATGGTTTTTTGTGTGTGACAAAAACCATGGTTGTTTCTTTCTTGAGTACGAAAATGAGATGGTGCACGTGTAAATGTTGTGGGACTTGTTCAGATAAAAAACATGTCTTACTAGATGTAATGAGTTGAGAGTTCATGTGGAAAATTTTCATATAACATTATTCAGACATGATTTGTTGCAAGTCTCCACGTGAGTGCTTCCATCCGTGAAGGCATTCATGTAGCGCTAGTGCATTCTATTGGTTGTATGAATTGAGATCATCATGTTATGATTTTAATAGGGATATGTTGTATATTATTGATTATTTATATCGTAATAATGCTTTTTCTATATTGGGATAATGAATAAATGTAATAATGTCCTAAGAATGTTTTGACTTGAGGACATCTAGTTTTTATTGAGGATATTATCATGAGATAATATGTATACTCATTAGTATTAATTCCAATTATGTTTGTAGTAAATTATTATTATGGATATTATAGGATAAACATAATATTTATTACTATTGTGTATAATGAACATAACTATGTCTCTTTAGTCAAGATATTGGATATAAATTTGAATACATGGGTACTTGTTATGAAACAAGGTGTATTGGTAAGACAAACTTTTAGAATGACACATGAAATACATGTCATGATAGTTAGAGTCACATTTCAAAGTGACAAATGGGAATGTGATTCTTAGACCTAAAGTAACTACAATGATCACATGTTGTTGTTTGTACTTTAACTTTATCTGTATAGGAAACTATTGGAAGCATTTCCACTTATGTATTGTTTTGAGTGACGTAGATGGAATTTGTCCCTATATTGGAGTGAAATCCTACTCATTTGATAAGGGAGACTATGAAATGCATGGCCATGCTCATGTGAGTCAATATATGATATTGAGATCACGATATCTCAATGGTAGGCTAAGGAGACTAGGAAATGCATGTCCATGCTCTTGTGAGTCAATATATGATATTGGGATCATGATATCTCAATGGTATGTCGTAGTTCAAGAATCCTAGATTGAATGATTAAATAATGAAAAGTCCATGTCTCAATTTCAATATGAGTATATGTGGAAAAGTGAGTAATCGATCATTATAGCCATTGGTCATTATACAGGTTAAAGTTGTTCTCAACTTATTCCTATTGCATCGGTAGTTGTCATAAACATCACTGCCAACATAATTAGGGATCTAAAACGTCACACTCATATGGTTTCATAAGAGAATTGAAGCTTTTAATCAAAGATATGATTAGAGTAATTGTTAATCATGCACATACTTATTTTATATCCAATCATTCGATTGGAAAAGATAGTAGGTCGACATGATTGTTAGATCAATGGATTGATTGATTGTCAAACCAATTGAGTGATTTGCAATTTAGGAAACTGGTTAGTGGGTCAACTAGGAATCCTAGTAGTTTGACATGTTTGGATTCACGAAATAACAAGTATTGCACGACATGCTCCATATGTAATCAAATTGGTTGATTGAAATCAGACCTATTGAAATAAGAGCTAGACTAGAGAACCAGCCGAATGGACATGCCAACCGGTCAACTAGACACACCAACCGGACAACTAGGTGACCCAACTAGTCCAAACCGGCCGATTGGTTAATATATTGGTCCAATTGGAATTATGTATGAGTTTTCTAAATTAGAACTATTTTCAGTTGGGATAAAGAACATAATTGTTTTTTAAAATCCAAGCCCACGACATTCCTATATACAATGGTAGATGTCCAAGGGGATGAATCACACCAAAGAATACATTGTGAGATAAGTTGTCTAAGAGTTCTTCCTCTTGGAGAGTGAAAAAATCACCCCAAGGAAAACAACTTGAAATAGGAGGAGAGGTGATATATTGACACTATAATGTTAAAAAATCCATTTTTTCCTTCTTAGTGACCAAGGTGGTGCACCAAATTCTGATTTTTTTTGCAGGACTTGGAGGACTAGGCCCTTCAAAAAAGAGTTAAGGAAAAAAACCCTTGTAAGATAAAGATAAGGTGATGAAAATGTGGAAACAATAAAAATCACTTTGAATATGAATCTTAAAGTGCACATTCTACACTGACATAACGTGACTAGTTGTCAGCCAACTACTGTGCAACAAGGTATAGTCAACATCCTTCTATGTCTTTAATATATCCACAATTTATGACTATGATAGATCTATTGGATTAGAGTATTATTGGTGATCATTTTTATCTCCACTATGCTCCTTTCACCAAAACCCAACAATGGTATTAGAACCAACGTCCAACACATAACATTTGTCTGGGGTTTTGAACTAAAAATTATTCATTGGATAATATTCATATGTATACATGTTAATCATTTTTTATCAAATATGATATGGTATATTTATAATCCAAAAAAAGTCTATGACTTTGTTTTCATGTTGCATCAAATATGTGGATATCCAACTAGGTCATAGTGGTGAATGATTTTACTCTAAAACATATAATTCATGGTTTTTATTGAGAACTGTGACAATTTATATGTATATGGCTTGAATGACATAATTTTAAGTCTACATTATCAATGTAAAATTTAATACTTGCATTTATGTTAACATGATGTAATCAAATCTGTAGTGGACCATGGAGGAGAGGAGGACATTATCAGAATACCATACCAACAAGGAAGGTCCATGGCAGATTACTGATGGAGATGAAGTGATGAATTCATTAACAACCAAAGAAAAGCCAAAATAGGGAATCAAATTGGGTGACTGGACTCCAATATGTCAATTGCAAAATCATATAATGGAGGATTTTGTATATGTGATGTGAATATCTTGATTCTTTTCTATAGATCTTATTTTATCAATATGTTATATGAGTTTCGGTATCCTTTTCTATGGTGATTTTTGTAGTATATGATACTCACAATATACTGCATTCAATGGTGAATGTATATACATCATTGTTATATAATATCATTTAAAATGATATCAGAGACACCTTCCATTATGAAACACACATGAAGTCAGTGATCGACTGTGTGTGGGAACACTTAGAGTGATGCATTATATACAATTTCATTCTCTAAGTTGTTCCCTCATCTGTTTCACTCTCGACTTCTGAAAGAAGACTTGTGAACAATCAAAGAAGACTCAAAACTCTCAGTCTCATGTTCCCAAAAATCAAGCTAGGACCTCTTAGAGAAGAGTGATATTAAGTAATTGTGTCTATTCAGCAAGGTGCATATCTTATTGTATTGGCCTCTGGGTTGAACTTGACAAGGTGATCTTAATAGGATTAATCAATTAGAAGCATCAAGATATCATATATTTCATAAAATGATTTATGACTAGGATTCTTGCAACTATCTATCCAAGAGTTTCATTGGATGTAATTGCTGAGTATTACCTACATGAATAGTTATGTTGTGAGCAGTGACTTACAACTTATGTACTATATATCTTGTCCCACTAGAATATATTTTTTATAATCTTCCAAAATAATAGTGAGGATATTAATTTAATCAAAATAGTGGAAGCACCATTAATTAAATGCCAAATTTATATCAATCAAATTGCTGACTTGTGCAAGTATTGTTTTTGTAATTCAAATGGAAAGTACACATATCAACTATTGCAATCGATCTATGAGAAAGAAAAGCATACACATAACTTCTTACCACTGTGATTAGTTTTTTTTTAAAATAAAATTATAACGGGGATAAAATCCACAAATAGTATAGAGATTGAAAATTATTCTGATTGACGAGCAGACAATCCATGTCTTGGAAACACAAAAAATAGAAGTACTACCTCCAAATGAGCCTAAAGCGGGACAATAAATTGATTATAAAAATATCGATGATGCTATTGACATCAAGTTCATCAATATATGATCCATGAATCATGTGATTTTGAATAAAAATGAGAACATGGACATTCTAAAGATACCGACACATATCAAAAATATGTTCCAAGAACAAGCAAGGAAAGAGACATATGATATATCTAAGGCCCTATGTAAGTTCAGCATGACTGATGGTGATCTAGTTGGGTCACAAGTGTCACACTATGCTAAAAAAAGGAGAGAAAAGAGATATGTTGGGAGAAAAAAGCTCTTAACGTTTTAGTAGTGAAACACCACATGAAAAAAGGTTGTACAAAGTCATCACCACATTTTTCATGATGAACCAGGTGAAAAGATATACCATGAGAGATAATTTAAATTGATTGATTATCCACATTCTATAAGAAAAAAAACCAGAGATCAAATATAGTGATGCACTTACAACTGGGGAAGGATTAGTATCTCCATCCCACCTGGTAAACCAATATAAAAACATTGTTCAGTTGTAAGGAAACTGAGTGATGTAGGATGGTAAGTTATAGAACATGAAAATAATATAAAAGGTGATTTTTATAAAGAGTGGGCTTTCAGTGATGAATATGTTTGTCACCCTATTGTCATGGCCCAAAAAGTCTTAATATTTAGGTGTGTTGTGGTCCTAATCACCTCATGACCTCCCACACAAAGAAGTCATTAGGACTGACGCGCGTGATATAAGAGGATGAATATCCTAAGTATGCTTAGAAAATTAGATCTGATTCTTTTAGAAATAGTAAAAAGAAGAAAATTATAAGAGAAACCAAGTAGTTATATACGATAACAAATTAGGTACAACAATACATCAAGTCAAATGCAATAGCTATATATCAGAAATTAATTAGATAGTAGATTCAATAGTTAGGTATATTAGTTAGAACAGATTACCATTATACAAAACTAGTAGTGGTGGTGGTGTCAGACGTAGGATCCTCTGATTATAAGAAAAAAAAATTAAAGAGAGAGGTCGTCATTTCTCTAGCTTCAGGAGAGACAAGAGAGGCCTGGAATATGTTGTCTATAGGGATCAATTTATAGCCTGAGATTAGGGTTTGGGATTCTGGGTAGAATCATTCATAAAAGGCAGTGGTCCACATTGATGTTCCACCAAGGGTGCAAGGATCAAGGAGATCCACCCACATGGCATTGACAAATGGCTTTGATCCTCCGAGTGTCCTCTGAGTAAAAAAGGAAGTTACTCATTTTCCTAGGAATTTCAAGAATATTTTTGCAGAAATGTAAGAAAAGTTGCACATAAAGATAAATTGGGGGTTATCTCTTGTATTTGCTAGAAAAAGACAGTTGGAAAGGGAATATTTAGTCTAGGCAATTATGTTGGGCTATTAAGGAAGGATAATTTATTCAAGGAAGAAGTGAAGAAAAATTGCACTTTCGGTCTGGAAGAAGGTTTCCTTGTAGAAGATCCCAAACTACATGAAAGTGGACAAAAATGGTTATTTAAATAGGTGTAAAAATTTGGGGATTTATGGAAAAATCTAAATATTGGGTAGTATGTGAATCATATTCCATCATTATCGTGAGAATGAACGTTAATTATGAATTTTTCTCGACCGAGGAAAATGAAGTGTTAATTTTTCCCCCCCTCATGGAAATGTTTGGCATAAGAGTGAGAACAATAGGATTGATCCACACATGACCCCTACTTTTGGTCATGGATGGACAAAAATGTGGGACTCATTTGGGAAACCTTGTGTAAGGTGTAAAGAAAATGTGGTCTCTTCCTTCTAAAGCTTAATTAGTGAGGAAAAGGTAGGGAATAAACGACTTCTCTAGAGTAAGGGTACCCTATGACTTAGGTTGTTTCTTGTACCTAACCAATCATACAATCATCTATACATTTGATGAGTGTTTTCCATCATATCTCTAATCATGATCACCACATGTATAATTCTCTCATCAACTCATGCCTTAACGAGAAAAATGTGAATGTGAAAAAGCATATGTAGGCTTGGTGTATTACTGAGAAATTAAGATTAGGAGCCTGTGGTTCATCAAAAAATAGCAGCAACTTCTCTTCCTACAAATAGATCTTGAAGAAAAAAATAGTTATCACCATTTCTATGCCTCTTTATTTTTTTAGAGTGGGCCAATTCAGAGTAAGAACTAGAACTCTTGCAAGGCATAATATGAGAATTGTTCTTACCAAGATAGGGCTTGGATAGTCAAGAAGGACTAGAACTCTTAAAAGAAACAATATGAGGATATTTCCTACGAATATAGGGCTTGAATAGTCAACATTCATGTTTGCATTTTAGACAAGTTATTAAATTTAAGGTGATCTTTCTGGCCAATGACTATATCAATTAGCTATCTGATAGATTAAATCATCTGACATTAAATTGAGAATGGATGTTTGGTCTATTATCCAGTGAATGGCATCCTCCATGACATGTTGCTCGACTCTATAGGCCTCAATAATAGAATCTAGATTTTTGATCCATAACTTAGGGTCATGAGGTGAGGTCAAAAATCTGGCTGAAGTCATGATCCATGATTGTAGAAATATGTGTGTGTGAAAGGAATATAATAACCTTGGTTGTTGTCTATGATTGGTCAAAATGATTTATAATGAAAGGCAATCTGGATTCCGATTAGAAGTCAGGAGTAGAGACCTAGACGGAAAGGAAATAAAAGAAGGACATCGTGCATGTTCAGGATGAGGATCATGGTCTAATTTAAGGTCTTGGTCCAGGACCCAAATAGATTTAAAAAATGAAACTTTTGAGGTAGTTTAGTTATACTTCATGATCTGGGACACTGGAAAGATTTGGTAATGGATTTGATGTGGTTCAATTTAAGGTCATGAGCTAGGACCCTAAAAAGATTTAGGAATTAAAATGTAGTTGGATTGGTTTAGGGTCATAATCGGGGACACTGGAAAGATCAAGGATAGATCTAGTGAACATATTAAAAAATAGAGAATTTTGGTTTTAGAGTCAAGATTTGATGTTTTCTAATTTTTAGCAATATTTTGGTATTTTTCTTATTTCTTAGGGTTTAGGAAATTATGTTAAAAACTAGGGACCTATTTGCAAATTTTGCATTAGTTTATTGTCTTTTAAAAGAAGGGAATGGGTGGAGATTCGAGCACCCTTCCCATTTTTTCCTATTTGAGTGATGGCCCTTATGCAAAAAGAGAGTTTGAACTGACAAACACGACAATCAAAATAAGAAGCCAGTGATTAGGTTGACGAATTACATCGATCTGTCATCTTTGCCGACAGATTGTGTTGTTCCACCAACTAGGCCTATTGCTGCAACAAGATGCTCCATCTTGGTGGAGGAGAAGCAAGTGAACCACCTATTTTGGTGGAGGTCGGTGCAAATTCTAGTGACATTCTCCTTAGGGAAGGTATATTAGTTGTTTTTGTGTTTTGGTTTGGCCATTTTGACCTTCAATGGCTAAGTTTGGGCTTTGGCTTTTCCAACATTCATCGAAGTATGGAGGTTAAATATTACTTGGATGCATTTTTGGTTTTGCAATTAGGAAGATTTTATTATTTGTTGTTTTCTCGATCATCTTTTATCTGATCAAGATGATTTAAATGGTTGTTGAGCATGAATCTAGATTTTTAGCCATGTCGTGGTGATTTTTACTGTGTTTTCCTCTTTATTCCTTTAGTGTATGTGATTGTTAAACATTTACTAGATAACCATTCAAATGAGCTGGGATGTTTGTTTGAGGGCTTGGTGGATGAGTAGGTGGAATTGTTGGAGAGGACCAGGTTTGGTAGCATTCCCTTTTGTGGCACCATAGATAGACCCTATCTTCTTCCTGTCATTAAGCATTTCCTTTGGAGACTAGTAATTTCCATTTTTCTTTTGGCAAGCTGGCCATCACCCCTAGTGAGTTTGTCAGGATCAATGTTATAACATGCTTTTTTACAAGTACTTACATATTCAAAATGCAACTATTTGATTGATAAGGATATACAAGAAACATGGTATTTCTTAAAATACAATTTTTCCTTTGCAATGGTTTCAAAGGATTTTACTATTTTTTACAATACAATAATAGATATTAGAAAAGGAAGAAATAAATTCAAATAATAAATGAATTGTTAAAAGTAATGGATTATTAGATACCTGCATATGGAATTATGTGGAGTTTTATAGAAAAGTGATGTTGAAGGCAACTAATGGTTTGGTTTGGGTTCCATATTGGTTAATCGGGAAAAGTTATCAAATTAAAAAAACATGCCAAGTTAGGAAGAGAAAAGAATTAAGTTGATGCCTGAATTGGAATAAAAGGGAGACTATGAGACAAAGAAAAGTATCTTTAACTTTTGTATTTTAGTCTCCAATCTTTCTCAAACTTAGATATAATTGTTTATGACTTTCCTTCAAAATTTGGTATTAAAAGGATAAAAGGAGAGAGATATATGAATTAAGCTAAATTTTCTAAAGTGAATGGATTTTGAAAATATGAATTAAGTGTCACACATATATTCCAAATATGAAATCAACCCACGGTCATTTATATTTTCTCGTGGGTTTATAGCCCTAGGATTATGATTCGAAAATCAAAGGATCATCATCTATGTTCCACTGGTTTGGTAAACCAAAATAGTAACTTCGTCAAATCTCTTCACTCCTCTCTCCCACATCAATGAAAACATGAATCTAGAAACTACTCCTATAGATTCATGAAAGTATTTTTCATCCACCCAACCTAGGTTTTAGCTACTTTGGTGGGACATTATGTTTTTTCCCCATTCATGAACTAGATAGGAACCATGCCTCCATAGCCAAGGCTATACAAAGGTCTGTAATCCCAATGTAGGATCATCAACACAACTATGAGGCACTTCTCAATCCTTGAATCCTTCCTCTGTAATAAATTCCCCTCAAAGCCATGATATTTCCCTCGTCTTCATCCCTGAACCCTCTCATAGAACCATCTTACCTTCTTATCAACTCTGACCATTTCCAGGGTAATTGAGACCCTCAATGAGTTCTTCATGTCAAGACAAAGGTGAGTGAACTATTGCTTGACATCCAAGGGAGCGGAGGATCAAAGTCAACCCCTTAGTTTACTGCCTGCTTGAAACAAAGGAGCTGATCCAAGGTTGAAGACAACCTGTAGTGAAAACACAAGTCTATCCTGCCTTTCCTTCTATGATTTTAGGGTTTTTACAGATTTTTACCTTCTTTTTTCATTTAGGCATAGGCAAGCCTTGGTTCCAGCAAGTCATGAGCAGATTGGCTCAACCATGTCCTCATGGCACGGGCCCTACTGACTGGATCACCTATGCAGTGTTCCTTGATTGGCCCATATTTTATTAAGTTTGCAAAAATCTTACAAAATCATAGGATTATCCAATAATGACAAATTATATATGAAAGTTGATCAGAAAAATTCAAGGATTTCAATAAATTCATTTCAAAACCCGATTTTAGCTTGATTTCCAAAAGAGCCTAAAGTTACTAACTTTAATGTGTTAAAATCATGGAAACCCTAAATTCTTAGTTATAATGATCATAAAATGATTAAATAACTTTGATGGATGAAGTTTAGTATTTTTGGATAAAAGGAACATCTTGGACTTAATTTGGAACAAAGAATGCATATAATATAAAAAATTTTGGGTTTGTAAGTTTAAAAGCCATTAAATGTGTTAATTAGGGTTTGGAAAGTAAAAACCCTAATGAAACCCTAATTTGAATGGAAACTCTAACTTGGAAGCCATGTCTGTCTTAATGTTAGATTATGAACAAAATTGTAATACTTAGGTGTTATGCATTAATTTATGGGTGACTGCTTTGTTAATCTCAACTGTACTTATGTTCTTTAACTTTTGATCACTTCTAAGAATGTTATGGGGTTATGCCTATGACTACTCACTTATCGAAGGTCCATGATTTCTTAGAGTTTTCCCAATTAGATTGCATTCAAAATGCTTGCAAGTTTGTTTTACTTCTTGCAATCTATAAAGTCACTATGTATATCATCTTTTTATAAATAACCTACTGAAACCATGAGTGGCCTCTTGTGAGTTAAAGAGCATGGTGTGAAAAAAGTCATTATTAGAATGATTGGTGATCAAGCCCGAAAAGGAAGGCATGTGTATGAAACCAAGCCCGAGTGAGGGAAGGTTATGAACATCCACTCCAGGGACTTAACCCTGAGGAGAGTTTCCCCTAAAAAATAGGCTCCCCTGAAGAGAGGTCTCACCATAGAGAAAATAATATAAGGGTGACAAGGGTAAAATAAGAAAATGTTGGTTCGATTTTGTAATCATAATTGTTACTATGGATGACTATATTGTTACACATATAGGAAAATATTTTGTTTCCCTCACATACCAATATATTTCAATTTACTGTCTGCTATTTTGTTTCATGGAATTTTAGGTTAAATTGTTATTAATTTGCAAACTAGACATCCCACAAGGAAGGCACCATAAGGAAAGTTACTTAAAGTTACTATGGAAGATTTGGTTAGATAGTTTTTGTTTCATGTTGCAAATAACAGACTTCCACATCATTTAACTCCTTAGTGGAGAGTTTATCTTTCATATTGTGTTAAACTCTTATCCCATCAATGAAATTTATAATTATTTTTTGTGAATTGCTAAACCTCAATCTTGTAGATATGATAATGGCCCTTGACCTATCGGTCCACCTTAATTGGGGTTGTTACAATGACTGTATTAGTGTTTGCTGGAACTCTCATAAGTTATTTTCCTTATTAACAGGAGTGGGGTCTTCACCACATGGCTGGGATTCTAGGAGTGAACCTTGAAGATATTTATATGGCCTTGATGTATGAAGTCATGTTTAGATTGCTAGGTCAACCTTCTTTTGTTAGGGTGAATGATGAGGTGCTAGTGATATGTTGTAGGCAATGTTAAGGATCTAGGTATTCCTATATGTTATGATCATTAATTTCTTTTTCAACACCTACTCGGGGAATAGAGGAGATTTGTGTTGTTCTCCTTTCTATTCGGTATGGATGCGGTCTCTTCTTTTTATGGGGTGGTGGCTTGTATTCCCATATGCTAACACACTTGTACTGATGTCTTGTGGGCAACTCCAAAGGAGAGACAATCCAAGCTATGGAAAGAAGTGGAGGATTTGTAGGATTGATATCAATATGGTTTTAAATATCTTTTTTCACATTTTTATGCCTTGAAATAACTATAGTAAATGATTCTCTTTGATGCTTCTGTTTGTATATGTGAGGTTATGAGCACTTCTGACTACATAAAACATCACTTTGATTGAATCAGAATGCCATTTGTATGACTCCTTTCTTATTTCCATTGGGTTGTCTATGCCAGTAGGGTGTTTTACAAGAATTGGAGAGGTGAACTGGAGACGATGACAACATTTGAGGTATGCATAGTACTTTAAACATTGTATTATATCTTGCATCTATACGTGAGATGACTAGATTTTATTGTTCTTCATAGGTTCGATTGAGGATCTTCTCCACATTTCAACATGGAGAGGTGGCCACATCTTGTGCAACCTACATTGAGGTGTTGGCTTGTGATGCTTTCTAAATCATGTTTGAGTCTGCATCTGGGAGCGTGTTGTATATGGGTTAGCATGTTCCTCATCAATTGTCTCGTGGATGGCACATCCCTTTAGACCCTTTGCCCGGGTTGGTTCCTTCTAGACTTGGGATTTATTTAGTTTCTTAAGAACTGATGTATGGGAAGACGAGACATGAAGAATACATGTGGTGGTATTTCATGCATGGAAATCCCATTTTATATTCTATAGAGGTGTATTATTATCTCCAACATCTTCCTATTGTGAGTTTCTGAGTCTAATACCTCCTTTGGGCATGGATGCATTATCTTTGACATGCAGTTTCTTATAGCTGATTGATTGGGATTTGGTTGAGGAGTAAGATGATCAAGGGTTTGAGTTTCATCATGCACCCCATCTTGAGGTAGTTTCTTCACCTAAGACAATTTCCTCACATGAGGCAACACCTTCTATCCCAGTTGATGCTTGTGGCTTTGTTCACTTTCCCTTGCTATGACCAATTGAAGTTTTAGTATTGGAGGCTCATATTACCTCCTGGTTCACTTTGGTTAAACCTCATCCATCACAGAGACATATGAGGATTTGTATACGGTATACAGACATATTTGCACAAGTATCCCACTAGACTTTGAGAAGAGTTAGAAGTTTAGAGGACCATCTGATGTCGGGGGACCTTCTTAAGACGTCCTCATTTAGGGTGTAGATATGTCTTTAGTAGGTGCAAGGGTAGGTTCTTCTGGGTGTGGAGATGCTTCTTTGGTTGTCGAAGTTTCTTCTAGTAGTTCCTCTTCTATTCACTGGCAGTCTACTTGCAATATTTTCTCCCATGCAAGCAGTGAGAACCATTCTTCATGGTCTTCTTACATTGATCATAAACATTTGGCCAAGCACTTTACTGAGTGGCTTAAGAAGAAGATGTAGAAGTAGTTGCTTGCTTTTAGCATTTCCATTTCATGTTGTAATTTTCTTTCCTTCAAGAAAAACATGTGTTACTCATGATACTATTTTGTAAACTCTTTTGAATTTTAAATAAAAAATTATGTTTAGAAATTACTATGAGTTTTGTCATTTTGAATTTGGTATCAAATTCTTGAGTTTAATCTTCAGAAGATTCTCAGTTGATCAGTGGATTGCCTTAAACTATGTGCTGATTTGATGTGGTAGATCGTGGTGATTTGTCAGCCAGGACGTAGAGTTGTTCTTGTCTCATGATGTCAATCAACATTGGCAATGGATATAATGTGATTCTAGTAGGGAAAAGGACATGGAGTTCTCTTTTTTTAATGATGATTTTGTCATATAAATAGAGTTGTATCCCGCATCTTTTCAACACAACTTATCTCGCACAACTCAGGGTCATGGGAGGGGAGGGAATATGGGAGATCCCACCTTTGTAGTGTCTTCTGATCAACTTATACCTAGTGCATCTTTGCATCACCGATATTTCTATGATTGAAGAAGTCGAGATGCTAGGCTTTGGCATGACTCTTCATCTTTTTCATCTAGATAGGAAAATCAGATTATTTGATTTCCCTGGGGTGTTATCGAACGTCAATTTCATGTTCCTCTCGTATTGGTAAAAAATGTTCTCCTCTATCTCCACTTTAAAAGGATTACAATGAACTCCTCTCTCGATCAATTCTATTATGAAACCATTCTTACCCTAATCCCAATCCCAATACCCAGATGGGCAGTGTTAAAGGTATTAGAGCACCTGTCCTAGAGTGGCTCGAAGATCACACACACATAATATGCAAAAATTAAATAACATTCTACTTTATTGAAATTGAACCATAAGGTTTATTACATAAGGGCTCATAGGCAACTTAAAAAAGAAAATAACAAGATGAGAAAGTCTAAAACTAACAACTACATCCATTTTACATTAGCTCCCATGTAAATTCTAGATTGATGTATCAATCTTTATTTTTAGGAGGTAAAATGAAGGAAATAGAAGATTGGCATATTTATCTATATCTGGCTCCATCTCCCCAATGAGACAGGGGAGGTCACCAACCTCTATCTCTCCATATAAGGGAGGAGGTCAACAACTTGTACAAGCTCTGCCCTCTGAATGAGGAGGTTGCTTGTATGCAATATCAATAATCATTACAACTAGCAGTCATAATGGGCAACATCATTTATGTTTCAAGTTTTTTACAAACTATAATATAGAAAAATGAGAAGACTAATCAATAGGTGACGAGGTAGCTCAAACAAATACATGGACAAGTATACATTTTCAAGAGGTACATAAAAGTATCATCAATTTCACTAGTCTGTTCAAGGAGTTATATGGATATTTTTTAGAGTATAAAATTCCAAGAAATAATATATAAGAGTCTCAAGTCAAATACTAGATCAACAATATTTGGATGTCAAGATCATGATATTAAAATATCATGTTCAATTGTTCATGATTAGGGTCAATCATTCCTATTTAAACCTCATGGTAGATTATTCATTTATGATCAACAATATATCGAGATATTCAACATTTATTTAAGTGTCAAGTATATTCCGAGGATGAATGACCTATCTACGTATTTTAGGAATATATGATAACCCTAATTATTATCATCAATAACCAAGTCATTATCAAATCTCTAGATCATTATAAAAATATGTCAATACCATTTGTGTCCAAGATCAAATCAGAGTGCATTTGAATTAAGGTGGAATGACAAGGATCGGATCCTAGGTGTTATAACCCGATTTTCACTTGTATTTCATATAATTAGAGTGAAATTATTCTAGTAAAGTGCTTATTTGGTGTGCTTTGTTTTGAAAGAATGGTCTTCCTTGCAAATTTCCCTTGAATGATTGATTTTGTGATTTCCTCTGAATTATTAATCAAATAATGGATAAAAGGGAAAAATGAGAGAAGAAAATCCCATAATAATAAAAGAGCAAAAGAAAATGGATAATAATTATGTGTGCTTAAAAGAATTGTGTTGAATTCTCTAGAAAGTGGAATGGATGGCCACTATTATCTAGTTTGTGTTTGTACATGGTTTTTCATTGAAAGAATAGCCAAAATAAAGAAAATAGAAAAGAAAGGAAGAGAAAAAGATTTGCATTAATGCTTGAAATATGCCTTATAAAGAGAATGCTTGCATGTTAAGAAAATTTATCTTTCTTTTCAAGTTTTGTCCTCAAACTTTTCCCACACATACATAAATTCATTATAGACTTCCCCTTAAAATTTGGTAGAAAATGACTAACGATGCGAGAGATATAGATTTTACATAAATATGTAAAGTGAGAAGATTAAGGAAAGAATTCATTCAATATCATAGATATAGTTTCCAAATAAGAAACTTTTTCATCCCTTTTAGTCATCTATGTGGATTGAGGACCATTAGATCCTAGATCCAACAGTTCAGGATCATCTCCTAGCTTGAGACGATTTAGGAAAGGTGTGAACAGGATGCTCGATCCTACCAAGAACTCGTTCTCTTTCTTCTGACCGCCTTTCTTTGTAAAACCTCTCCCAACTAATTTGGAAAGAGATTCTGAGTCCAAGCGACCCTAGTTTTGGGTTCTTTAAGAGGTGTTAATACATTTCCCCAATGGCCCTGTGGAGCTAGACTCCATGGATGCTGGCTTGCAAAGCTAAATCTATATAAAGGACCCTGCCCCCTCTTCGCAATAGAGAAGCATGTGTGAGGAAACCCAGACAAGTTTGAGGAACCCTCTTCTACTTCTGATTCACCCTTGGGTTGGAACATCATCATGTTTCCTTTTCTTCTTTGTACTGCCATTGCACTTCTTTCTCGTCCTCACGATTCGATCTAACTCTGATAAAATCGAAGACGTCAGTGACTTTGACGAGGTTTGGTGGAGGCACTCGCATCTTCACCTGGCTCTTTGATGCTACGAAGCATGAGGTCAACGTGATGGTTGAATACTCAGGAGCCTTCTCATGAGAAGGGGAGCCGCAAGGAAGAAGAAGACAAAGGGAGAAATTACTTCCTTGCCCTCGAGTTCAAAATAGTCAGGAGAGGGCGATTTGGTCCTTCTGTCCTCTTTTTAGACTTGTCTACACTAGAGCACGTGTTGAGGTGGCCAAACGTCATTGGTCAGCCAACCTACCTGGCCAATAACATATGATGTGATTAAGGTAACTGTATGTTGAGTTTGCCATCCCTGATTGGTCTAAAGGTATTTAACTTCGAATAAATATAACAATTAGTAGGTACCCCAAATTAAGACAAATTATACACGAAAATTGATCAGGAGAATGCAAGGAATGCAATAAAAAAATGATCAATGACTAAATCTACTTCTAATTCAAAAATTACCTAAATATAGCATCTTTAGTGTGTTACATGTATAAGAATCCTAAGTTTTAGGTTTTGATGTTCCTAATGTGTTCAATTGATATTGATAATAAAAGAATGATATTTTATTGATTAAAAGAGAAACTTAGAACTTATGTGAACTTAACATCCCATGATTTGATAAACATGGCTTTCTTGAGATTAAAAGTGTAATTAATGATAAGATTAGGGTTTGTCAAACCAAGGGACATGAAAAGTGATAATTAGGGTTTAGGAAGCCAAAACCCTAATAATTCCCTAACTTGGACCCTAAGTCAATCTTAATGATGAATTTGGATACAATAATGATACATGGGTGTATTGCTTTAACATTCAGGATAATTTCTTGGTTGCTTGATTGGTTATTATTTACTGCTCTTGTTTGGACATTGAGTACACCTTATCAAGGTATGTGGTTACACCTATGACTAACCACATTACTTTCACAGCAATTTAACGAGGTTTCTTAGATTTTTTTTAAATTAACTACTTGCATTTTTATTTAATTCCTAAAAATTATAAAGTTACTATGGCTATCACAATTTATGCTTATAACTTGATCGAGCCCCGCATACCAACTCTAGAGTATTGAAAATAGAAAGGGAGGAAAAGTCATGGTGATGAATTAAGACCAGACCAAAGATTGGGAAGGTTAGACAAGGCCCCAGATTGCGAAGGTCATATGAGGCCAGGCCCCAGATTGGGAAGACCAACATGTAAACTAGCTCTAGATTGAGAGTTGGCCAATATGACACCTACCTCCAGATACAGAGGTGGCCTACAGTCCACTGTAGGGAAAAAACCCTAAGAGAGGGTATACCATAGGTTGAGTAAAATGGGATGAGAAGTTATGAAGAAAATGATAAATTTTGGTTCTGTAACAATAATTGTTGCAGATGTGTTTTTACAAGTATATGTGAACATTTTGCATCCCCCACATACGAGTACAACTTGTTATAGTGACCGAGTTTTTGTTTGTTGACATTTTAGGATAATCTGCTATTCTACAAGTGTGATAAAATGGATACCTAGAAAAAGAAGGCACAAAATAAAGATACATTAATGTAACCGTGGAGGTTATAGTTAGATAGATTTTATTTCATATTGAAACTTTAGATACCCAAATCATGTAATTCCTTAGTGGAATATGTAATATCAGCCTTGTACCAAACTCCTTTTTATTGGTGAAATGTATTAATAATTTTTTGTTATTTGCTAAACCTTTGGTCCTATAATGATGGTAATGGCCCTTTCCCTCTCGGTCAAACTAAATAGGGGATAATAGGGGGAGCAGGTCGTTACATTAGGTCAGGTGGTCAAATATTAATGAGAAAAGATAACATGCATGTATTTAAAATGATTAATATGGACGTTTTAATAAAAGTGGATAAAAAGGATGCAATTCAGGTCATGTAACCATTTTTATAGGATCAAGCTAACTTTTGTGATGAAAATGAACTATAATATCAATATTTTTAGAGCTACGATGCATTTTTTATGATTTAAATTAGATCTGAGCATTTTATCAATTATTCGTGAGAGAGGGTTGAAATACCTTTAATCGAGTGGAAAATCCGGAGCTGTTGATCCCTATATGGATGACATTGATTGACGGAGCTTTCTAAATTGTGAGGGGGAACCTTCATTCACATTGGATCACTATATCATGATCGGGTGGTTGTGATTCTTCATGAGAAGGGTCACTGGATCAAGATCAGATGACTAAAGGCTGTCGTCCCCACCTAACTGCAGGGCGTGGGCCAGGAGGGACCATGGTGGTGAGGGTCACCAGTGATAGGGGAAATAAGAGAGAGACATAGATACACCATCATCAACAGTGGGGTGGCCGCCTCAGATCACCGTGACCTCGGAGTGTAGTAGGTGGCTAAGATTTAGAAGGAGATAGGGAAGAGGAAAGATGCCCAAACCGAGAGGGTAGAGGCATCGCTCAAACAAGGAGGAGAAATCAGGTAAATCAAGGTCAAGATGGAGCATGAGAGTATGGGGTTATCGCGAGGGATGGAGGTGGCGAGTAGTTGATGGGTTGTTATAGAGATGAGGGTAGGTTTAGGGCTAAGTAGGATCTAGGGTCGATCCATGGCTATCGGAGTGAGAAGGATAGGTGAAGGAGTCATTGGGGACGGTTAAAAGGAGCATGAAATGTGGTCAATATAAGGTCATTTTGGCAAGAAATCACATGATGGAGAATTTTATTCAAATGTAATTTCATGATAAGGTGTGAGGTGGCACGAGGACCGGTCGAACTCATTTATGTCGTCTCTGTAATAGGAGGGAGGTTGAAGACAAGGTCTTGGCTACTCAATCAGGTCCCCAATCCATATGAGCCTGATATGAGGGTCATGATTCATCCCACACGGATTCGTGACGTGGAAAAGATGGATTAAAGGCCAAATAAATGCATTTTTACACATAAATTTCAAGAAATTCTACAAATTTGTAGAAGTGTCCACTTGGGATAAAATTTGGATCATGGGTTCAAAATATTGTGCAAAATACATTAAAAACATTTGAGAATCAGAAGATAATGTTACATAATCTAATCTACTACTTTGGATAAAATGATTTATTAGCCTAAGCTTTAGTGTCACAAGGGACATAATGTTCATATTTATCATTATATTTCGAATTTGAGTTTGTCTATACTGATCATGTTGTCAATAAATAATGAATTGAGGTCATGAGTGAACATAAATGAGGGCAAAATAGGAATTCAAAAAGATTAGAGAAACTCACTTTATCACAAGTTCATCTATCAACATCTCATTGACAAAGTCTTCATAATATGCGAGAATAGGTGGAGCCTTATAGTAAAAAAGAGAGTTCATTGTGTTCCTTAAGTAATCACTTATTTCTCCTACCTCCTCCCTAGGCATTATTGACTCCTGAGTGATGCCATTTTCTCCAGTTGCTTTGATGCTTTCTGGTGCAGCTTCCCATTGTGGTTGTACTAGGAAACTCTGGTCTACTTTATCTTTAGGTTCTTTTGTCATTGACTGGTTGGTAGATTGCCCTGGAGAGGCTGGGGAGTTGTTATTATCATCTTCCCTAATGGGTACCTCTGTATTTTTGGAAAATTCCTTCACTACTTGTTCAAAAGATAGTTCTATTGTAACCTCTTGGGCTAGAGATGATTCAGCACGGTTGATGCCCAGTTTTGGAAACTCCATATGTGCTTATAACTACACATCCATATCCTCTTCATGTGAGGAGGATATCGTCTCATTTATGATATTCTATCTTTTAGATGACAACTCTTCATGGGAGGGCGATGTCATTAGATCCTCCTTTTGCTTTTTGTATTCATTGGAGGCACGCAAGAGCTCATTCTCGTGCCTCAATTTTTCTCTCTCTTATTGTAGCAGGACATGTTCTATGTTCATACCTACAAGTGCATCCATAATATGCAATTGGTTTGTAGTAAGTAGTTGCATCTTCTATAGAAGGCCCAACAAAGGTTGTAGTCAATTGTAATCTTCTCAACCTGCAAAGTTAGTCCATATACATTTGATGTTAAATTTAAAATATTTAGGGTAGAGTTAGAAAGTATCTCATGACGGTCATCTATGTCTTTGACAATTTCCATGAACTTAGTGGTGTCAAGGTCTCATCCCTGTGCCGACAAGGAGTGGCTCAAGTGGTCAAGCACGGTGTCCGCTAACAAAGGGACCTGGGTTCGAATCCCAATTGCCACCTTGATTTATCACCCTCCTAGGAGACCAGCCTCCACCACATGTGTGGGAGAGGAGAAGAGAATGCCTCTCTTAATCCCCACATTCTCATCACTGTTGATATTTTTGTTTCTTGGAGCTTTCATCATGTTCTGGCTCCTTCTCTTGAACGAACTTGACGTTTCCTCTACTTCTATATAGGCTTTGTTCAACCTCCTTGTCTAATAAGGTTGGGTCTTTTCTGGAAGTTTCAGTATCTGCTACCTCCTCCTTGGCTTCTATGTACTTCACCATAGGTGTTTATTTAGTTACACTGCTTTGGCTGGCTGGTGCCTCCATTGGGATGGTACTTTTGTTTGCCCTTGGAGTAGTGTGGTGTGGATCCACACTAGCTTTAATGGAGGGCATCTATTTTTCCTGCTTTTCTAGTCATGACCCATCTGGTATATCTATTTTTTTCCAGAATGGTGATAGCTAGGGTAATCACTAGGGGTTCTATTTCTTCTTCTACAATCATAGTCACAGGTGCAAGGATTTTCTTCTATTTTGTCTTAGCAGTAGTCTTTTTGGGAAGTCTAACTATGAGTTTCTTATCCCCTCTAGTTCTATATATTTGTCTATTATTTGCGTGATTTACTTTCATTAGGAACTTGGCCACTTATCTGGGGAAGGGGTTTTGAGTCTGACTACATTTTCAAAATGTCCTTGTCTCAGAAAACCTATTTGTTGTAGTCGTATCTTTTCATCCCAGGCATGGGAATGAAGTCTTTTGACCTTTGAATCTTATAAAAGTACTTCTCTTTATTAAGTTTTAAGATATTTGTGGATGTCAAATATTTGGCATCCACTAGTTTGTCCCCCCGAGTTATGGAGAAATGCTTCAATTCTTTGTGGGAGCCTAGACGTTGAGAAATGTACATCATTAGGCCTCCTATGTAGAAGTCTCGGGACCCTTCTAGTCCTATTTCCACTACAAACCAATCAATTAGAATCTTCCTGATGTTGATGTGCTTTTTCTGTAGCATACTCTATAGGATGTGGAGATCCATTCTTGTAACATTTACTGTATTAGATCTGAAGAATAGGCCATTAGTGAAAATCTATGCATAACTCACATTATGTCAGAGAGCATTTAAGCAACTTTTAATTGCCCAAAAATGAAATTGGTACTCCTTCATCATGCTTTCCTAGGTCTCCATGTGAAATTGTTAGGAATCTCTATTTGTTTACTGCTTTAGCTTGCTCATTGATATCAATGAAGATATAATTCAACCCTTTCTCCATTGAGATATAATGTTCTTTAACCATTCTCACTATAAATTAGAATCCTCCCCCACACTCCTTGTTTTCTTCCACTGTGAATGGTAGTTTTTTTCATACCCAACATAAATTCAAAGTGAGTTTGTCGTAGTAGGTAAGGTTGTTAAGCAAATGTTTTATAGTCTGACCTTATATAGATGTTTCTTCACGCGTTGGTATATTCCCAATTTTACTCAGGTGTTGGCATCCCCAAACCCCATTTCCTGAAAGGTTTTACCCTCACATATCTGCTCCCAAATCTTAGCATGCTCATCATCCCTTGGAACAAAATATTTTCCAGGTCGTGGTGTATATATGACATTAGTCACCCGGGGAACATACTAGTTAGGTGTCTCTATAGTAGTGGTCACTACTTGATCTTGGGTTATTATTTTGTCTTCAATTCTCTCATTCTCAGGTTCCTTGGTCACCTCAATTTATTTTCACTTCAAAGAAAGCTTTAATTCTTTCCTTTTTTAGGGTTTTTGAGCTCATTTGATGGGTTATATACAGAAGATTCAGTACCCTTTGACTCCATAGAGTTAGAGGACTCCTCTGGAATTGATTTCTATAGTTTCTTTAGTTTGCCTACCTCCAGTTTGTCTTTTATACAGGATGGGGTGGGATCCTCATGGATTTTGATGTATTGAGAAGCCTCATCCTTTAGTTTCTCCATCCTATCAATTTCTTCCTTGCTAAATGTTTTCTTGATTATACTAGTCTCACTCACTCGTTTAACAAGTCCTTTGCATATGATTTTCTCTTACCTATATTTATTTCCATTTAGATTTGGTTTCGATGTAGATATATTCATATATTTTGTACAAAAATGGTCATGCTAATTGAAAATGCATAAAGAGTGAGTAGAATTAAATTTAAGGAGTTAGGAAACTCCACATTATCTAAATCATGTCAAGTAGGATGTCTATCAATGGACCTTGTAACTGAAGGTTCCAGATATCAATGGTTTCTAGAGGTTAGGGAGGGCTTTCCTTCCAATGGTTGAGGACATGTATTCTATTGATGATATTGTGTCTACTAAAGGATCTAGAGACCAATTGTTTTTTGAAGTCCAAGGAATTATTACCTCTGATGGAGGTTCTTATCGTTAGTAGTTGATGGTCAATAGAGGAGAGATTGATGTAGGGCTCCTAGGTTGAGAGAAACAAATGTGGGTAAGACTTCTCCAAAATCAATGGAAAGTCGTGTAAAAATAAAAAGTGCTCTCCGATGAAAGGGTCCTTTAGAAGTGATAGTAGAGTTACTGGTTTCTTCCTTCTGGTGGGGGAGAGACCAAGGGTCAGGGCATGTAGAGGAAGTGCGAGGGATCGGAATCAAAGGAAGGGGAAAAGTTTAGTGAACATATTCCAATGGCGACTGCGGGTTACCTATTATCAACAACATCATCTGCTCTACCTCTCCACTTTCTCCACCAGAACTCTATCCTAAGGAGAGGAATGGCTTCTCATGCCATGCTCTTCCTTTGCCAATTTGTTGCCTCTTACTATGACATTGATGTGTCTTCAATGTTTAGAAGGTGCACAATTGTACCTTCCTCTTATGATGGTGAAGGTTGAAGATGACTACGAAGGACCAAATGTGGTGAAATGATGGTTCTTATCCATTTCACTTTAGATGGGATTAGTTGATCTAGGGTTTTATTTTTTGTAGCATCCTTAATTCAACTTGTTTGATGGTAATGTGCAAGTGATAAGACCCTCCCCTTTTATAGTGTTCTCCATAAGAGGAGTGGGACCAGTTCGACCTTAGGAAGGGTCTTTTCATCTTTTTATAGCTATGCAGTGATGTACCTTTCGAAGGTGGGCATGTACTATCCTTCTTATTGGTAGACTAGATGTTTGCCTTCCAATGGCATATCATGATATGCCTTCTAATTGCAAATCATTTGTCATTCCTTCTTATGGCTATATAGATGCTCAACCTTCTGATAGATTCATTTTTCATCATGATCTAATTGACTTTCTAACTTCTTACCTTCTGATGGTCACACAAAGTTGCTAATCTGATGGCTTCTCTATGTATCTGGATTCTGATGGGAATCTAGTACTTTGACCTTCTAAGTGTGGAAATTGATAGTTCTACTTAGAGGTGTTCTGGTGGTCCCCCTTTGATTAACCGATGGTACCTTCAATTTACAAATAATTTTTATATTCTACCTTAAATTTATTCTGTGGACACTAAAATTATGAAACAAAAGCAATTTTATTTGAGTAATATGATAGAACAATAGATACCTACAATTAAAATTAGTAAAAGGAATTAGTGACCAGGGATAAAAATAAACTAGAATCTATAAAAGTGTGGTCTAGGAAAACTTGGGTTTCTCCCAAGAACCTCTAATTTATAGTCATTAGCTTGACTCTTTGGGTTTTATTCATTGGTCCTGCTATGGTGGTGTTAGGGGTGGTTAATCTAACTAAATCTCAACCCTTCTTGTGAATTCTTCATCTTCATAGCACCTTTTTACATTATGTCTATTTATAAAGAACTTTCTTGAGTTTTCACTGAAAAGTTCCATCATTCTTGACAAATATACATTTGACACATTGAATGGGCCTGACCAACTGAATTGGAATTTTTTTAGAGTGAAGTCTTATGTTGGAGTTGAATAATAGGAACTTGTCCCCATTAGTGATATGTTGTGTTTTTATGTGGGCATCATGCCACACTTTGGTCCTCTACTTATAAAATTTGGCATTCTCGCAAGCATGCAATCTCATCTCTTCCAATACTTGTAATTGTAGGAACCTCTTCTTGCCGATTACTTCTGGATAAATATTTAGAAACTTAATTGCCTAGAAATATTTATGTTCAAGAAAAATAGGTTGGTGGAATGTCTTGGCATATATCAGACTGTATGGGGTAGTTCCGATAGGAGTTTTATACGTTCTATGATATGCCCATAATGCATCATCTAGCTGCATATATCAATCTTTTTCTGTATGCCCAACAATCTTTTGTAGGGATTTTTTTTATTTTCCTATTAGATAATTCAACTTGCCCATAAGTTTGCGGGTGATAAAGGGTTGCAACCTTGTATTTCACTCCATACCTTTGTAGTAGGACTTCAAACTTTCTTTCCCTAAAATGAGATCTGTTGTCACTAATGACAGTGTGAGAGACTCCCTACCTTGAGAATATTGTCTTCTCAAACAACTTCATCATGACTTTCAAATCACAAGTGGGTGTAGCCACAATTTCCACCAATTTGGAAACATAATTGACTGATAACTTCCTATTTTAGTAGTTTATCTTAGTCTTTTTCTTTAGTTTTCCATACTCTTTTTACGTTTATACGGTACATAAACCTAATTTTACCCCTTTTTGTAAATACATCATCAAACTAACTTTTTCCTTTTACACTTGCAGAAAAAGCACACAAAAATCATAAAAGAATAAACAATCCCGAGACCGCATGAAGCCAAACGGTCCCAAGACCGCATGGAGTTCAAACGGTCCCGAGACCGCATGAAGCCAAACGGTCCCAAGATCGCATGGAGTTCAAACGGTCCCGAGACCGCATGAAGCCAAACGGTCCCAAGACCGCATGGAGTTCAAACGGTCCCGAGACCGCATGAAGCCAAACGGTCCCAAGACCGCATGGAGTTCATACGGTCCCGCGACCGCATGAAGCCAAACGGTCCCAAGACCGCATGGAGTTCAAACGGTCCCGAGACCGCATGAAGCCAAACGATCCCAAGACCGCATGGAGTTCAAACGGTCCCGAGACCGCATGAAGCCAAACGGTCCCAAGACCACATGGAGTTCAAACGGTCCCGCGACCGCATGAAGCCAAATGGTCCCAAGACCGCATGGAGTTCAAACGGTCCCGAGACCGCATGAAGCCAAACGGTCCCAAGACCGCATGGAGTTCAAACGGTCCCAAGACCGCATGGAGCTCAAACGGTCCCGAGACCGCATGAAGCCAAACGGTCCCAAGACCGCATGGAGTTCAAACGGTCCCAAGACCGTTTGATGCCAAACGGTCTCAAGACCGTCTGACGCCAAACGGTCTCAAGACCGTCTGACGCCAAACGGTCTCAAGACCGTCTGACGCCAAACGGTCTCAAGACCGTTTGACGCCAAACGGTCTCAAGACCGTTTGAACCCAAACGGCCTCAAGACCGTTTGACCTCACTCAAGGCCTATAAATAAGACCTCAAGGGCCATCCCTGAGGAGGTCCAGACATCCAGAGGCTGTCTCTCTACTACCAGAACAACTCCATCCACCGCCCGAGGCTGCCGGTCTGAGACTCACGTTCCATTGCAAAGCTACCTTCTCTCTCATCAACAAAGAAGGTGAGAGGAGAAGATCCGTCGTCAAGCAAGCCACGAAGGGTGAAGATCGTTGCTCTCTCCACCAAGGGTTCAACCTTCTCTCCTCAGTGGAGATGATGTTCTTTCCATCTCTTCTTGCCTCCTCCTTTGTTGCTCCCTCCATGAGGAGCGAGTAGTTCCATCCACTGGGGCGTGGGGACTAGCCCCGCTGCCCATGTTTTGTACTTTGTACTAAAAAGATGTTATCCTTTCGTTTTAATACTAAATCGTTTCATACATGCTTGAATGATGGCCACGTTCTTGTATGCATCTATTGTCTTTTGTTGTGGTTTGTCTACGACCGCTCTCGAGACTTGAATACCGATTTAGTGTTGGTTTCTGGTGTGTGTATCCACCACGCATCCGCTTCGGTTTCTAGGAGTGTATCTCAAAGAGTGGAGTAAACTCACTATCATCTGTTACACTTCCATCTGTATGGAAGTAACCTTGGTAAGTTGAGGAACACGCTTTGCGAGGGGAATGATGTAAAGCATGTGACCATTTGATCGGGAATGGCTGGCGTTGCAACATTCCCGCACTTCTCGTAGCTAGGTTATCCGAATAGGAGACTAGGCCTACAAAGACATTATTCGATTTGATAAATATCGCTCGCTTGTTAGTTTTAGATGCACGTTTCATGAGGTTGAGTAAGATTTCTCTCTTTGGAAGACTACATATCTTCATTGACACGTAGAAATGTACCGAATGAGAGCTACTTAACCCTTGAAGGATGCGATGCATTGCTCTTGTCTTATATGGGCATTGGTCTTGTGAAACATCGAAGGATGCAATGCATCGCTCTTGTCTTACGAGGCATCGGTCTTGTGGAACATCCTTGGATGCAATGCATCGCTCTTGTCTTATAAGGCATCGGTCTTGTGGAACATCCATGCATCTAGCTTATAAGTCTTGCTTGCTTAGTACATAAACAATGCATGTGTAGCGGCGGTGAATACCTGCTTAACCCCAGTGATTCATCATCATTTGTTAAATCTTAGTTTTACTTGCTTTATTTACTTTTCATGCTTTAGTCTAAAAACCAATCAAAATCCAACCTTTTGATATAAGTGCCAATTAGTAAAGTAACTAAGTGAAGTGTTGTACGTTTTCCATCTTGTTTCTTGCAACAAGACCGTTGTCTTTTGGGTTCGATCCTAAATCTGTACTATGATAAGGCTTCCATACTCTTATGGGGTTGGAGTTGTTATCTAAGCACCAGTTCTAGGTAAACCTAGGGAAGACATTCATCCTCTCTAGGGTTTTTGGTGATAGAATCCTGGGACTCCCATTGGAAGACTGAAAATCTTTTGGTGTAAGTTCCAGCTCCATCAAAAAATGGCGCCGTTGCCGGGGACAACGGAACGTTAGTATTTCACTTAGTTTATTTTTCTAGTTGGTTAGGATTTTACACTTTCTTTTTGAATCATAATTCACTATCTTCTTGAAGCTTTCATATTGTCTCTATTATCTAAAGGTGTTTTCTTTTCTTTACTCAGGTAGAACCCGTATATGCAATCACCGCATAATCGAGG
The DNA here is from genome assembly GCA_963693085.1 of Alisma plantago-aquatica. NCBI lineage: Eukaryota > Viridiplantae > Streptophyta > Magnoliopsida > Alismatales > Alismataceae > Alisma > Alisma plantago-aquatica. Next base: position 314,110,136 of record OY856415.1, on the reverse strand, counting down.
ATTCTCCCCTGATCCGGAGTTCGACACCGAGGTAGAGAGAAGTTTCCACCGCAGAATCCGACTCAATCGCCAACGCGCTAGTCAAATGGCTGACGAACAGCATCAAGCCGCTTTGGTGATGGAGAGAGTCAATGTTGCTATCGCCGCACAACGGGCACAACTCATTGCAGACACCCGTGCCCAAATACAAGCGGAAATACGAGCAGAAGAGCAAGCCCGCATAAGAGCAGAAACCGAGGCTGCTCAGCTCGAACTACGAAACAAGCAACTGAGGGACTATGCTATCCCGAAGAATTACGAAGACAACCACCCGGTCCGGCCTCCGATCATCAATATCCCAAACATTGAGATCCGAACCCAGTGGATCCAGATTATGCAAGGAATTTCCTTTTCTGGAGGTTCAGGGGACGATTGCATGGACCACTTGAAACGATTCAAGGCATTATGCCGCCTGGTCCCGCAAGCTGGCATTGCTTTCGACGCAATAATGCTCCACCTGTTTCATTTCACCTTATCTGGAAGGGCCTTGAGTTGGTACAACTCATTGGACAGAGAACCCATCATAACCACTTGGGCTCCTCTAGAGGAAAAATTCTTGGAGAAGTTCTTTCCACCCTCGCTGACCTATGAAATCAGAGGGCAGATCAACCATTTCTCCCAGCTACCTGGAGAAACCCTCGCTGAAGCATGGGAAAGATTCAAGGAACTTCTACGCAAATGCCCTCATCATGGAATTTCACAGAATCAATTGATTGAAACTTTTTATCGAGGGGTAAGCGATGACATTAACAGTTCCTAGATTCCTCATCTGGAGGAAATTTCATGAGGAAAAATTATGAAGATGCCTGGAACATCGTTACTTTAGGAGCTGAAAACCAGTCCAACTGGGGGCGGTCAACCGGAAAAGGCATCCTTAAAGTCTGTAAAGCTGAGGAATCTATGGAACTAAAGTCAATAGCTGAAGCTTTGAAGACAATCGCTCATAAACAGCAAACCCTTGAAACAACCCTAGGGGAAATTGATAAGAAGAAAACCCCGCTGGTTCATCAAGTCAAAGCCGTCACAGGATCCTGTGAAGCTTGTCATTCTTCGGATCATCCGACTCTTTCCTGCGGAATACTCTATAATGTGATGATGAATCTGCATCCACCACCACAATCCTATGAGGCCATCACTAATCAGGCTGAAGATCAGATTCTAGAGCAAGTCAATTCCATCCATACTATTCCCGGACAAGTTTATTATAATCCCAGTCAACCAAGGAACCATCCTGGATTCCAGTATGGGAATCCCTCTGGAACTGCGAATCCGCAACATCAGACACAAGGGGGGCTTGACAGTAGGCTGCCTCCTGGATTTCCAAACAATTTTAACCAAAATCAAGGGAACCCAAGGAACAATTTCCCTAGGGCTAACTACCCTAGAAATCAATCAGCCTACTATCAGTACACTCATCCCCCACTTCACCCGCAATTGCATATTCAACAGTCTCAACAACAAAACCCTCAGAAAAATGTCACTGCACAACCGGAAGATGAGCTATCTTTGATAAAACAAATGCTTCAGTCTCAGCAAACCATGCTAGCTAACCAACAAGCCCAACAAAAGGCAGTTGAAACCCAGCTTGCTCAGATTGCTGCACAGTTAAAACCTTCGGCAAGCACTTTTGATGGGCAGCCTGAACCAAATTCTAAGTACGGGCAAAACAAACACGAACAGCTAAATGCCGTCACCACAAGGTCGGGACGCATTCTTCCTGAACCCATCAAGATCACTCTAGATGATGATGATGTGCCCACTTTTATGACGAAAGAGATTTCGCAACAAGGGATTGAAAAATCCTCCGAAGGCACAAAGGACGAAAACAAAGAGCATGTACCTGCAGAATCCAAAGTCCCGCAATTCAAACCAAGGATCCCGTACCCAGGCAGACTGCAAGAAACAAAAATGGACGCCAGGTTTCAAAAATTCAAGGAAGCAATGAAGAAACTTTATATTGACATCCCACTCCTTGACGCTCTATCCGAAGTACCAGCATGGGCAAGGTATCTCAAAACTTTGCTATCACGTAAGTATATCACCAAAGAGCAGGAGACCGTCAAGCTCGCTCAAACCACTTCTGACATCATCCTGAATAAACTACCCAAAAAGAAGAAGGACCCAGGTTCCTTCGGAATCCAATGTTGCATTGGAAATGCATCCACAAAGAAAGGGTTAGCTGACCTCGGGGCTAGTATATCCATTATGCCCTACTCAATGTGTCAACGCCTTGGTCTCACTGACCTGCTGCCTACAGCAATGACTATTCAACTAGCCGACTCCACCGTAACTGCACCGTTGGGAATCATCGAAGATGTCCCAATAAGGATAGGGAAGGATGCCTATGTTCCATGTGATTTTTTCATCATGGATATCAAAGAAGACTTGAGGTATCCGATCATTTTCGGCAGGCCTTTCCTAGCTACAGCCAGAGCGCTAATCGATGTAGAAGCTGGAACCATCATTCTTAGGCTCGGAAAAGAAGCAATTCAATTCCGTGTCCTTAATAGTATGAAAGGTCCCAGCATCCAAGAAGATGTCTTTCTTTTAGACGCAATTCAACAAATGTCGCAATTAGAAATCTCCGAGCCAATCGACGAACTTGAAAATGCTCTTATCAATCCAGAAGTTGAGTTCTCTGCAAATGAATTAGTCCAGCAATGTACCCAATACCTAGAGAAGATAGAAGAAGCACCGAGGGCTACTTTTGAAGAGCTTAAAGCCATCACTACCATTGAAGCAGCAGAACCACCAAAAACCCCTGAATTGAAGACTTTACCCACAGGGCTCAAATATGTTTTCCTGGATAGGGAAGAGTTATGCCCAGTTATTATCAACTCCACCCTTACCGAAGACCAAGAAGTCAGGCTTCTGGACAAACTAAGGAGGCACAAAAAGATCATTGGTTATAAAATAACCGACCTCACAGGCATAAACCCGGCTCTGTGTATGCACAAGCTTCCTATGGTTGAAGAATTTAAACCCACTCGTGAACACCAAAGAAAACTGAACCCAAACTTGAAAGAGGTAGTTCGTTTGGAGGTCCTCAAACTACTCAAAGCTGGCATGATCTATCCTATCTCTGACTCTCAGTGGGTCAGTCCAGTTCAGGTTGTTCCAAAAAAAGGGGGCACTACTGTAGTAATCAACGATAAAAATGAGCTCGTACCCACTAGGACTGTAACGGGGTGGCGAATGTGCATCGATTATAGGAAGTTGAATAAAGCTACAAGGAAAGACCACTACCCTCTACCCTTCCTTGACGAAGTCTTAGAGCGCTTGGCCCACCAAAAGTATTTCTGTTATCTCGATGGTTACTCTGGGTTCTACCAAATACCCATACATCCAGAAGACCAAGAAAAAACCACTTTCACTTGTCCCTTTGGGACATATGCTTTCAGAAGAATGCCATTCGGGCTGTGTAACGCTCCGGCTACTTTCCAATGCTGCATGTCTGCCATCTTCGCCGGATTAACCGAATCTGTTATGGAAGTTTTTATGGATGATTTCTCTGTCTATGGAGATTCTTTCGATAACTGTCTAAATAATCTTGAACGAGTCCTGCAACGTTGCAAGGAAACGAACCTTATCCTGAATTGGGAAAAATGTCATTTCATGGTAACAGAAGGTATCGTCCTCGGACATAGAGTAAGTGATAGGGGAATTGAGGTCGACAAAGCAAAGATTGATGTTATCTCAAAGTTGTCACCTCCGAAGGACATAAGGGGCGTTCGAGCTTTCCTAGGTCATGCAGGGTTCTACAGAAGGTTCATCAAAGATTTCTCGAGAATAGCTAAACCCATGACCCAACTCCTGACAAAAGATGTCGAGTTCGTTTTCGACCAAGATTGCATGCAAAGTTTCTCCACCCTTAAAGAAGCATTAATTTCCGCACCTATTCTAAGGGCTCCAGACTGGTCACAACCATTCGAAATCATGTGCGACGCAAGTGATTATGCCATAGGAGCCGTTTTAGGACAACAGATCGATAAGAAACCCTATGTCATCTACTATGCATCAAAAATGCTTGACGAAGCACAGAAAAACTACACGACCACGGAAAAAGAGTTTTTGGCTATCATCTACGCCTTCGAAAAATTCCGCTCTTACCTGATCGGCTCTAAAGTCATCGTCTACACTGACCATTCTGCTATCCGACATTTGATCCAGAAATAGGACGCCAAACCCAGGCTCATCCGCTGGGTATTAATGCTTCAAGAATTTGACCTAGAAATCAAAGATAAAAGTGGCGTAGAGAACGTTGTAGCCGATCACCTCAGTAGAATCGAGGTTGAAGAAAAAGATAAAATCCCTATCAGGGATTCTCTTCCTGATGATCAGCTTATGAAGGCCACTCATAGTTTTCCTTGGTTTGCTGATATCGTCAATTATCTAGCCACAGGGATCATCCACCCGTCTGTTTCATATCAGGATAAAAGGAAATTCCTTCATGATATAAAACGTTATCATTGGGACGAACCCTACTTATTTTACCTCTGTGCCGACGGACTTTTTCGCCGGTGCCTTCCAGAAGAAGAAATAACCTCGGTTTTGGAACACTGCCACTCCGGACCCACGGGGGAGCACATGGGCGCCAAGAAAACTGCCATAAAAGTTCTACAATCTGGTTTCTTTTGGCCCACCATATCAAAAGACTCACATGATTTTGTCAAAGCCTGTGATAAATGCCAATTTTCGGGCAACATATCAAAAAGGGATGAAATGCCTCTTACCATGTGGCAGGAAATTGAACTGTTTGACGTATGGGGGGTAGACTACATGGGACCTTTCCCTTCATCGTATGGCTTCTCTTACATTTTGGTCGCAGTAGATTACGTCTCAAAGTGGGTCGAAGCTATACCCACCGTATCCAATGACTCCAAACCTGCTGTCAAATTGTTCAAAGACACTATTTTTCCGAGATTTGGAGTTCCAAGAACGGTCATATCTAATGGCGGGACCCATTTCCTGGAACGAAGTTTCGAAGCGTTACTAAGAAAATACGGAGTCCATCACAAAGTTGCCACACCTTACCACCCACAAACTAGTGGCCAGGTAGAAGTATCTAATAGACAGATAAAAGCGATTCTTGAAAAAACAGTGAATAAAAACCGCACTGATTGGTCCACCAAACTTCCTGACGCCCTCTGGGCATACTGTACTGCTTACAAAACACCAATTGGAACAACCCCGTTTCATTTGGTATACGGAAAATCATGTCATCTTCCAGTAGAACTGGAACATAAAGCCTGGTGGGCCATCAAGCAACTAAACTTCGACCTTAAAAGCGCAGGGGAAAACAGACAACTCCAGCTACAGGAGCTAGAAGAACTCCGAATGACAGCATATCACAGTGCCAGAATCTATAAAGAGCAAACAAAAATGTGGCACGATGGACATCTTAAGAGAAAAGATATCGCCGTTGGCGACAAAGTGCTCTTATTCAACTCCAAGCTCAGATTATTCCCCAGAAAGCTCTGAACAAAATGGTCCGGACCCTTCACCATAAAACATATCTACCCAACTGGAGCCGCCATTATCATTGACAACAACAGAGGAGAACGAACGGTTAACGGGCACCGTTTAAAAAGATACTACACTCAGGAAGACAAAACACATCAACAAACTCTCGATATCAGAGATGCTACCCCCACAGCATAACAACCTTACAGTTTCGTCGAGCCAGTGACGTAAAACCAAAGCGCATCTTGGGAGGCAACCCAAGCCTTGAGTATCACCTTCTCTAATTTCTGGTCTTTTATTTTCTTTTGATTTTGTTTTGCTTTCTTTAAGTTCTTTCATCATTAATCTAAAAATACAAAACAAATCTACATAATCAAAACTACAAAAACAATACATAAAACAAACAACATAAAAAGTCATAAACCAAAAAAAAAAATAGTATACATACCCAAAAACAAACATAAAAATATACAAACCTTTTGTGCCCCTCCAAACGGTCTTCAAATCGTTTGGAGCCAAACGGTCTTGAAACCGTTTGGACCCCAAACGGTCTTGAAACCGTTTGGACTCCAAACGGTCTTCAAACCGTTTGGAGCCAAACGGTCTTGAAACCGTTTGGACCCCAAACGGTCTTCAAACCGTTTGGAACCAAACGGTCCTCAAACCGTTTGGAACCAAACGGTCCTGAAACCGTTTGGAGCCAAACGGACCTGAAACCGTTTGGGACCAAAACGGTCTTGAGACCGCTTGGGACCAAGCGGTTTTCAAACCGTTTGGAATACAAAGGATCACCCACCTATCACTATAAGTATCGACCCTACCCCTCCGTCTTTCTCTCTTCGAACCTTCGTTTTCTCCAGAATTTTCGTGCCGAGAGCTTCCCTTTTTGCTCTTGCTGCAACCGCGCAAAGTCATCCTTCCGTCCACCTTCCGCAAGGTAGTCCGGCGACTCCACATTTCATCGCCAGTTGCTGCTTATGCTGCCATCACCGTCGTTATCGAATGGTTTCATCAACCGACCCGTCGCCTTCGTCGCCGCGCCGTTCTATCGCCACCATCATGACGCCAGTGTCGTTCCCTTTACCATCGCACGACGTCTCTTGCTCCGCCATCGCCATTGCTGTCAAAAGATTTCACCGACTCTCCCACCGTTTTCATCGCCGTCGCTGTTCTTCTCATCGTTTTCGAAGGCGCCGGCGCGTTCTTCACCTGCGCGCCGTTCCACCTTCTCCCGCACCGGCGACCTGCGACTATTCGCTTTCCAAAACGGTCTTGAAACCGTTTGGAACCAAACGGTCCCGCAACCGTTTGGAACCAAACGGTCCTCAAACCGTTTGGAACCAAACGGTCTTGAAACCGTTTGGAACCAAACGGTCTTCAAACCGTTTGGAACCAAGCGGTCTTGAAACCGTTTGGGACCAAACGGTCCTCAAACCGCTTGGGACCAAACGGTCCTCAAACCCAAAGCTTTTCTCTTTGAAAACGATCTGAGGATTGGAGACGTATTTGTTTTTAAGCTACTTCTGAAGGACAAAGATATCATGAACTTTTGTGTAACCAAGCAGCACATATCAAGCAGCACTTGCAACAAAGACTATCCTCCAGTTAGTGGCAACATGGAAGATGGAATCAATATTGAAAAGCAGCTACCTGACTCAATCCATGGATGATGAAGTAGGACATCCCAAGGAAACTGATGTCGAAGGCAGTGGCTACCACAGTAACCTGAACAATGATCAAGCAAAGGATCTGCTAGACAATATCAAGACAAAATTGCAAAAGAGTGCGCTGCGAAATTAATGATGCTCCTGAGTCAGCACTCCAAGGCATACAACAAAGAGCACTTCAATCGCCCGGCCTTCTGCCGCAAATGCCCCCATCTTTATGAGGGCAATTCGCATCCACTCTACTCTGATCTCCAGGGGCTACCGAAAACCTGCCTTAGCTCGCAGCCCTTGTTCTACTGACTTCTCAACCTATCACTTTGCCACTCTGCGGACAGAGTGTGTGATAAGTTAGGGGGGGGATTCATTAGACAAGGGCTAGGTATCACCTTCTATACTCCTTTATATAGTCACCTCAACTAACCCTAGAATCATGTTAGCCTCTGCAAGTAAATAGCACTCAGACATCAAATGGCGATTTATCAATTTCCACCTACTATGGATCCCGTATTGTTTGCTTCAATTCTTTATCTGACTCTCCACAGGTCAAAATCAGGGCAGATATAAGCCGAGATCTCGAGGACGAGAGGAAAATTAGGCAACTTCCGAATCAAAAAGTTCTGCAAGTGGACCACAAACCAAATAAGTGCATGCTGAAAAACTTTAAGAACAGCTTCCCTCTCTTCAAAATAAAAGAGGCTTGGCTGCCCAAAATAAATCCTCTTTCCAAAACCCAAGCCTGTGAGTTTTTGAATAAAAGCCAGAGAGACGACTAAAATCATGAGAGTTGTGCCACGCATAAGGACCTATATGAAGAACTGATAAAGGGCTCACCCGGTCGGCACATTCCGCTGCCCTCACAAAGGCAGATGTGTCGCGTCCGGTAGTGAAACCCTAAAAGTTCCAAGTATATGAAAAGGCTCATAAAGGACTTGCCCGGCCGGTACATTCAGCTGCCCTCATAAAGGCAGATGTGTCGTGCCCGATAGTGAGATCCTAAAAAGCATAGACAGCCCTCCCCCACTCGAAGGGGAGCTACACTCCTAGCCTTTAGCCAACCCTCATACCCTCTCTAGCTTCCAGTAGGTTTCCAGAGAGGTATAAAGTTGATTAGAGTCAACGGCATGCACAAAATAAATGTGGTCCCAAGGCAAATTTTGAGATACGGAAAAACCCTGAGATCCAAGCAACTCTCAAAATCCAAAAGAATCAAGGCATGCAATAAGCCTCGATATGACCCCTGGGGAACCCAGGACAAGAATTGAAGCAAGAGTATGGAGACCCTAATTAAGATCGCCTCGCCATTTCATGTCTCAGCTCTATCTAACTTGAGTACAAGCTAGACTCTAAGTTAGGGGGGGTGATAACTTCCTATTTTAGTAGTTTATCTTAGTCTTTTTCTTTAGTTTTCCATACTCTTTTTACGTTTATACGGTACATAAACCTAATTTTACCCCTTTTTGTAAATACATCATCAAACTAACTTTTTCCTTTTACACTTGCAGAAAAAGCACAAAAAAATCATAAAAGAATAAACAATCCCGAGACCGCATGAAGCCAAACGGTCCCAAGACCGCATGCAGTTCAAACGGTCCCGAGACCGCATGAAGCCAAACGGTCCCAAGACCGCATGGAGTTCAAACGGTCCCGAGACCGCATGAAGCCAAATGGTCCCAAGACCGCATGGAGTTCAAACGGTCCCGAGACCGCATGAAGCCAAACGGTCCCAAGACCGCATGGAGTTCAAACGGTCCCGAGACCGCATGGAGTTCAAACGGTCCCGAGACCGCATGGAGTTCAAACGGTCCCGCGACCGCATGAAGCCAAACGGTCCCAAGACCGCATGGAGTTCAAACGGTCCCGAGACCGCATGAAGCCAAACGGTCCCAAGACCGCATGGAGTTCAAACGGTCCCGAGACCGCATGAAGCCAAACGGTCCCAAGACCGCATGGAGTTCAAACGGTCCCGCGACCGCATGAAGCCAAACGGTCCCAAGACCGCATGGAGTTCAAACAGTCCCGAGACCGCATGAAGCCAAACGGTCCCAAGACCGCATGGAGTTCAAACGGTCCCAAGACCGCATGGAGCTCAAACGATCCCGAGACCGCATGAAGCCAAACGGTCCCAAGACCGCATGGAGTTCAAACGGTCCCAAGACCGTTTGATGCCAAACGATCTCAAGACCGTCTGACGCCAAACGGTCTCAAGACCGTTTGACGCCAAACGGTCTCAAGACCGTTTGAACTCAAACGGCCTCAAGACCGTTTGACCTCACTCAAGGCCTATAAATAAGACCTCAAGGGCCATCCCTGAGGAGGTCCAGACGTCCAGAGGCTGTCTCTCTACTACCAGAACAACTCCATCCACCGCCCGAGGCTGCCGGTCTGAGACTCACGTTCCATTGCAAAGCTACCTTCTCTCTCATCAACAAAGAAGGTGAGAGGAGAAGATCCGTCGTCAAGCAAGCCACGAAGGGTGAAGATCGTTGCTCTCTCCACCAAGGGTTCAACCTTCTCTCCTCAGTGGAGATGATGTTCTTTCTATCTCTTCTTGCCTCCTCCTTTGTTGCTCCCTCCATGAGGAGCGAGTAGTTCCATCCACTGGGGCGTGGGGACTAGCCCCGCTGCCCATGTTTTGTACTTTGTACTAAAAAGATGTTATCCTTTCGTTTTAATACTAAATCGTTTCATACATGCTTGAATGATGGCCACGTTCTTGTATGCATCTATTGTCTTTTGTTGTGGTTTGTCTACGACCGCTCTCGAGACTTGAATACCGATTTAGTGTTGGTTTCTGGTGTGTGTATCCACCACGCATCCGCTTCGGTTTCTAGGAGTGTATCTCAAAGAGTGGAGTAAACTCACTATCATCCGTTACACTTCCATCTGTATGGAAGTAACCTTGGTAAGTCGAAGAACACACTTTGCGAGGGGAATGATGTAAAGCATGTGACCATTTGATCGGGAATGGCTGGCGTTGCAACATTCCCGCACTTCTCGTAGCTAGGTTATCCGAATAGGAGACTAGGCCTACAAAGACACTATTCGATTTGATAAATATCGCTCGCTTGTTAGTTTTAGATGCACGTTTCATGAGGTTGAGTAAGATTTCTCTCTTTGGAGGACTACATATCTTCATTGACACGTAGAAATGTACCGAATGAGAGCTACTTAACCCTTGAAGGATGCGATGCATTGCTCTTGTCTTATATGGGCATTGGTCTTGTGAAACATCGAAGGATGCAATGCATCGCTCTTGTCTTACGAGGCATCGGTCTTGTGGAACATCCTTGGATGCAATGCATCACTCTTGTCTTATAAGGCATCGGTCTTGTGGAACATCCATGCATCTAGCTTATAAGTCTTGCTTGCTTAGTACATAAACAATGCATGTGTAGCGGCGGTGAATACCTGCTTAACCCCAGTGATTCATCATCATTTGTTAAATCTTAGTTTTACTTGCTTTATTTACTTTTCATGCTTTAGTCTAAAAACCAATCAAAATCCAACCTTTTGATATAAGTGCCAATTAGTAAAGTAACTAAGTGAAGTGATGTACGTTTTCCATCTTGTTGCTTGCAACAAGACCGTTGTCTTTTGGGTTCGATCCTAAATCTGTACTATGATAAGGCTTCCATACTCTTATGGGGTTGGAGTTGTTATCTAAGCACCAGTTCTAGGTAAACCTAGGGAAGACATTCATCCTCTCTAGGGTTTTTGGTGATAGAATCCTGGGACTCCCATTGGAAGACTGAAAATCTTTTGGTGTAAGTTCCAGCTCCATAATTGACCACAACCAAGATGTATCAGTTGCCTCACAATGATGGGAAAGGCCCTTCGTAGTCGATACTCTAGATATCAAAGATTTCCACCTCTATCTAGTCGGAAAGAAGCATCTCATTGCTCCTTGATATGTTCTCAGAGTGATGGTAGTCTTTGCATGACATTGTGTAGGAATATGCATCCTTAAACAAGGTGAGCCGATACAACCCATATTGTAAAATCTTACATTGTGTAGGAATATGCATCCTTAAACAAGGTGAGCCGATACAACCCATATTGTAAAATCTTAGTGGTTGTCCTGCCTTTGCCCAGGTGCCCGTAATAAGGAGAAGAATGACACTTGTACAAAATTTTTAGTACCTCTTATTTTGGAATACATTAGGAATATATGTTATCAGCACATTCCTTGAAGAGGAGACACACACCTCAATAGTAGTTCTTCAAGTAAAAAAAATCTTATTTTGATTATAGGTTATGTCAAGTGACAATTGTTGGCATGCTAAGTAATTGTAAATATCGGCGAACCACGGTACAACATGTACGACTATCTTTTCCATCATCAGTGCTTCATCAGGGTAGTTATCATTAATCACAAGTGAGTTGTCATTTGCTATGATAACGTGGGATAATACAAGTGACTCTTGGCACCAACATTTACTCAAATGCAGTTATGAATATGATCCTTAATACATGGATTGTAACCCTAATATGAATAATACATGTGACTTAGGGTTAGTATGTACATATCATTATGTGAAATATAATTATCATTTAATGAAGCCTAATTCTGGAACATATCAAGATTATCACATCAACAATGTAATTCCAAGACAAGAATGCAAGTGATAATGTAAATAACCTAATGAGATAAGATAATCCCTAAAATGGATATAACTAAGGTTATGATGATGGGAACCCGATGATGATATATGCGATCTTGTCTTGATCAAGGTTTGACCAAGGATATAGTTGACATCAGGATTGTGATTAGGAATATCTTGGTTCAAGGTACGTGATTGCCTCTTACTTGGCTCATTATTGAATATGCTTGTATTATACGTGTAGCAAAATACTTGGCATATTGTATTGGATGAAATGATTGTTCTTGTATGATATCTTGCTTGATTTTCAGTACTTATATGGATATGAACACATGAAACATAAGATATTTGACCCATTATATGATAGTGCTAAATCTCTTTGGTAGAATAGTGCATTGATAAAAGTACTAGATCTCTTTGGCAGAATAGTACATCCGAGCACTATATCTCTTTGGTAGAATAGTGCATTGATGGAAGTACTAAATCTCTTTGACAGAATAGTACATTTGAGAACTAGATCTCTTTGGTAGAATAGTATACATGGTTGATCAACTTTGCATATAATGGAAAATGTGCTTAAAATATGTGTTCTCTTTTGTTAATGAACATCTTTATGCAAGTATATGTTTTTCCTTATATTTCTTTGTTAATGCCAAGTTTTAGTTTTATCTTTGTCCCAAGCTTAGTAATGAGAGGTATATAAAAGACATGTAGGCATACTAAGTACAATATTCTTGAATATTGTGCTGATGTGTACCACATGTAATCTTTTATTTAGGTTGTGGACATATGATTTTGAAGATCATGATAGTTGAGAGTTGTGCGGCAAGCTGATGTATAGGTGGACCTATTGTCTTAAGATCCTATTGTTTAGTGGTAGTACATGTATACGTAGAAGTTTGTTGTTCAATATGTTATAACAAATGTTGTAACAATTCATTATGTGATTATATGTTGAATGGTGAACACGTGTTGAATGGTTTTATTATTGTTCATGTGCATGTGCTACTGTTGTATCCTTCTGACTTCCTCTGATTTTCTTCTTCTTAGTCTAGTGTGTGGTGTTTAAATTGGAATTATCATAGAGGTGAGGTTTCAATTTGGACGTCACATATCAGATTAAGTTTTAGAAAATTTGGGGATGTCACATGTGGTAACGGCTATAATAAATATACAATTACATATATATTTGCTGTGTATTCTATCTAGTTTTACTTTTCCAGTCGTATAGTTACTTTTTTTATCAGCATAGTTACTTTTTTATCTAGAGAATTACTTTTCTGACCATATAGTTACTTTTTGGGATGCATAGGTAGAAAAAATCCAGGGTACTCATCAGGCAACTAATGAAAAACCTATATATATGTGTAATGTGTATAAATATACATACATACACACACACAAATATATATATATATATATATATATATATATATATATATATATATATGTATATATTGTAAACCCTTAACATCAATCCTAATAATCATACAATTAGGTTACAAGACCTTGCCCAAATGACAAGTCTTATTTTTATGATTCCAATGAGTATTTATCCATAAATTCATGACCAATAGAGAACTAATTATGAATTATCAATTATTACAACTTTTACTCATTTGTTAATAACAAGTCATGCATAATTCATGGTATACCTACACGTCATCCATCAAAGATTAATGTATGATAGAGCATATCGATAAATTGCCCCCATCAGAGGATCAGATAAATCAAAATCATTGGATGAAAAGAATAGAAATCCCATGATGATGTGACATATATTTTCTAGAACCGAGGGCATACAAAGGAAGTTACACACAATCATATTCTTCCCTTCATCCCACATGATAAAATCACAATGCTTCACAATTTTGGTATGTATGCCTAGAGAGCCAAACATATGATGATTGTAACAAGCATATCTTGTAAACAATTTGATTAATGATAAAGGAAATCTTCCAACTTAGTCTATTTTATTCAGTTAAGAGATAATGAAATTACATAATACATGTCTGAGGAATGATATTACTCAATGACATATGTCTTTAGGTTGGGGACCTAAACAATGAGATCATATCGATGTTAATAGTATATGCATTCTTGTTATGTCCCTAATCGATTGTTATTTTGGAAGACTAATAGGCATCAATGACACATAAGACTAGAGTGTGTGTTGGTTGGTGACAGAAATGTGATATCAAACCAAACACATAGATACTTTTTAAAGAATAGTGTATCAAACAAATCCACCCATATAAAGGCGGCCTTCCGCATGCTCTTGAAGGAGACAGAGAGGTGTAAGCCTGGGTTCTGGATTTCTGGAATGAGGCCCCAATGAGAGGAGAACCAGGGGAGGAAATCAGGGTGTTTTAGCCAATAGTTCTCGATGTGTTTATGCTTCTGTCTGAAGGATGGGGGGTAGGTGCTAAGGATGACAGGGAAGTGGTCAGATATGGGTCTGTGTGTGATGTGTGTGATGGTGGTATAGATGCTGCCATTGGTAATTACAAATGAAGCGGTCAAGTTTTGCCCAGTGGCAATCCCTATTCCATGTAAAATTATTAGGGGATAGATCAATGAGATTTTATAGTATAATGAGGTCATTGAAGCACTGATCAAAATATGTGTAGTTTTGACCGTCATCAAGAGTGTTGAGCCTCTCCATCAGAGAGGTGATGAGGTTAAAATCACCCCCAATGAGACATGGGTCGGAGGCATGATCGGTGGATAGTTGTGGAGCAGGTGGAGGTAATCTGTTTTAGGGGAGGATAGGGGTCCGTAGGTGGATGTAAGGGACCACTCGATGTTGTCGAAGGTGTTAGTGAATGGGATCATGATGTGGTGGGAGTGCAAGATGGTGTGGCGTATTGTGAACAATTTGTTGTTTATACCAATGACAATGCCCCCTTTGAAACCAATGGGTGGGGTCTGAATCCAAGTGTTAATGTGACGACCATCAATGGTGCGAAGCATGAAGTCTGTAAGGTGTGTTTTGTTTTTGTTGATGATGATAATCTATATATGGTTGGCTATGATGAAGTTTCTAATCTTCATACGGCATTTGGCGCAAGAGGCACCATTGACATTCCAAGTTGCAATAAACATAGAAATGTTTGGGATATTACGTCTGATCACAGATGGTTGTTATATCTGCAAATCCTCAAGGTTGGTTCTAGTCAACTTTTTAGGTCTCCTATTGTTCCATCCCATAAAGTGTTCAATTTTGCTGAGAGTCTGATGTGCGTTAAGATCGGTCTCAAATTCTAGTCCAAGATGTTGTGTGAACTGTTTGAACTTGTTTATCTCAGACCATGAGGCCATGTCATTTATGATGTCTCTCCCAGGGGAGGTGGGGTTGTTTTGGTTGTGGCTACCAACATGAGGATATGTTGATGTGTTCGAGTGCTCAGAGTTACTGGAACCTATGGAAGCGGTGTTTCTCCATGGTATGTGTTGTGTGTGCTGCTGTATAGGTGGTGCATGTTGTGAGTTAGAAGTTGAGGGTGTGTGGGGGAGTTACCTCTCGAGGATGTAGCAGATTCTATCATGTTTCCAGTAGAGTGCGTCTGCAGAATCTTGTGTAATGGGTTGTCCTCAGCTGTGAGCTCGACGATGATCTCTGATTTCAATAGAGCTTTCGCTTCCTCTGAGATATATCTGAGGGTGAGCTTGTGGGGTGGTGCCTGGTGTTCAGAAGGTGTTATTGAATATGTGTCCATAGGGTTGTGGGGGTTGATAGGCTTATGAATGGGATTAAGGCGTGCAATGGCAGTGGGAATATGGCTATAGGTGCTGGTTTTGATGCATTTGTTTCGCCTGGGGCTGGCAGGCCCTGGATGGAAGGTGGAGGTTTTGGGTACTGCAGTGGGGTTTGTAGGGTTTCTCCATGAGGTAGGGTGGCTTTCAAAGTTTATATAGGGTGTGGGTGTGGTGGCAGGAGATTCAACATTTAGACGAATAGGTTGAAGCGTCTCTCCAAGATGGAGGTAGAGAGTGGTAGTAAGTTCGGTGGGGGCCATTGCGGCAAAGACACAGAAGGCTTTAATATAGTTTGTGGGGTTGACAGTATTAGGGGAGATGAATTATAAGGTGGATCCCACCGCATTAGCAATGTCCCAGAAGATATTGTTGTCCCATAGATGTGGAGGGAGATCAGCTATGGAAATCCAGGTGGATCCACCATCATTGGCAATGGTGGAACCCGCCAAGGGTGACCATTTGGTGAGGTGTATTTCGAAGAAGCTGTCATCAGATGGCAGGGTGAAAGAATGGTCAAAAAGGGGTTGAATATGGGTGCCTTCAGGGACAGTGTAGAGGAGTTTGGAGGGGGAAAGGATTTTTGGTTTCAGGATAGTGACGCCCGGTAGAAAACTGGAAATGGCCTTGGTAATGTTGAGGATGTCAAGGTGTTTGGATCAATGTTGTTCATAATAGTGGCCAAGATGCTCCTAGAGTGGAATACTTTCCAGGATCGCATGGAGTTGTCGGGGAGGTGAACCAGAACGGTGATGGATGTTTGGGGGTTGGTGATGAACATGTTTGTAGTGGGAGTGGAGATGTTGTTTTGTTCGTGTGAAGATATGGAGGTGCTCGAAGTGTAGGAGGGGGGGTTCAATTGTGTTCTACGGGGGTTGGAGATAGGGTTTTTAATAAGGCCAGGGGAGGTGTTGGAGAAGCAGTGGAATCTACTGGAAAGGTTAGCATGTTGTTTTTTCATCTGAGATAATGTTTTCCAGGGAAAAGGTTTGTTGCATGGCATGGGGAAGCTACGTATCATGGGGTGGGATGCAGGTAGAGGTAGATTTTTGCAAAAGTGCTTGGGTTTAGCCTGGAAAGGATGAGGATCAGCAGGAATCCTTATTCCTGCATTGGGCAGGCATGATCGGTGGGGCTGTAGGGGCTTTTGTTTGGTGTAAGAAACCTTCGGTAATGATGTTCTGTAAGAAGATTGATTTGTGGAGGTGGGGGTTTGT
The DNA here is from genome assembly GCA_963693085.1 of Alisma plantago-aquatica. NCBI lineage: Eukaryota > Viridiplantae > Streptophyta > Magnoliopsida > Alismatales > Alismataceae > Alisma > Alisma plantago-aquatica. The sequence goes on along the minus strand of OY856415.1, from coordinate 314,093,393 downwards.
TGTGGTACTATAGAGTGTGGGTGTTTACCAAGGATGTCAAAGCGGTTTTTTAAAGATTGTGGTGGTGGGTTACTGTAGTTGTAGTTTTTGGCAATGTGGGAGGTGGAACGATAGTTTAGGCATGCACGTGGCTTCTGGCAGAAGCGTTGAATATGGCCAAAATCAAGACATCGGAAGCATCTTGGTTTAGGTTTGATATCTTTGAAATGTTTGCGCTTGGGTTGAATCCATGCACCGTCTAGAGGGGGATGGGTCGGGGGATGTGTAAGATTGTTTTAAATGTGTGATGTGATGAGGTATACACTGGTATAACGAGAGTTACAGTCTCGAGAATGGTTTGAGGGGTGTGATCTTATAGTGGGGCGTAAATGATGGGGTAGAGAGTTATCTTGGTATATGGGTTGTGTGGGGGAGATGTTGCGTGGGTCAGAGGGGGGTGCCAGGGATGTAGTAGTGTGGTGAGACGTGGCCCGAGAAAAGGTGGGAGAAAGTGTAGATGTTGTAGGAAGGATCTATGATGATGTGAATGTGTGTGTTTTGGCTTGGCAGGGTGTGGAAAGGGTCTCATGTGAAAATATTTTCTTCGAGTCCATAGATGGTTGCATGTTTGGGGGGAACATATTGTCACCGGGTGAATTTCATGGACGGGGCAACATTTTTCCTTGAGGATGTTGTGAATGTTTGATGTGAGACAAGCGTGATTAGCAATACTAAAAGGTTTTTTGCATTCTTGAGAAACCAGCAGATAGTGAAGACTATTTGAAACTGGAAGGAAAATGTTGAAACATGGTAGATGTGATATTTTATTCCATGGGGAGTATGCAGTATACCTGATAGCCATGACTTTGTAGCGTTTCGGGCAGTTCTGTTTTCCAACATTTTTGTTGGTCGGTAAGGATGTAACCAGAGGAGCGGCCGTGGGAGCCGTCGCTGGGGGGTGGGAGGTGGCAGGTGTCTTCTTCGCTTTGGTGGTTTTAGTATTTGCTTGTCCGCAAAAAGTCGGCATAGCAGATGTGGTTCTGGGACGAAGGCGCGTCCTCCAGACAGAGGATGAATCCAAAATCCTAGATATCAGCTTGGGGGGGGTCATCTTTGGAGTCGTCCTCAGAGCCACTGTAGATGGGAATCATATAGTATTTACCGCCTTTTAGGTAAGGGAGACAGTGAACCCTGAAGTAGGTTTCATCTGACATCTTCCCCGAATCTGATTCTGATTTCGAGAAGGTGGGGTCAAAGAGATCGTGCTGACAGGCCTTTCAGGTAGAGGCTAGATTCTCAGCTTGCATGCGCTCGTATTCTTCTATGGTGACCGTGTAGAAGAAGAAATGATCGGGGATGTTGAAATCAGAATCGAAAACTCAGGCCTCGATCTCCATGCTATATGTGGGTCGGATGAAGAGCTTGTAGCCGATGTGAATCTCGACCAACTGAACCCAATCTCGCCATCCACTATAGGTGTACCAGTTTCCAGTGATGTCTTGAGCGATTTTAAGGTGGGTTGAGTTCCATCCGAACTAGAGGGTAACGGTTCCCTGGTGAAAGCACTTGCCCTCAAGATATCGCCAATTGTGGGGGATGATCAGTTCATTGAGAGTGTCATGCACAACAGAGATGTCAAGGGACTCTGCGGGTCGGGTAGTCCCAGACGGTTTTTCTGGAGGGCTCGGACATGGAGACTGTGCGAGGGGGATGTGCGGAGAAACCCTTGTTGCGGCTTATCCATCGGCGAAGGGGTTGAGATGGTGGATCTGAAGTCCTTTCCCTTCTTTTGGGCGTGGAAAATCACAAAGATGCCACCAGTTCTCATAATGGTTGTGTTAGATAACTGATTATCGTTAGATGTTAGTTACATAACTGTTGTAGCTATTAGCTAGTTACTGTAGCAGCTCACTTATGTAGCTAGGCTATTGTGGTAATCACTTATTTAGCATGGGTTAAGCCCAATGTAGTGCAGCAAGTACATGTGAGAATGTAGTGTTGTTTCTAGTGCAAATGGCAAAGAAGTTTTATCCCATATTGCTCACACCTAGAACTTTTGTGGTCCTCATATGTAGGATCACATGGGGCACTAGTGTCCAAAGGAGTCCTAGGAAGGAGGTATGCTCACCTCCTTGGTGGGTGGGGTTACCACATCACAACGCACGCACGCACGCGCGCGCACGCGCCACGCCACGCCTCGCCTGGCCTGGCCTGGCCTGGCCGGGCTCGTGCTTGGGCTTGTGGCTTGTGGCTTGTGGATTGTGGATTGTGGAGAATGTCTTCCGTCTTCCGTCTTCTTTTTGCACTAGGATACAACTACGTAATTAATTACTCGTGTAATTAATTGTTGCTTTCTTATACGGATTTCTTAAATCCTAATTAGAAAGTGTTTCTCTTTTACGGTTTATTCCCGTATTGTGTACGAGAGCAACTGAGTGTTGCGTCTAACTGGGAATAGGATTAGGGACGTACGTGACTATTTATATGACTCTGATCATTAGGGTTAAACACACCGAAAACAGTTTTTCTGCCGCCGTGTGTTTTGTGAACCCTAATCCCGAGTGCGAGAGTCGTCGTCCCCGAAGTTGCTTTGCGGATTTGTTCTCCTGTGCGAAGCGAGACTCGTCGTCCTTCCTTCAGACGCATCTGTCAGGCGGTGGTACCTGCGGTGGCTGTGCTGCACTGGTAGCAGTGCAACGTGCGCGAGCAAGACGTGCAACTTCCAGGTTCGTGCCGGATCGAGACTAGGAGAACGGTGCCTATCCGCGAGGATTGCCGGGCACTGGTTTCTTTAAGTAACACGTTTGTTTCTCAACGAACGATCTGGTTTGCGAATCTAACCCTTAATATTGTTCTCCTGCATTGCTTGTTCTTCGAATCTTATCTTGGATCTGCCTTCACTGTTAATTAATTTTGCACCTGTCGCTGTTGCATGAATGGCAACAAACTATTATTAACAACAGTCTTAAAGAAACCAATTTCTGTCGTTAATTAACATGGCCGGTCAGGGTAATTCGGGATGTAGGATTGATAAAACCAATATGCCTGAAAAGTTTACTGGTACGAACCTTGCCCGTTGGCAGATTCGTATGGAAATTTGGCTAAATATTGCGGGATATGATCAGTATTTAATTGAAACTGAACCTGTATCTGATGACACAATTCCTGATAATGCAAACATTATTGCTAATTGGAAGAAGGGTGATAAAACGTGCCGCAGGTTGATTCTGTTTGGTTTTAAATAACAAACTGTATGACTCTTACTCAAAGCCGCCAGTCACTACGTCCAAGGTTTTATGGGAATTGCTAGTTAAGAATTTTAGCACTGAAAATCAGGGTGTTGAAAAATACTGTGTGTCTAAATTTCTTAAGTTTCAGATGGTTGAGGGTAAATCAGTTTCTGATCAAACACACGATCTACAACTCCTAGTTCATGAACTCTCAGATGCCAAGATGGTGTTGCCTGAGAAATTCGTTGTTATGTCTATCATAGAAAAATTCCCTAAGTCTTGGGAATCGTTTGGTATGTCTCTGAAGCATCGCAAAGGGACACACACCATGGATGAATTAATGATGGATATTAATATACAAGAAGAACACTTAAAGGAGAAAGGGGTCAAGGTGCCTACTGATGCTAATCCAACTATTAATCTTACTTCTACGAAAAATACCAAAGATCATAAATCTAAGAATGCACATAAACCCAAGGCAAAGATCCAAAAGAAACCGAAGAACAAACCTTGTTGGACTTGTGGACAGGTTGGCCACTGGAACAAGGATTGTCCTAATAAGAAGGCAAAGAAAGCTACCGCATCTGCAACTGAGGAGGCTGTGGTCAACATGATGACTACATCCTTGAACCTCAATGATGGGTACGTGTCTATTAAACCTGAAATTCTCTCTATATTTGAACCACTTTATTGGATAATTGACACTGGGGCTAATGTACATGTATGTGCTGATAAATCCTTGTTTGTGTCTTATCAGGCCTCTCGAGGTCGGTCCGTGACTTTGGGCGATTCCAGCTCTGCAGAAGTCAAAGGCGAAGGACGGGTGGACTTGAAGTTCCCTTCAGGGAAGGTTTTGACTCTTAACAGGGTCAGACATGTTCCAACCATTCGACGCAATATCCTTAGTGGCGTCATATTAGTTAGAGAAGGTTATAGAGTAGACTGTAAATGTAATAAGGCTATTATTACACGTCTTCGTGATTCTTTGTTTTTTGGCAAGGGGTACTTATGTGACGTGGAGAACTTGTTTAAGATTCATGTTGAACCTGTTTCAAATTCCATTTTAAATTTGAATGATTATAGTTCTGTTTGCATGAATCTTGTTTCATTCGATGTATGGCATTCACGTTTGGGACATGTTAATGTTGCCTCAATGAAGCGTATGATGAATCTAGATTTGATCCCTAAATCTGAAGTTAGCAACAATAAATGTGAAATCTGTGTACAAGCTAAATTGCCTAGGAAACCTTTTCATTCTGTGAATAGGAATTCGGAAGTTTTGGATTTAGTTCATACAGATATCTGTGAATTTAATGGTGTTGCTACGAGAGATCAAAAGCGTTATTTTATAACTTTTATTGACGATGCGAGTAGATACTGTTATGTCTATTTACTTAGAAGTAAAGATGAGGCATTGGATAAATTTCAAATTTATAAGAAAGAAGCTGAAACTCAAACCGGTAAAGTACTTAAGCGATTAAGGTCTGATAGGGGAGGAGAGTATACCTCGAATTTGTTTTTGGAATTTTTCCAATTACATGGTATAGTTCATGAGGTAACTGCTCCTTATTCACCACAATCAATGGAATAGCTGAACGTAAAAACCAAACCTTAATAGATATGGTAAATACCTTACTCCAAACATCTGGATTACCCAACTTTATGTGGGGGGAAGCTTTGAATACGACTTGCCATATTCTGAATAGAGTTCCCCATAAACATTCAGAGAGTAGTCCGTTTGAGTTATGGAGAGGAAGGAAACCGAGTCTTAAATATCTTCGAGTGTGGGGGTGCCTTGCTAAGGTACTTGTCCCTGAACACAAAAGGAAGAAATTAGGACCGAAAACGGTTGATGCCATATTCTTAGGTTATGTAGAGACAAGTTATGCTTATAGATTCCTGATTGTAAAATCAGATATCTCTGGCATTGAGGTCAATACAATTGTGGAATTACGTGATGCTACATTCTTTGAGGATGTGTTTCCTATGAAAACTGGTGTGCCCAATGAAGTTTCTCAAGAAGATTCATTTACCACATGTTCCATTCCCGAGCACGTGGAAAGGATGACAAATGTGGGGGGCGACTCAGAACAAGCTATTTCTGAATCTGATGATTCTGAAGAAATAGTTGAACCAAGGAGAAGTAAACGGCCTAGGACATCAAAGGACTTTGGAAGTGAGTTTCTCACTTACAATGTTGAGGATGATCCTGTTACTTTCAAACAAGATATGGAATCTCCAGAAGCTAAGTTTTGGAAAGAAGCCGTTAATGATGAAATCCAATCAATTCTCTCGAATGGAACTTGGGAATTGGTGGATTTGCCTCCTGGTTGTTCTGTAGTTGGTTGCAAATGGATTTTTAAGAAGAAACTTAATGCAGACGGGACAATCAATAAGTATAAGGCTAGGTTAGTTGCTAAGAGTTACACACAAAGGGAAGGAATAGATTATTTTGATACCTATTCACCTGTTTCCCGTATGACCACAATCTGAGTGCTTATAGCATTGGCTTCCATTTATAATCTCTATATCCATCAGATGGATGTGAAGACCGCGTTCTTACACGATGATCTTTAAGAAGAGATATATATGGAACAACCTGAGGGATTTGTGGGTCGTGGGAATGAGTCCAAAGTGTGTAAACTTGTTAAGTCATTATATGGCTTGAAACAAGCCCCTAAGCAATGGCATGAGAAGTTTGATTCTGTGATATCATCGTTTGGCTTTATTTCTAATGAATTTGATAAGTGTCTCTACTGCAAGGTTGTCGAAAATGGATTCATTTTGTTATGCTTATACGTCGATGATATCCTGCTTTTTGGTTCCGATATGAAAGTAGTAAAAGAGACAAAGTCATTCTTGTGTAGCAAGTTTGAGATGAAGGATATGGGTGTCGCTGATGTGATTTTAGGGCTTAAAATCATAAGGTCTACTGATGGTATAACTCTCTCTCAGTCTCACTATGTTGAGAAGATACTGGAGAGGTTTGAGTACACATCACGTAAACCTGTTAAGACTCCATATGATTCATCCAAACCCTTGTTCAAGAATGAGACTGAGGTTCCAGTGTCTCAATTACGATACTCTCAGATTATCGGAAGTTTGATGTATCTTATGAACTGTACACGTCCAGACATTGCGTTTGCCGTGAACAAGTTAAGTAGATACACCAGTTGTCCCGACAAGACCCATTGGGAAGCTCTTGACAGAGTTCTGAGGTATATCAAGGGAACACGTTCCCTTGGGCTGCATTATGGTAAACATCCTTCCGTAGTCGAAGGATATAGTGATGCAAGCTGGATTGCCGTGAATTCTGGGAGTAATGGTGTTTCAGGATATGTATTCCTGTTGGGAGGAGGAGCTGTTTCCTGGAGGTCTAAGAAACAGACCATGTTGTCTCGGTCCACTTTTGAGGCAGAGTTGTGTGCTTTAGATGAAACTGGATTGGAAGCTGAATGGCTACATGGACTTATGTCTAGTTTACCTATGGTAATGAAGCCGCTTCCTGCAATTTCAGTTCACTGTGACAACACTACAACTATTGCTAAGATAAAGAGTTCCAAGTACAATCAAAAACAGCGTAGACACATCCAAGTCAGATTGAAATCTGTAAGGGAGTTAGTGTCTAATGTGGTCGTGGCTGTGGACTACGTCGGTACCAAAGATAATACAGCTGATCCTTTCACTAAAGGTCTTATTTTGGCTTTAGTGGAAAAATCCAGGTTGGGAATGGGACTGAAACCCCTATAGATTTGCAGGCAGTAGCAACCCAACCCAAAGGAGTGGAGATCCCACAAATTGGGTTCAATGTGGTAATAACAAGCTGTCGGGTAAATCAGATGACACTATGTATTCTTGTTTGATGCTTCTTGCATCTGTGTGTCTATTTCCTGGGAAACCTGTTAGTGTCATGACTGCAAGTTAGTAAGAGATTAGTCTCTTAATGGTGTCAAGTCTTAGGACAGGATGTTAACAGTATATCCTTGGAGACTCCAGCTAAGTGATTGACGTTGTGTAGGCCGCAACAGGAGAATTGGGTTGTTCTTGTTCTCTGTTATCAATCATGATTTATATTTTGTATGCATGGCCTTAATGCATTGTTTTTCTTTACTACCATGTCTTTATTGTGTTGTTACCAACCTTTACTCTTGTACCCAAGGTTCAGGTTCAAGACTTTTGTTCACCTAGTTCCTACGAGGGTCACAGTTGGATAACTCAGGTAGATTCAAACCGAAAGGTATCTGCTGAAAGCACAATATGGAGGACTGAATGGTAGAGCACACTACACATTGGACTTTGTGGGGGATTGTTAGATAACTGATTATCGTTAGCTGTTAGTTACATAACTGCTGTAGCTATTAGCTAGTTACTGTAGCAGCTCACTTATGTAGCTAGGCTATTGTGGTAATCATTTATTTAGCATGGGTTAAGCCCAATGTAGTGCAGCAAGTACATGTGAGAATGTAGTGTTGTTTCTAGTGCAAATGGCAAAGAAGTTTTATCCCATATTGCTCACACCTAGAACTTTTGTGGTCCTCATATGTAGGATCACATGGGGCACTAGTGTCCAAAGGAGTCCTAGGAAGGAGGTATGCTCACCTCCTTGGTGGGTGGGGTTACCACATCACAACGCACGCACGCACGCACGCGCGCGCGCGCCACGCCTCGCCTCGCCTGGCCTGGCCGGGCTCGTGCTTGGGCTTGTGGCTTGTGGATTGTGGATTGTGGAGAATGTCTTCTGTCTTCCGTCTTCTTTTTGCACTAGGATACAACTACGTAATTAATTACTCGTGTAATTAATTGTTGCTTTCTTATACGGATTTCTTAAATCCTAATTAAAAAGTGTTTCTCTTTTACGGTTTATTCCCGTATTGTGTACGAGAGCAACCGAGTGTTGCGTCTAACTGGGAATAGGATTAGGGACGTACGTGACTATTTATATGACTCTGATCATTAGGGTTAAACACACCGAAAACAGTTTTTCTGCCGCCGTGTGTTTTGTGAACCCTAATCCCGAGTGCGAGAGTCGTCGTCCCCGAAGTTGCTTTGCGGATTTGTTCTCCTGTGCGAAGCGAGACTCGTCGTCCTTCCTTCAGACGCAGTTGTCAGGCGGTGGTACCTGCGGTGGCTGTGCTGCACTGGTAGCAGTGCAACGTGCGCGAGCAAGACGTGCAACTTCCAGGTTCGTGCCGAATCGAGACTGGGAGAACGGTGCCTATCCGCGAGGATTGCCGGGCACTGGTTTCTTTAAGTAACACGTTCGTTTCGTCAACGAAACGAACGATCTGGTTTGCGAATCTAACCCTTAATATTGTTCTCCTGCATTGCTTGTTCTTCGAATCTTATCTTGGATCTGCCTGCACTGTTAATTAATTTTGCACCTGTCGCTGTTGCATGAACGACAAAAAACTATTATTAACAAAAGGTTGGGGATCGTGTAAGCGTCCTTATGGACAATAGATGTCATATTATTCCCGGTGTGTGACTACTGATGTGAATGTAGATGTGGATTTATTTTAGGGAGATGTTGCAAAGATCCAGAGTGTAGGAGTGGGTTGTTTTCTGCATGATGAGAGGCGGGGGAGGATGAAGGTAGTATGGAGTGGGTTGTTTCGGCGGCGGAGAGGGGGAAGGTCTGTGAGCTAGAGCGGAGGCGCGTGGTGGGAAGGAAGTTGTGTGTCCCACTCCCTGACTCGCCCCGGATAAGCCGCCCTAAGAGCTTTGACCTCCTTGCTTACGACATTCGAGCTGACGCCCTTCTTCGGCAACTCCACGCCCATATGAGATCCTCCTAAGTGTCACCGCCACCAATTCCACCTCTAGCTGGACCAGGAGTCTAGCGTCCTCTAAGGGAAGTTGGTCTGGTACAGAGCCCTACTCTTTCCGCGAGCTCCAGCTCCTCTAGCTCGCAGGGATCAGACAAAGAGTCCAAGTCCAAGATTGACGCCGAGAGGAAGCTAGTCTTTCTCTGGGTGGGCGAGCTCGTCTGTTGGGAACTACACCACACACGTCGAGCAGTACGGTAGAATACGAGTTCAAGAACGTCGTCGAGCTAGTCTTTCTCTGTGGGGACGCCAACAAGTTGAACAAGCCTGTACCGTTATTCGTCAAAAATGTGTAGAGGATAGCCACCACGGCAACCTTGCCGTCGGGACTCTGGTGGACCATGTGCAGCTCCAAGGCGAAAATGTAGGCTATATGCTCACGGATAGGGTCTGCGACTGATCATTTACATTAATTCAAGTTCCATCCCTGACATTCCAGTGCCCATCCCTAAGTAGTACTTATCGAATGTTACTCCTGGTTATGCCTATCCGCTCTTTGTGGCAATAGAATTTTGGTTTTGTGCTCTTCACCTTAGTTTTGCAATTCCATCCTTTGGCGTCCAAATCCTTTTGATTCCCCGCATACTACTCAAACCTCAATTCACATTGCCTGTTGATAATGAATCCAAATGATTCCGGTATATCTAATTTTTCTTCTTATTCTGTCTTTTATTGGATTATAATGGGACTGCACTTGATCAGGAAAGGGGTTGGCTCTGTTACACCATTTACAGCTGGATTCCTATTCGAATGCTCATTCGATGTTTGCCAAAATGCCTGTTAGGTAAGCAGTGTCTCATATGCTAGTTGTTTTCCTCCAAAACTAGTCATATATTTTTTGTTCATTAGTATATTGCATATCACTATTTAAATCTTAATTACAGAGCAATAGTCTCCTCGTTATTTAAGTAAGTAGTTGGATTGTATCCCTTAGAATCGTACACACCTTTTCCAATTTTAATCCTTCTGAAGTATTTTATTCCTATCTCAGATTTGCTTAAAGAATAAATGTATTGTACATCTCAACTATTAATTTACGTTTGATGCCTAAACCTTCGGTTGTATTGCTACTAAAGTTTCTTGCTTTTGTATAGCTCCTGCTTGTGTTTCTAAAATCTTCCATACAGCTAAGAATGAAACAAACAAGATGTTTCTTGTTTCTTGTGTATGATTATCTAATTAGTTGCAGTTATAAATCCGTCAACATGACATTCTTTAAATCAATTTCTTGCTTTGATTCGTATCTCAATTTTGTATTACATTTGATCATTTAATCTACAATTATGGCGACCCTTTTCATTGTGCATAGTTTATTTTTTTCAAGTAAAAATGGATATTTCTCAACATGAAGTACCACGCAGTCTATTTGTTTTCCTAAAAGTAAATAAGTTTGAGAGGATACTGAATTTTGTGAATTATGTTTGTGTGCTTCAAGTTGCAATGGAAGGAAACATGATAGGAGAAAACTTACATGCATAACTCAATGAAATGGCACTGGCATCCTAGGCAAATGCTCATTTTTTGGTAAACTCAAAGTACCTATTGTTGCATGTACACGATGAATATACCGATGGTGTATGGTGTTTGTGTTGATCCTTGTGTTTGGATGTTGGTCTATGGGTAGGAAGATAGTGCATGCCTAGTTTACACTACATTTTTGTGGTCGCATATGACAAGTTTTTTCTTTATACTTCGTGTGGTTGGTTAAGATGCTTCATGGTGGTGCAGAACCATAGTAATTACTTCAACAAGTTGATGATCCTATGTGTTACTAGCCAATTGTTTCCATGCTTGTCGGGATTGAGAGGGCCATTATTTGTGTCATGCGTTTGAATTCCACATACATGGCAGTGACCTCATCAAGTAAAGTTGTTTAAAGCTTACAAAGGATTTATTATGTTGTTGGCACCTCATTGTAACCATGTTTTTGTAATGTAACAAAATTGTACTTCGGAGAAGGGGCTATGTCCTTACCTATGTAATGTTTATATTCATATGGGGAACAAAGAGTGTTTTGAGAATTTTGAATGAATAAAAGTACACATGGTGGTACATGTGTATAAAAATACACGAACAATACATGTGTACACAAGAGTACCAAAAGAAATACACAACAATACATAAGTGTACACAAATTTACACAACAATACACATGTATACAAAATTGTGAACAACATTTTACATGTATACATGTGTACAAACAGTTACATGGAAGTACACTTATATATAAAATTGTACACATGAGTACACATGGTTACGAAATTGGATAAATGACAAGACAAATTCGTACACATTGCAGTACACATGTACAAAATTGTATACATGCCAAGACAAAATAGTACATATGGCAGTACATGTGTATAAAACTGTACACAACAATACACATGTGTACAAACTATACGCAATAGTACACATGTGTACACAATAATACACATATGTTGCCATGTATGTAATTTTGTACACATGTGTACTATCATGTTGTATTGTTGTGTCTTGATATGTGTACAGTTTTAAACATGTCTATTGTTTTATACACATGTATACTTTTGTGTAAATTTTTCTACACATGCGCTCTGCCATGTGTACAATTGTGTACATATATGCTTTGGCATGTGTACAATTATGTGTACATGTGTAATTCCAAGTGTACTCTTTTGTACAGATGTGTACTGCCATGTGTTCACTTCTTTATACGTGTATACTACCATGCGTACATGTGTACTTCCATGTGCACACAAGTGTATTTCCATGTGTACTATTTTGCACACATGTGTACTATTGTGTACAATTGTGTACACATGTATAGTGTCATGTGTACTGTTGTGTACATATGTGTACTACCATGTGTACTCTTGTGTATGCGTGTCTTGCTATGTGTATAGTTTTATACATATTTGTGCATCCATTTGGTTTTTTGTGTATAGTTTTATTAACATTTGCATTACCATGTCAACTATTTTGTATACATGTGTACCATTATTTGTATATTGTACACATATGTACTATTATGTGTACAATTATGTACTAGTGTATACTTTTGTACACATGTGTACTTCTATGTGTATTGCTATTTATAGTTTAGTACACATGCGTACAACCATATGTACTATTGTGTATAGAAGTGTATCGCCATGTGTATTGTTTAGCATACATATGAGTATTGCATATATTATGTAAAGATGTGTATTGCATGTGTACACATGTGTACAACCATGTGTAATGTTGTGTAATATTTTCCACACATGTTTATTGTTTGTACTATTGTTTACAATTATTTACACGTGTATTGCCACATGTACTGTTGAGTACAGAAGTGTACTTCCATGTCTATTATCGTTTATAGTTTTGTACACGTGTATTATTATGTACACATGTGTACTATTTTGTATAGTTTTGTACATATGTGTAATGTCATGTGCATTGTTGTGTTTTGCCATGTATATAATTTTGTATACATGGGTACTACATGTGTACTATTGTTACAACTTTTTACATAAGTGTACTATTGTCTATGGTTTGGTACAAATGAGCTCTGCCATGTGTATACTTGTGTACACATCTGTACTTCTATATATTTTGCTTTGTACACATGTGTACTACCATGGACACTACTATGTATAATTTTTTACATATGTGTATTGCCATGCATACACATGTTTATTGTCATGTGAACTCTTGTGTACACATGTGTATAATTATTTGTACCATTATGTATTGTTTTGTAAACATGTGTATTGTCATATGTACCATTGTGTATTATTTTGTATACATGTGTACAATCATGTTTGTTGTTGTGTACAATTTTGTACACAATTGTATTGCCATCTGCAGTGTGTTGTACAACTTTGTATACATATGTACTACCATGTGTATCGTTGATGCACAATTTGAAAGGTTTTAGAATAGACATGTTCCATCCATGCAGTACTGCAATATCTTTATTGGCACAATTTAAGTTAGGGATGGTTTTAGAATAAAATGCAAATTTAATAAGTCTATTATTACTCATATTCATGATTCTTTATTTTTTAATAGGGGTATCTATGTGATGTAGAAAACTTATTTAAAATTTTGTTGAACCTGTTTCAAATTTTATTTTAAACTTGAATGATTATAGTTCTATTTGTATGAATCTTGTATCTACAAATGTATGACATAGTCTTCTGCGACATGCTAATTCAGGCTCAATAAAATGAATGATGAATCTAGGCTTCCTAGATCTGAATTAGTGTTAGTAAATGAAATTTATGTGTAAGCTAAACTTTCTAGAAAGCATTTTCGTTTTGAGAATAGGAATTCAAGAATTCTTGATTTAGTACACATTGATATCTATGGAATTGCTACTAGGGATCAGAAATATTATGTCATAACTTTTATTGGAGATGGCAATAGATATTATTATGTCTATTTACGTAAAAGTAAATATGAGGTATTAGAAAAGTTTAAAATTTATAAGAAAGAAGATGAAACTAAAAATAGTAAAGTATTTAAATGATTAAGGTCTGATAGGGGATGAGAGTATGTTGGTGATATGCCCTGAGAGGCAATCATATGATGATTGTAACGATACATGTTATAATTTATTGGATTATTAATAAAGGCAATTCTGATTATTATGCTTCTTTTACTATGAGATAATTAATAAATATAATAATGTCCTTAGAAACTATGACTCAAACATGTGAATTCAGGTTGAGGATCTGAATATGAGATCATGTCTATGTTAGGAAAATTCATTCTTATCTAGTCCCTATTCATATATTATTGTGGATTTCAGGACAACAATGATACATCAAGACTAGCATGTGCGTTGATTGATGACTACGTCTCATTAGTCACGATATTGGATATCAAATTAAACACATAGTCACTTGTTGTGAACAAGTGAAATGGACATACCCACTTTGAGTGTGATACATGGAAGCCAATGATGGCGGTTAGAGTCACATCTCAGTGTGACAGTCATGATTGTGTCCCTTAGACCTAAAGTCATTACATTAATTGCATGTTATCCAATGTGCTTTAAGACTGCTCAATGTGATCTTGAAAAGGGTTGCTATACATGTAGTGCTTCTATGCATTGTGACACATACAAATTATTATGAGTGAAGTAGATGGAATTTGTCCCTCCTATTAGAGTAATATCTTAGCCACTTGATGAACGAGACTATGAAATACATGGTCATCCTCATGTGAGTCAATATATGATATTGATCTCATGTGTATCTCTATAATCTAATCTAGATCAAGGAACAAAGACTGAACATTAAGAGGATGGTGTGTCCATGCCTTATATTCAACCTGGATATTAGAGACGGAGAGATTATACAATCATTGTAACATTGGTCACAATACTAGGATAAGCTGTTCTCCAACTTCTCCAATTATTTGGATAGCAATGAAGTATTGTTAGATACCAATCATTGCTTGTGAAATCATAATATGTATATGAATATCACTATCATCGTAATTTGGAGCCTATCGGGTCACACACGTAGGATGTATTGGAATAGGAGTATAATTATGGACGTGATTGGAAGTGTTTCAAATCAAATTGATTACTAAAACATTTTGGTAATCTACTAGAATGATATTCGAATTGAATACAAGTTAATTGGTTAAAATGTTTGAGACAATTAATTAAATTGAAATTGTTAAGTTGACTGGCTAATCCATAATAATTGACTAGAATCGGATGATGAATCTGTTTTTATTGATTTCTTTTGGGTCAAAAGAAAATGCCATTTTGGAGTAGTTAATCAATTAATTTGATTAATTGGTATATTAATTGATTTCAGAATATTCTTCTAATAGTCCACGAGTGGTTTGTTTTAAATGCAACCACAACATTTTGTTTTCTCAAGGGTTTTGAGAAACCCTTCTTACTTTCCTCAGCTATTTATAGGGCCACGAAGGCCGAATTTTAGTTAGATGTTCTTGTACGTGAACTCTAGTCGTCATCGCTGTGACACTCCATCCACAACAAAACACGATTACATGCTAACCAGTGGATTACTGAAAATCACAGGAAATTAAAACCGATTTACAACAAGCACCATAAGATGAGACATGTAATATTTGAGCCAACACTTTTCTTTTCATAGCATATTTCCAAGGTGCTACAACATAATTTCCCATCATCTCATTACATGAAATAACTGTTCCACATGCTGATTTACATCAAAATACATAAACCAAAAACCGTACATCGATAATAATACAAGAAACATCGAAAAGTTTCCCCAATACCTGAGTGTACAGGGACGACATATAGGACTCTACTGCTAGACACTATCTATTCCACTGGGTATGATACCTCTGCATATCATCCGTAGCCACATGATCTTCATCTCTCCAGGCACATCCACCTAAAAAGGGTTATTAACCAGCGGGGTGAGACACAGTCCCAGGGAAAAACATAACCCTCGACCAACTTTATTATGACCCCAGATAACCGATATAAGCAGATTATAGGAGCAACATACTGAGTAAAGCTAACTTTATTAATAGTCTTACCAAAATATCCAGGAGGCATATAACAGACATTCTTTATGGAACATGATTGACAAGATAAGTTTTACAAGAATGTATCACAAGATATGAAAAGTGTACAAATAACTTGCAAGATATAACTAGAGAAACTATACAAGAAAGGCTTCAACCAATATTCTGTGTTTTGCCTTAAGCAATATATTCTATATGGCTGGATTACGATTTATTATGCCCTGAGGAAGTGAGTCGTCCTGCTCAAATCCAACATTTGACTGCAAAGCCCAACACCGGTGCCATATAAGGTCATTGGGAGAGCCGGACTCCATGAACTCACCTCTTCGTGGTCAGTGCACGTTAACCAAAGTAGGACTACAGTCTCTTGCTTGAGTGGCCTCAACCATAGGGTTAGCTCACGCAGTCTACCCTTTTTTATCATGAGCCACATGCCTATTCACCGTGCTCCTGAGTCATGAACGCATTCATGCTCCTTCACACTGAGCCATGGGCCTGGTCACCATGTTCTTATACACATCTTGAGTCCACAACCGCAGTTGCACTCTAATACTCCTATTTTCGGCTAGGAGAAACCCCATATATTCAAAAATATGCGCTCCGGGTTAACCCGTAGGAGAACCCATTTCACCATCGCCAGTTCCTGACGATGATGGATCTATGGCCCGGGAAAACTACATGAAAGTTCATCTGTATTTAGTTAATGCATTTTAAGTGGATTGTTGGGACAATCAAGTTGTATTAAGCAACCATATGTAAAATATGAACAACATGAGATTCCATTACTTTGGTGTCACACTATTACTGCTATCTTCATTGCCCTCAACAATCATCATATTACCATGGGAAATCAATCACTCATTTCATCACATAATGTCACTGCCTCTCAAGGCTTCATCATCATACATCATCATGGGATATCAATCCCTCAGGTTACCACTAGAGGATAACACCTCATTTAGGCACTCAGCCTTTATCAGGTCGCCAGACCTTTCTCATCATATGGTGATACATGTTATCTCATCAACAAGGCACATCATCATTGCTCAGATAATGCACATATACCAAGCACACAATAATATAATTACCATAGCTCTTACCTGGATATGAATTCAATTGATAATACATGCATAGTTAGGGAGCATATCAAAGAGATAACTTGCTCACCAAAAACAATCTTTCAAAAACATATCATGATTATCATATCATTAAGATTAAGGTTTATAGGATTGGAACAATCATTTATTATTATGAACACATGAAGCATAAGTCATAGATGGTGTATTAAGAAATACACATTACTGTTACCATACCATGGGTATCCACCATACCCTATGTCTTGTATCATCATGCGCACCATCCCTCAGGATTCATCTTTAGGGATCATACAATCATGATAAACCATAAAGCATTATCAAAGGTTCACCTATCATCAACCATAGGTAACCCCATACTAACGTCCACAACCTATTTGTCATGTCTTATCATCATGATCAAAGATACAGGATCAAGGTAACAAGGTATTACATTGACATTATGTGTTTCAAGATAACTTTTAGGGTTATTGGGTTAGGGCACAACCCTCACTAGAAGTGTCGCCTATCCTCACCACTACTAGGCAGCGACCACAAACCCTCACTAAAGGTGTATCGGGTAGGGTACTAACCCTCACCCAAAGCTGTCGGCCTCAAGCATGACATGCACCCATGCACAAAGGGGATAATGGCCAGACTTAGACCTAATGATGTGTCGTGTAGCCATGGACCAAGAGTATATCGGTCAGCATATGATCATCACAACAACCCTTTTTGGTCAAGACACCCTTATAGCCCTTCTAGGGTTAGGGTTCATACCAGGCAACCATGAAATCATGTCACCCAAAACCACAACTATATCACCCAACAAGCACCCACTTGGTCAGCACATCACGATGTCCAAGGAACTCTCGTACCGCCCAAGGTACACTACTACCATCCATCAAACGTTGCCATGGAACCCAAGGTAGCCTATCGTCCAACTAGGGTTTGGGACCCTATAATGGTCAAGGTACTATATCGTCCAACCCTCAACTTATATCGTCTAAGACATTATACTGTCCAAGCTCACCACATGTATCGGCCAAACCTTCAACCCTAGGACCATCCCAGCTATCAAGCACATACACATGTCGGGTAACCAACCAAGAGAGAGCATGTATTGGGAAAGGAATATCGGCCAAAGTAACATATCTCCTTGTGGGGGGTATCGGCCATGCACTTAACCCTAATGTAGCCCAAGCTATACACACATACACACTCATAACATTCTAAGGTTGATGATATCAGGCAACATACCAAGGGACAATTCATAACGCCCATCCTCACATCCTTTGTCATTCATGGAGAACCATCTTGGGCACCCAACATATTGCCCAAGGGATCATTACCACAAAGGCACCCCTATCGGTCAGCTAGGGTTAGAGCAACCCCCAACACTCAAGACTCCATGACGTCCAGGATGCCATATCGGGAAACTAGGGCTAGAGCTAGCCAATCAGCCAAGGCATCTCAATGCCCATAACAACATGTCGGGCACTCTAGGGTTAGGACCATCCCATCGACCAAAGCAATCATATCACCTTAAGTTAAGGTTAGGGCATCCATATCGCCCAAGGCATTACTTCTAGGGCTATCGCCCAAACTAAGGATCAACCTATCAGTTTCCCTACACTATCAATGATACCTATCACCAAAGGCATTACCACCATATCGCCCATGATACTATCCAAGGGCTCAACCCCAAGAGCTTGTCGTGCAACTAGAGTAGAGCATCCATTTCGCCCAGGGAAATCCTATTGCCCAAGCTAGGGTTGGAGCTCTATATCGACCAAGACACTAAGGTTAGGGTTTCGTGTCGGCCAACCACCATATCGCCCACCAACATCATCTTGGGTAGAGGTGCATATCAGTCACAAGATCAAAAAAGGGTTCACTTAGCATATCACCCAAGGCTCAACTCTAGAAGAGGGTATCGGGAAACAACCTCAAGGAGCCACCATCCATAACGTCCAAACCCTAACCCTAGGGTAGGAAAGAGATATCAGTCACCACATCATATCTGTAACATCCCAGGATTTGAGGCCTCAGATAAGTTGATCTTAAAAGGAATGATTGGACTACCCATATCACCAAGGTGCACCTTCTTTTCCGGGAGCCCATCACTAAAGAACTCCATAGTTAAGTGTGCTCAACTTGGAGTAGTACTAGGATGGGTGACCAGTCGGGAAGTTGATCCTGGCTTGCGCGTCAGTGTGGACAAAGTGCGCAATTAAGGCTAGTGGTGGTTTTTGGGGCCAGTCGTCATTCCTGAAACTCTACTAGAGCCTTGGGCAGTGGGCCCGGGCATTACAAATGGTATCAGAGCCATAACCCCTAAAGTAGGTGGGGCCCACATGGGCATGTGGCATTCCAGTCTTGAGCCGTGCGGTCTAGGCAAGTTGGAAAGGGCTATCCGTAGAAACGAGATGGAGTCGCCCTTGCGCTGGTAGCCGTGGACGGGAGCTGGGTGTCCATGGGCCATTGTGGGTCTGCACTGAAATGGGGTCAGATTATGAGGCCATATAGTTGAGACTTGACGAGGACGTCAAGAGTCTAAGTGGGGGAGATTGTAACATCCCAGGATTTGAGGCCTCAGATAAGTTGATCTTAAAAGGAATGATTGGACTACCCATGTCACATGGGCATGTGGCATTCCAGTCTTGAGCCGTGCGGTCTAGGCAAGTTGGAAAGGGCTATCCGTAGAAACGAGATGGAGTCACCCTTGCGCTGGTAGCCGTGGACGGGAGCTGGGTGTCCATGGGCCATTGTGGGTCTGCACTGAAATGGGGTCAGATTATGAGGCCATATAGTTGAGACTTGACGAGGACGTCAAGAGTCTAAGTGGGGGAGATTGTAACATCCCAGGATTTGAGGCCTCAGATAAGTTGATCTTAAAAGGAATGATTGGACTACCCATGTCACCAAGGTGCACCTCCTTTTCCGGGAGCCCATCACTAAAGAACTCCATAGTTAAGCGTGCTCAGCTTGGTGTAGTACTAGGATGGGTGACCAGTCGGGAAGTTGATCCTGGCTTGTGCGTTAGTGTGGACAAAGTGCGCAGTTAAGGCTAGTGGTGGTTTGTGGGGCCAGTCGTCATTCCTGAAACTCTACTAGAGCCTTGGGCAGTGGGCCCGGGCATTACAATATCGCCCCAACATCTAGGCCATAGGCTCACCTTTCAAGTCCAAAGGAGAGAAAGGGGTATTTCCATAGACCATCAATTGAAGTATAACCTATTGAGCAAGGTACTATGTCGAGTAAAGCATAGTATCAGGCAAGCCCCCATATCGGGTAAAGCACCCTATCGGGCAAGTCATCTTCAACCTCTAGCCACCCGTTACCATCTAACGCAAGAAGAACAAGATAAGGATAATATTAAAGTGTGACCATTTCCATTAAAATAGATCTCAAGTTCCACATGCACGACTATCATGGAGAAGGGTATCAATTTAAAGACAAGAATCATTACATGCACATATGGAGAGTGAACATAATATAGATGGTTAACAGTTATGTAACCCTCCTTAAGAGGATATCCATGAAAGGCATAAAGATTCCTGATCCAAGAAGCAAACCCACGTTCCTCTGCATGGAAACCATCCATATGAAGCTCTAAGCTTGTCTTCGGCTCCATCATCATCACCTCAAGGAATAAGAGAAGAAGAAGAAGAAGATACCATGGTTATGTATAGCTCAAGAATAAGAAAAGAGGGGGAGATAACCAAGGCCTTACTTACTCACATCAAGGGCCCATCCATGGCTGAGAGGAGGAGAAGGAGATGAAGAAGAAGGCACAAGGAAAAGCTAGCAAGGAAGCATAACTCACCAAGCTCAGATCTTGAGCAAGGAGTCTCCATGGCCAAAGAGCTCACCCTCCCAAGCTCCATGGGAGTTTCCTTGATCTTCCAAGCTCCCATGCTCGTACCAAATAGGAAGGGGAAAGAAGGTGGCCGAAAAGGAGTACTTGGTTAAGGAGGAAGGGGGCTATATACACCAAGGAAGAGAGAGGTAGCAAGGGAGAGGTGTCATAACCACATAACCCAAGATGCCACTTGCTCATGCACATAACACCACTTGTTGCCACCCAAGATACACATGCACGGCCTGGTGATACACTCTAGGATGTGTATCATGCAGCTGGGTACCTCCCATGGGCGACACACACTCATGGGCCACATACTCTCAAGCTTCTACCCGATACACTAAAAGACAAGGTAGCATGTGTGACACATATGTGATATAAAGATCATATAAAGATGTTACTCCTCAAATATCAACCAAACAAGGCGCCCCAACTTCCATCCACGTACTATATGATGCCAAACGGAAAGGAGGTGACTCTAGATCTGATAAATTGCATATTGACCCCTCCACTTTGGGTAATTTGCAATTTGCACAAAAACTAGCACATCAGGCACAAACATCATCCAACTAAGCTCAAAATTCAAACATAGGTCCTCCATAAGGCGCCCCACCTCATCATTCTCTTTCCAATGGTTCTAGACAACTAAAGGAATGCTCTTCATGTGACATTTTGCAATATAACCCCTTACTTTGGGTAAATTGCACTTTGGTCCAAAACAAGCAAACATTGCTCAAACAACATCCAAACAGGATCAAACTGGAAACATGAGCTTGTCACATGATATCAAAACATCTTAAGAGATTAGATGAAGGTTCTAAGAACCTTTCATAAGCAAAGCAAAGAGGGTTAGCCCAAAACTTGGGTCAGGGTCCTTACAAGTCATAAACCCCTAACAAGGATTTTGTCCCCGAAATCCCAAGCGGAAAGAAAATGGGTGTTACTCACGCATCGCATCATACAACTCCACAAAAGCTCCTGGGTGTCATAGATCTATGACCAACGTACTTTCTCTTCTTCCAGAGCCATCACAGGGTTTCCTTGTACTGGTCACAGCCTCAACCCTTCGTCTCATTATCCTTGTCTGATAACACTCTTTATATACTGGAACATCACATGAAACTTGTATCACTCAGGTATTAGTTCCTTTTAATGATATATCACCTTCCTCGTTACGTTTCCTCTATGCTACTTTGATCTCATAGGTTCGACACTTAAGCTTTGCATACTTCTATCACTATCCTTCTACTATATACATTCCAACTATTCCTTCTTCTTCACTACAGCAAAATTGCCCATTAGCGACATTTATTCTAGTGGCATTTATAAAAAAAAGGCACAATCGTTTTAATATACAAGAATTTTTAATTAAAATGCCACTAAACCTCCTATTATAGAGTTTCTAAAAAGCACTTAACATTAAAGGCATTTGTATTTTTAATTAGCGGCGATCCTAAATTGCCATACCCAAATTTGCTAAGGCAATATTGCCTTTCCAGCTCCAAATTTCACTGACTCGTGCTCCAAATTTCACTGACTCTCCCTAATTCAGCCTGTGCCGCTCTCTTGCAAGCTTGCGACTTCCTCTCCCTCTCCAGTCTCTCCTTCGCGACGAGCCCTAGCAAGGAAGCCAGCGCAGAGAAGCTGCCGACCGTAGAGAAGCTGCCGTCTAGCGCCGACGGTGAGTCCTTGGAACCGGCATTTGCGCGTCGAGTAGAGTTGCCGGCCGTGCGTGTCAATCGGGATTTGGACCTAGCCAACCTGAAGCACCGCCTCAGGCACCGGTGAGCTCGAGGGACTCCAATCATCCAAAGCTTTGCAACTTTTTGAAGAGGTATGTTGGCGCTCCCCCTCTCCTCCCCGCAATAACTCAATGAGCTCGTCAGGTTTCTCTCCTTTTCCCTCGTTCACTCCGCTAGCCCCCTACACCCCCACAAATCCCACCCATGGTCAAACTCTATTTCTCACACCCTATTCTCACATCTTCTCTGCCTCCCAATTTGGTGACACTCTCACCATCTTCTCCGCCTCCCACCCCCATCTCGTCCCCTCTAGGAGAAGCCAACCTCCAGTCCAGATCACTAAAGATGGCCACAACAAACAAGCCCATGCACGATTTACTGATTGGGCACAAAATATTTTCCTAAGGAAAATTATACAGGATTTCAATAGAGATTTTAACTTAAGATTTACTGATTTTTTCCCACACTTAGCTTTAGTTGTGTTTTTTTATATGGATTGGATTGATATGATTTTTTCCATGGATATGAACCACCACTTTGTTTCATGCCACATTTTCCTCAATTTGGGTCATATTATTCAGGCACGAGGTGGATAAAGTGGAAGGTGGAGTGACCTATGTATGACTGAAATATTTAGAATGTGTCCGAACTCATACACTTGAGGGATAGATTTTGTGTGTGTATTTGAGAGTGACACTCTTTGTTTTAGGAGCTTCATAGTTAATAGACAATATTTTGGGTGGTGCATGAACACAATGTACATACATAGCCAAACACTTAATATTTTGGTAACACATAGGTCATACCACATGTAAGGTTGGATAAAATCCGATTTCGGTGTTATATGCATATTTTACCCTGTATTTCCCTTTTTATTCTATTCTTTAAAATATAAGTCTTGTATTTACCTGCATTAAATGATATTTCCACCATTTAGTAATAACTTTCAATCATTTTGTAGGAAATTACTGAGTTTTGGAGCAGAAGAAATTTCATTAGTTGAGATTATTCTTCAACCAATGACCTCTTAGTCGATAAAAGGACACTCATAATCAATATTATAAAAACCATTGGTTCATCAATCGATGGAAAACCTCAATCCTTTCTCATCTATAGAAATCTACAAAAAGTGCTAAGCACATCAACTGATGGTCAGGTGGGTGACCAACTTGAAGACTTGGAACTTTTTTCATTAACCAACTAATGATGTATTATTTACATTTTCATTGGTATCCATAAATTGATGGTCCTCATGCTGCAGAAACCTTAGACTTCAAAGACTATGCATTTTCATAAGTATCCATAGACCGATGACAAGAGTAGGTCACCAAATAATGAAAAAGCTTCCTTAATCCTCCTACATACTTGTAGACAAGAGTCCATTGATGGGATCACAGACCTCACCTACCTATGTAATTCTTTCTATCTCCCACTAATGAGAACATTGTATTCATTACCAAATGACGAAACACATCCAGTAGTGGAGGACATACTCCAATTATCAATGGAGACATAACAAGCTCTCGTCCAGTGACAAAGATCCCTTTAACCCCTATGCCTACCTAATTAGTTAAGTGTTTGCCCAAGGAACCTCTCATGATTCTTGGAGTGCAAGAAAAATGCTCATATGCTCATTTGCCTTGATCACACACCAATTCCTATAAATAGGGACCCCAAGCCTTCAAAAAAGGGCCCATCTTATTCCATGAAGTGCTGCCAAACTCATCATCACTCTTCACCAGTTGTGATGATAACAGTCCAAATCCACTGGTGTGATTCCTTAAAGGTGTATAAATCATGTCATTGTGACAAGGAAAGTTGTATTATCATTCCTTGCCACCATCACCACCATGTAGAGTGAAGATGAGGCCTACAATAAGATTAAGTACCCCGCGACTACAATTTTGTTTTGTTTCCTCATTATTCCCCATTATGTCTATATCCATCTTTTGTTTTCATTTGTCTATAGCCTACATGTTCAATAAATCATTTGATTCACTAGTTATCATGAGTTTCTAGTATCATTAACTTAGGTTGGAGTAATGGTAATTGGGCAATCCCTGGTAATATTTGTGGAGGAGATGATGTTCTCCGGATCCTTCAAAATCTGGCTGTTCCCAATGCAAATACTGAAGATTGTATTCTTGTTAATGGTAAGGTGTCCTTGTCGCTGAAAGAGTGTTGGGACTTATGCAGGTCCAAGGCTCAAGTTCTGAACTGGACTGCTGATGTGTGGGCGTCCTTGATTCCTAGGAATATCTCTGTTTTCTTTTGGAAATGTTACCTTCAGCACTTACCTTCTCAGGACACTTTATAGAATTTTAACTTCCAGCTCCCTTCTGTTTGCTATCTATGTTGGAAGCATGAAGAAGATGAACAACACCTCTTCTTTGACTGTTTCTATTGCACTGAGCTTTGGTCCTTCTTCAAGCTTAAGTACGGTTGTGCTCCTTCATGTCTGTGATCCCAAAGGGGTTTGGACCCTGTGTATACGTGATGTCAATAGCATAAATAGATAGTTATAGTTTTCCTTTCTGTACAGTTGTTAGCTTCTTAGCTTGTAAAGAGTTAAACTCTGTTTTGGTGTTGTTTTTAATAAAGGAGGAGGCACGCATTGTTCAACAAAAAAAAAGATACATCAAATTATAAAAAATACTAGTTACTTCCTTGAAATTCTCAAAGAAGGATTAGTGAACATTGGACCGATTGCAAAGATATAGGACATGATCTCCTCTATTAGACTTCTTTTCAAGCTATCATGTCTACCATAATAAAGTTGGTTATGACAAGCAATAAAAGGTTAACTGATGTTATACAACTTTTTCTGAAAATATATAACATCATTATATGTACTTACACTTTGTTAATACTAATATTATGCAGTCTCTGTCCACCCACAACAGTCACTATGAACTGGGCCTTTGTCATTCATGAAGTTATTTTATTTTTCTGTCCTTTAGTGCCATTAAGCCTAACCATAATTTAAGAGTTAGGTACATTTTTTACTTTTTCCTTTGTCATCCATAATTTAAGAGTTAGGTACATTTTTCACTTTTTCCTTTGTCATCCATGAAGTTATTTTATTTTGGTGTCCTTCAGTGTCATTAAGCTAACACGAAATCATCATGCTATAGTATGCATTCTTGGATACTATCTAAAGAGAGGAGATCTATAGTTGTTTTTATGTAATCCACTTTGGAATTGGAGGCTGATCTTTACCCCTTTGTGTTACAGTTCTATCTTGATGCTCGAAAGGGACATGTATACATGTACATTTTTGTGAAGATCGAGTTGCATTTAATTTCAAAGACTCCTTTTGTTGAATGCATGTATGAAGCTTTCCATGGGCATGACAGACATTCTATTGATGCTAGGTGTGCACAAAGATGGTATGCTACTAACTTATAATGATACATATCATACAAGTGAACCAGAAGTTACCATCATTAATTCTGCCCATGCTTTAGTTCTTCTATGCCCATCATTTGATTTTTAAAGATACCAAACTTATTTACATATCATTTCAGTTTCCATTGGAGAATCTTAGAGTGGAGAAAAATGTGTTGAGTGCTCAATTAGAAGAGAAGGATGAGCTGAAGAGGGAAGGTTATTCAACATGTCACTTTGTAAGTGTAATTGTAATTTTTTATAAATTGTCTTCAAGTGACCACTCGAGCTGTTGTGATAGTTGAACAATCACATGTGTTTTTGCATATGCTAGATTTTGTTGGAGGTCCATCTGTCTATGAGGCTTGCACCATTAGGGGTGACAAGGCTTCCTCTGTATATAATATGAATTATGCATGCTCTGTTTTGCATCTACTTTAAGCCAAATACGGCCAAAAGCCTTGCAGTTCTGCATTCCTATCCCTGATCACTTTCCGATTAATACACATAACTCCAAAGGTGCACCCAAAGTGGTGGATTGAGGAAAATACAAACTTTCCAGGCCTTTTTATGTATAGTTACTTTCATGTTCTTGAACTGGACATGATCAGGTTAGAAGTGGAGCCAACCAAGACCAAACTAGTTTTTAGCTATAGGGAGGACTATAGTGGCTGAATACAATCCAAGACAACCCAGTTGCAGCCTTGTCAAATATGTGAGATAATGACTGGTTTATAGGTCAGATGGTGGAATTTCCTTCTGCATTGAGGGAAGCATTGCACTTTGTACAATGAGCTGTGGCAGCCACATCTTTGGCTAATAACTACATGCTTCTGAGGAGTATGCTCGGCTTCCCT
Organism: Alisma plantago-aquatica; assembly: GCA_963693085.1. Classification (NCBI taxonomy): domain Eukaryota; kingdom Viridiplantae; phylum Streptophyta; class Magnoliopsida; order Alismatales; family Alismataceae; genus Alisma; species Alisma plantago-aquatica. The sequence continues at coordinate 314,066,931 of OY856415.1, read as the reverse complement.
GTAGGACAAGCATGTTTGGTGCACATCTTTTCTACATATCTGTTTAATAATTAACTCATGAATTTACCATTGCATATTCCACACATTTTTTGTAGAGCAGGAATCATTATTTACCTTGTTATTATGTCTCATTCTTCACATGCCTTCATACATATTGCCAAGGGAATTTCATCTATTGGGGAGTTTTTATATTGTTCTCTGTTGAATAAGCAAACATCACTCATAATTATTGAAGTTAGTTCTCTTATTGCTTTGATAGAGATGGAATGTAAATTTCTTTTTAATTTGATGAATAAGCAAACATGAACATTGCTTTGATAGAGATGGAATGTAAATTTCTTTTTAATTTGATGAACGAATGTACTGTCAGTTAGTCTGTTAGTGGATTCGACATGGATGTTGCAGCTGCTCTGTATTAGGCCACTTGGTGGATTCAACCTGGATGTTGAGTACTGCTGCATATGTATTGACTATGGATATGTTTGGACCTATTGTTGATAATGCAGGTGGCATTGTTGAGATGAGTCAGCAGGTAAATTATTTGCTTCTACAAGGATCATCACATTTGTTTCTACACATCTATTAATTGAGCATATGTGGTATATTTCTGTGTTAGTGGTGTGATTATCAACAGATTTGTACTGTTCCAAGGATGGCTGTAGCGAGTGCAAATACCTCTTGATGATGTGAATGAAGCTCAAGAATGAGAATGGGGGATGGCCGAGCCCAATAGTTTGATCTATAGGTATGGATTGTTTTTTGTTTATTTCCTATACATGGTGCTAAATGTGATAATCTTGAAATTGATAGTGGCGGTTTGATGTTGTAGGCTCTAATGGATTTGTAGGATGAAAATGAGAAAGTTCTTGAGAATGGCTGCTTGTTTATCTGTAATCTACCCTTTGCTGCCATGTAAGAATGAAATCTGGGGGGCTAACTACTATTGAGCTCCCTGATAAGCAAAAGTCATTCCAATCAGCAGAGGTATCTTCATGTGCTAGATCCCTTCTTTTTTGCTGCATTTCTAGTTGCTGGTTTTCCAGTTTATTTGTTATTCTAGATGTTGGTTTCCATCTGATTTGTTATTCTAGATGCTGGTTTACAGCTGATTTGTTATTTCTTTTTCTAAGTCAAGTGGCTATACATCGATCAATTTGTTATTCAGATTTGAATGTTCCAGCTGATGCTTATAATTTCCACTCTTCGGTGACCTTTGCCGGATAGATCCTGAAGGAAAGTTGGTCATGGGCTTCAGTGTGCTTATCATAGGCACCATAGCATGTATGGCGTTATTTTGATGGTAAAATGAAGTGGTTGATACTTCTTTTTGTTAATGCTCGCTTTGTATTTTGTAGAGGTGCATTATGAAGGGAGGCCATTGAGAAACTTGATTCAGTCCTTTGGTAGGTCTACTTAATCTAGAACGAGAAGATGCTTGCTGAATGGGCTGATGAATCAACTGTGCTATACTCAATCCATGTAATTGTTGTTGATTGCCGTTAGCCACTACTCCTTGTACATTTACTGAACTATGCAAAGTAGACGACAACCCTTGAGGCACAATTGGCCGGGAAGAAGGTAACATGATGCCCAAAATGACAAGTTGGCTTGCAGGTGGAGGCTGGGTGGTTGAGGGGAATCCACTAGAAAGATACATTTGAAGACGTGGAAGATGTCATGTAGGCTGCAAGTATGGTGGCATATTCTATTTGTTCTATTGAAGACAAGTTCCTTCAATCAGAAGTTATTGTACTGTATAGAAAACTGTTGTATGAAAGTATGTAATTGGTGTTGTATTCAATATAAGGGGCAAGGTAAAATGTCCTCCCCATGTAATTGTCAGTTGTTTATAAATAAAAAATATTCATAATTTCAAAAAACTAAGTTGGGTTGCAATTGGCATTCAATTAGAAAACCTGATAATGAGTTGAAAACTAAATGACTAAAAGCCATGAAAATGTAGAAATACAGAACTAGTAGTCATTAGTGGCTTTTTTTATACGCTATTAAACTCAATAAGAACATTTTCATACACCAACATAATACAAAATAGTGGCATTTGTATCAAAGCCAATTGATAGATAGTGGCATTTTTATAAATGCCAAATGATGGTTTAGTGGCCTTTATGTGGCATTTATTCGAAGCCACTAAAGACAAACCTTTAGTGGCTTTTACAACTTAAGCCACTATCTTCCTAGTGGCATTGGCGCTAGAGGCATTTTTTAAATGTCAACAAATGCCGCTAAACCTGTTTACTGGCTTTTTTTTAGTGGCTTTTCTGAAAGGCCGCTAATGAGTATGTTTGCTGTAGTGCTTCCACCAAGGATGTATTAATCCGAGGGAGATCTATCTCAGAAGAGGTTATCACAAGATACATACTCTACAAAACACATGTATACACATGAAAGGGCTCATAAGGCAACTAACCATGGATCGCTTAAGGCTTAACACAAAAGGAGCTAAACATCTTGGTTGACAGCAACCACATCATCTTGGTTTCAAGCCTGCCATGTCTTCATATCAGCTCCCAAGGGCACAACACGTGACAACATGGTTATAACATGTACACATTATCTCAACTGATCTGGATAGGAATCACAAACCTTGTTCATCTGTCTCTAACCGATGCACATCCTTCCTGGACCTTCTTTTACTCGAGACTTAGTTAGGAGTATTCCAAGGAATCAGGCTTAACTTGATGAACTTTTCCCAAGACAACCTATCCTCAGCTTCTTTCCTTGGGTGTATATCTTTTGATGTCATGTTTATGCAGAGAATAAACCCCTAACAGGTGATAGCCACACTATGAACACTTAGCCAGGTCAAATCCAAAGCCAACTTCTCCATCTGAGACCACTTCACACCTTTCCAAGGAGATCCATTCCTAGGGTTATCTCGGTCCTCGATATGTTAGAGATTTGCTTGACTATCATACGAGAAAGATATACTTCATCCAACACAACCAGGTCATCCAATAGGGTTTTTGACAACAGGTTATCTCTCTCTGGGCTAAGAAGAGGAAATCATCTTCCAAACACACTACAAGTGTTCAAAGGAGGGTTCACCCTAAACTGGATCAACGGAAGCAGAAGGGATTAACTCCATCCGACCTTCCAGCATACCCTGGTCATCTCACCAATTCTGGCCAGCTCATGCCACGAGATCTATCTGTTGCCTGTTGCCCTCTGCTTCCTGGTCAAACCATCCGGTCCTCACTTGCTTATCCTTATCAGTGTTCCTCTATGTTTCTGAACTGTCGCCTCGAGGATCATCACATAGATCCAGACTCCAAAACAAGCTTCAAACTTGTGAGGTCAAGGATGATCTATCAAGATGGTTCACCACCATACCTTCACGATCTAGGCATCTTGATTCTCAAACCTTTACCAGAAGGCATGTTCTCATGTTCCCATACGCTTGGCACTTCTCATATACTAGTTTTCCTTACCTTGGTATCCATCTCTTGAGTCAAAACGCATCACTTCCGGTTTCTCCTTCATAGTCTATTGTTGTTCACTGGTTCAAAACATGTCAAGAGGATCCTACCGCCATCATCTATCACATATATCTCTATCTTGGATACTTTTCGAAGTATCCAACCAGAGATCACTCCAAAAGTACACATATCAAGTGACACAGGGTCCACTTGACTGCCACACCCTCAGAAGGAAGGAGCATACTCCTCCAAACACCCCAACAACACCTACGGTTTCATATCAAAGGGGAGGATATTATCACTTTCTTTGATCCTTACATGAGCTTTCAACTATTTGTGCATTGTTAAACCTTGTTCCATGTGGTTTTATCCTATTTGTTCTTAGTTTCCTTGCACTCAGCACAGGAAGCATGAAGACCATTACATGTTATTATTATTTTTTCTCTTGTCGTCGTTTCATCGTAATCATGATTATTTCCTGATTATATCAAATTTTTGTTTCCTTTTTGCGAAAAACATCATTATTCTTCACATATTCTTTATTGATCAAGGATCATCTCCCTTATTCTCTTTTTCTTATCATGAATTTGCACTTTATACTCTCTCATTTTTTCTTACGTTCATTGGTTGGTCTGAGATTATCTCAGGTTCCATCTTATTTATTCATTGCTTGTTCTTCTCTTTCTTCCAACCTTTTTGCTTTCTTTCAAGCATTTTCTTTATCTTGAGTAAGTTTTATGCTTTCACTTACCGTGTTATCATAGGTTATTCTATCTTTTGCCAGGTATATCTCTTGAGATTATGGTTTCAAGAACTTACCTCATCATATTCTCATATGGATTTGGGTGTCATAGAACCATCACTTCTTCTTTTTATTACCAAGCATCCAGGTATTAAGGGGTTATGGTGCATTCATTTACCTCTTTTATAACAGGATGAAGGTGTTAGTGTCATATTCTTGATTTTCTATGCTCTTTAGATTGCTCCAGAAAGACTACTTGATCAGAGTAATCAAGGAGGAAACAATCTAAGACTCCACACTTACCTATGTCTTCAATATTTGAATACCTGGCCAGGGCATCAAGTACTGAGATTAGGTAGTATGCACCATATTTTATGTCACAGTCCAACCTTAGACACCATCCTAATCCTAGTCCTAGTGTCCTTGTAGTCTCGGTGAACCTAGAGCTCTGATACCAAACACTTGTGACACCCCATCCACAACAAAACATGATTACATGCTAACCAGCGGATTACCAAAAATCATAGGATATTAAAACCGATTTACAACAAGAACCATAAGATGAGACATGTAATATTTGAGCCAACACTTTTCTTTTCATAGCATATTTCCAAGGTGCTACAACATAATTTCCCATCATCTCATTACATAAAATAACTATTCCACATGCTGATTTACATCATGATACATAAATCGAAAACCGTACATCGACCGTAATACAAGAAACATCGAAAAGCTTCCCAAGACCTGAGTGTACAGGGATGACACATAGGACTCTACTGCTAGACACTATCTATTCGACTGGGTACGATACCTCTGCATATCATCCGTAGCCACATGATCTTCATCTCGCCAGGCACATCCACCTAAAAAGGGTTATTAACCAGCGGGGTGAGACACACAGTCCCAGCGAGAAATATAATCCTCTACCAACTTTATTATGACTCCAGATAACCGGTATAAGTAGATTATAGGAGCAATATACTGAGCAAAGCTAACTTTACTAAAAATCTTACCAAAATATCTAGGAGGCATATAACATGCATTTATTTATAGAACATGATTGACAAGATAAGCTATGTAAGAATTTATCACAAGATATGAAAAGTGTACAAATAACTTGCAAGATATAACTAGAGCAACTATACAAGCAAGGCTTCAACCAATATTCTGTGTTTTTTCTTAAGCAATATATTCTATACGGCTGGATTACGATTTATTATGCCCTGAGGAAGTGAGCTGTCCCTCTCAAATCCAACCTTCGACTGCGAAGCCCAAAACTGGTGCCATATAAGGTCATTGGGAGAGCCGGACTCCATGACCTCATCTCTTTGTGGTCAGTGCACGTTAACCAAATAAGGACCACAATCTCTTTCTTGAGTGGCCTCAGCCACAGGGTTAGCTCACGCAGTCTACCCTTTTTTATCATGAGCCACAGGCCTATTCACCGTGCTCCTGAGCCATGAACGCATTCATGCTCCTTCACACTGAGCCATGGGCCTCATCACCATGCTCTTATACACATCTTGAGTCCACATCCACAGTTGCACTCTAATCTTCCTATTTTCGGCTAGGAGAAACCCCGCATATTCAACAATATGTGCTTCAGGTTAATGCGCTAGATAACCTGTTTCACCATCACCAGTTCCTGACGATGATGGATCTATGGCCAGGACAAACTACATGAAAGTTCATCTGTATTTAGTTAATGCATTTTAAGTGGATTGTTGGGGCAATCAAGTTGTATTAAGCAAGCATATGTAAAACATGAACAACATGAGATTCCATTACTTTGGTGTCACACTATTACTGCTATCTTCATTGCCCTCAACAATCATCATATTACCATGGGATATCAATCCCTCATTTCATCACATAATGCCATTGCCTCTCAAGGCTTCATCATTATACATCATCATGGGATATCAATCCCTCAGGTTACCACTAGAGAATAACACCTCATTTAGGCACTCATCCTTTATCAGGTCGCCAGACCTTTCTCATCATATGGTGATACATGTTATCTCATCAACAAGGCACATCATCATTGCTCATATATTGCACATATACCAAGCACACAATAATATAATCACCATAGCTCTTACCTGGCTATGAATTCAATTGATAATACCTGCATGGTTAGGGAGCAAATCAAAGAGATAACTTTCTCACCAAATACAATCTTTAAAGAACATATCATGATTGTCATATCATTAAGATTAATGTTTATAGGATTGGAATAATCATCTATTATTATGAACACATGAAGCATAAGTCATAGATGGTGTATTAAGAAATACACATTACTGTTACCATACCATGGGTATCCACTATACCCTATGTCTTGTATCATCGTGCACGTCATCCCTCAGGATTCATCTTTATGGATCATACAATCATGATCAACCATCAAGCACTATCAAAGGTTAACCTATATTCAACCATAGGTAACCCCCATACTAACATACACAACCTATTCGTCATGTCTTATCATCATGATCAAAGATACGGGCTCAAGGTAACAAGGTATTACATTGACGTTATGTGTCTCAAGATAACTTTTCGGGTTATCAGGTTAGGGCACAATCCTCACTAGAAGTGTCGCCTATCCTCACCACTATTAGGTAACAACCACAAACCCTCACTTAAGGTGTATCAGGTAGGGTACTAACCCTCACCCAAAGCTTTCGGCCTCAAGCATGACATGCACCCATGCACAAAGGGGATAACGACCAGACTTAGACCTAATGATGTGTCGTACAACCTTGGACCAAGAGTATACCAGTCAACATATGATCATCACAACTAACCTTTTTGGTTAAGACCCCCTTATAGCCCTTCTAGGGTTAGGGTTCATATGAGACAACCATCAAATCATGTCGCCCAAAGCCACAACTATATCGCCTAACAAGCACCCACTTGGTCATCACATCATGACGTCTAAGGAACTCTCATACTTCCCAAGGTACACTACTACCATCCATCAAACGTTTCCATGGAACCCAAGGTAGCCTATCGTCCAACTAGGGTTTGGGACCCTATAATGGTCAAGGTACTATATCGTCCAACCCTCAACTTATATTGTCCAAGACCTTATACTGTCCAAGATCACCACATGTATCGGCCAAACCTTCAAACCTAGGACCATCCAAGCTATCAAGCACAAACACATGTCGGGTAACCAACCAAGAGAGAGCATGTATCAGGCAAGGCATATCGGCCAAAGTAACATATCTCCTTGTGGGGGGTATCGGCCATGCACTTAACCCTGATGTCGCCCAAGCTATGCACACATACACACTCATAACGTTCTAGGGTTGATGATATTGGGCAACATATCAAGGGACCGTTCATAACACCCATCCTCACATCCTTTGTCATTCATGGAGAACCATCTTGGGAACCTGGCATATTTCCCAAAGGATCATTACCACAAAGGCACCCCTATCGGTCAGCTAGGGTTAGAGCAACCCCCAACACTCAAGACTCCATGACGTCTAGGATACTATATCTGGCAACTAGTGTTAGAGCTAGCCTATTGTCCAAGGCATCTCAATTCCCATGACAATATGTCAGGCACTCTAGGGTTAGGACCATCCCATCGGCCAAAGCAATCATATCACCTTAAGTTAAGGTTAGGGCATCCATATCTCCCAAGGCACTACTTCTAGGGCTATCGTCCACACCAAGGATCAACCTATAGGTTTCCCTACACTATCAATTTTACCTATCACCAAAGGCATTACCACCATATCACCCATGATACTATCCAAGGGCTCAACCCCAAGAGCTTGTCGTGCAACTAGAGAAGAGCATCCATGTCGCCCAGGGCAATCCTATCGCCCAAGCTAGGGTTGGAGCTCTATATCGACAAAGACACTAAGGTTAGGGTTTCGTGTCGGCCAACCACCATATCGCCCACCAACATCATCTTGGGTAGAGGTGCATATTGGTCACAAGATCAACAAAGGGTTCACTTAGCATATCACCTAAGGCTCAACTCTAGAAGAGGGTATCAGGCAACAACCTCAAGGAGCCACCATCCATAACGTCCAAACCCTAACCCTAGGGTAGGAAAGAGATATCGGTCACCATATCATATCACCCCAACATCTAGGCCATAGGATCACCTTTCATGTCCAAAGGTGAGAAAGGGGTATTGCCATAGACCATCAACCGAAGTATAACCTATTGGGCAAGGTACTATGTCGAGTAAAGCATAGTATCGGGCAAGCCCCCATATCGGGTAAAACACCCTATCGGGCAAGCCCCCATATCAGGTAAAGCATCCTATCAGACAAGTCATCTTCAACCTCTAGCCACCCATTACCATCTCATGCAAGAAGAACAAGATAAGTACAGTAGTAAAGTGTGACCATTTCCATTAAAATAGATCTCAAGTTCCACATGCACGACTATCATGGAGAAGGGTATCAATTTAAAGACAAGAATCATTACATGCACATATGGAGAGTGAACATAATATAGATGGTTAAGAGTTATGTAACCCTCCTTAAGAGGATCTCCATGAAAGGCATAAAGCTTCCTGATCCAAGCAGCAAACCCACATTCCTCTCCCTAGAAACCATCCCTTGTCTTTAGCTCCATCATCATCACCTCAAGGAACAAGAGAAGAAGAAGAAGATACCATGGTTATGTATAGCTCAAGAAGAAGAAAAGAGGGGGAGATAACCACGGACTTGCTTACTCACATCAAGGGACCATCCAAGGCTGATAGGCGGTGAAGGATATGAAGAAGAAGGCATAAGGAAAAGCTAGCAAGGAAGCATAACTCATCAAGATCGGATCTTGAGCAAGGAGTCTCCATGGCCAAAGAGCTCGCCCTCCCAAGCTCCATGGGAGTTTCCTTGAGCTCCCAAGCTCCCATGCTCGTCCCAAACAGGAAGGGGAAAGAAGGTGGCCGAAAAGGAATACTTGGTTAAGGAGTAAGGGGGCTATATACACCAAGGAAGAGAGAGGTAGAAAAGGAGAGGTGTCATAACCACATAACCCAAGATGCCACTTTCTCATGCACATAACGCCACTTGTTGACACCCAAGCTACACATGCATGGCCTGGTGATACCCTCTAGGATGTGTATCGTGCTGCTGGGTACCTCCCATGGGCGACACACCCTCATGGGCGACACTCTCAAGCTTCTACCCGATACACTAAAAGACAAGATACCATGTGTGACACATATGTGATATAAAGACCATATAAAGATGTTACTCCTCAACTATCAACCAAACAAGGCAACCCAACTTCCATCCACATCCTAGATGATGACAAACAAAAGGAAGGTGACTCTAGAGCTAATAATTTGCATATTGACCCCTCCACTTTGGGTAATTTGCAATTTGCACCAAAACTAGCACATAGGGCACAAACATCATCCAACTAAGCTCAAACTTGGAACATAGGTCCTCCACAAGGTGCCCCATCTCATAATTCTATTTCCAATGGTGCTAGAGAACTAAAGGCATGCTCTTCATGTGACATATTGCAATATAACCCCTTACTTTGGGTAAATTGCACTTTGGTCCAAAACAAGTAAACATTGCTCAAACAATATCCAAACGGGACCAAACTGGAAACATGAGCTTGTCACATGATATCAAAACATCTTAAGAGATTAGATTAAGGCTCTAAGAACCTTTAATAAGCAAAGCAAAGAGGGTTAGCCCAAAACTTGGGTCATGGTCCTTACAATCGCCCCTAAGAGATAGAGAAGGAGAGCGATCACGACGCTTGCACGTTGTCAAGAAGAAGGATATTCGTTCTCATCAGCTCTAGAAGTGTGATGTGAATTTCCAGTACATCCATGTGCATGAAGTAGAGACACATGTGCTAAGTGCCTACCTTTGGAGGAGGTCGATGAGGACTGTATGTGCACGTGAGAAGCGATGCACATTAGCGTGCGAAAGGACGTCACCGGAATTGCTCTGCGGCAATGTATATCTCATGCACCCTTTTTCCGAATATGTTGTTATCGACGAGATCCTCTAGTAGAGTATGTGGAGAAACTTTTTTGGTTGTTTCTGCTGCATTTGTCCCTCCATAAAACCCTAATAGAGTACACCATGAACTTATTTTTGGAATTTTGTCAATTCCATGGTATAGTTCATGAGGTTATCACTCCTTATTCACCACATTCTAATGGGATAGCAGAACATAAGAACTGAACCCCAATAGATATGGTTAAATACCATATTCCAAACCTTAACTTTACCCAACTTTATGCATGGGGAAGTTTTGAATATGACTTGCCATATTTTGAATAGAGTTCCCCATAAATATAAAGAAAGTAGTCCCTTTGAGAAATGAAGAGGGAGAAAATTGAATCTCAAATGTATTTGAGTATGGGGTTGGCTTGCTAAGGTACTTGTCTCAGACATTGATGCAAACACAATTATGGAACTACATGATGCTACATTCTTTGAGGATGTTCTTCCCATGAAATCCGGTGTGCCCAAAGAAATATATCAAGAAGATTCACTCACTACATGTTCCATTCCCATGTAAGTGGAAAGGATGAAAATTGTGGGGGATGACTCAGAACATACTAATATCGAATCTGATGATTAGGAAGAAGTGGCTGAACCAAGGAGAAGTAAACGACCTAAGACATTTAATGATTTTGGAAGTGAGTTTCTCACATATAATATTGAGGATGATCATGTATCTTTCAAGCAAGCTATGAATTCTCTAGAAGCTAAGTTTTAGAAAGAATTCATTAATAACAAAATATAATCAATTCTCTCAAATGGAACTTGGAAATTAGTAGATCTACCACCCGGTTGTTCTACATTTGTATGTAAATGGATATTTTACAAGAAACTTAATATAGACGGAATTATCAATAAGTAAAATCTATGTTAGTTGTTAAGGGTTCACATAGAGGAAAGAAATAGGTTATTTATTAATATATTTGCTTGTTTCCCGTATGATTAGAATTTTAGAACTTATATTATTGGCTCCCGTTTATAATCTCTCTATCCATCATATGGATGTGAAGATCGCGTTCTTACACAATGATCTTCAGGATATATATATATATATATATATATATATATACTTTAGTATATTCAGAGAAGAATACACTCAAGAAGCTTTTCATGATGTAATATATATTTTTAAATCTAATCCATTGATCTTCTTAAACATCTTGTGAAAGCTCATACGAAAAATTTGAGCACATTTGGACATTTATAGGTCATGTTATAAAGACTGCAAAATTTATGCATTTCAAATTAATTTCGCACAGTGATTTTGTTTCCCTTGGATGAGTGACTTACACTCATCCAAATGGGCTCAAAATTTGTATGCAGCCTAGTTAACGGTGAAGATCATCGGTTTACATTTTGCAAAAAATGGTTTTGATATGAAAACACACTTGAGTGTATTTGTGCGATCTATACACTCGAGTGTATTCTAGCCTGACTCTCTCTCTCTCTCTATATATATATATATATACACACATATACATACATATATATATATATATATATATATATATATAGAGTCAGGCTAGAATACACTCAAGTGTATAGATTGCACGAATACACTCAAGTGTGTTTTCATATCAAGACTATTTTTTGCAAAATGTAAACCATTGATCTTCACTGTCATACAATAACTAGGCTACATACCAATTTTGATCCCATTTGGATGAGTGTAAGTCACTCATCCAAGGGCAAAATATTGACGCGTGAAACTAATTTGAAATGCATAATTTTTGCGATCTTTATAACATGACCTATAAATGTACAAATGTGCTCAAATTTTGGGAATGATCTATTCACAAGATGTTTAAGAAGATCCATGGGTTAGATTTTTGAAAAAAAATTGCATCATGATAAACTACTTGAGTGTATTCTGCTCCGAATAGACCTGAGTGTATTCTAGCCTGACTCTCTCTCTCTCTCTCTCTATATATATATATATATATATATATACATGTATATATATACACACATATATATATACATATATATATACATATATATATACATATACATATATATATATATATATATACATATATATATACATATATATATACATATATATGTATACACATATATATATATATATATACATATACATATATACATATACATACATATATATATATATATATATATATATATATATATATATATATATATATATATATATATATATATATATATATATATATATATATATATATATATATATATATATAACCACCTGAGGGAGTTGGGGGTCGAGGGAACGAGTCCAAAATGTGTAAACTTGTTTAGTCATTATATGGCTTGAAAGCCCCTAAGCAATGGCATGAGAAGTTTCATTCTGCAATATCATCATTTGGCTTTGTTTCTAACAATTTTGATAAGTGTCTCTACTACAAAATTGTAAATGATGGATTCCTTTTTTTATGCTTATATATGTCGATGATATTATGCTTTTTGGTTCCAATATGAAATTAGTAAATGTGATGGAGTCATTCTTGTATAGAAAGTTTGAGATGAAGGATATGAATGTCAGTGATGTGATTTAGGGCTTAAACTCATAAAGTTTATTGATGGCATAACTCTCTCCCAGTCTCACTACGTTGAGAAGATACTGGAGAGGTTTGAGTATACATCACGTAAACTTGTAAAGACTCCATATGATTCATCTATGGACTTTTTCAAGAATGTGTGATAAAGTGAGTTTTCTCTGAACCTTGTTCATTTTTCTCAATTCTGTTTACTCATGGTACAAAATAATTTACTTTTAGTTACCTAATCAATTTGGACTCTCAATTTCAAATGATCACTTTGAATAATATACACTATGTGACATTTCAAATTAGGTTAACTAATTACCTTATCCAAAGTAGTACATTAAGTGATGTAACTTCATCCTATGAGTCCCAAACATTATATATAAGGTCTACATGATATATTGTACCTATGGTCCAAATTTAAGCCCAATCAGACACTCCTACAATTTTCTAGAATTTCTTAAAGTTTATATGCAAAAACCCTATTTATTTTGGCTTTTATTGGTCGTTACCACATCAACAATGCGTCAACTTCTGAGTTGGACACACCCTGGCCGTGGATCTTGCTTCCCGCAGATCACAGCCAGATCGGGAGGCCTCAATCTCATCTCCAACCACCCTCAAAGGGCAGGGAGGAGAGAACATGTTCGATCAGCTCCAAGCCACCACCCAGACAACCTCCTCACATCTTGATCTCATTCCGGCGGCCATAGATAACCCAAACCCTCAAACTAGCCCTAAATCTAACTTTGACCCTATAAAACGACCCCCCCCGAGATAGCCATCACCTTCCTTTCCAAAAACCCTAAGTTTTCGAGCTTGTTCATTACCAGAATCACCCTGATTCATCTTGCTAGGCTAATTGGCGCCACCGCCTGTGTCATTTGGGCATCTCACGCTCCCGACACCTCCCCAGAATTTAAACCCACCACACACCTCGTGACGCCAAAGTGAGCTCGTATGACACCTTCCTTTCCCATGCTAAAACCTCCTACTTCCAATCTACTTTGGCACCGGTGAGCCCTCCGCCGCTCCTCCACCGTGATCCTGCGACTTGGTTGAGTGAGGGACGAAGGGTCATGACTCTGAGATCTTGATCCAACAGCCCATATCACACATGACCTTCTCCACCCGATCATGATCCAGTGGTCTGACACCTTAAAGCTGACCCGCTTGCTAATCAGAAAGGCGCCTTGATCAGAACCTTCCATATGAAGACGAACAACCCTGGGTTTTCCGCGATCAAGGTGATTTTGACCCCTTTTCAGGAATACTCAGTTTAATAACATGATCTTATTTAAATCATAGAAAATGATATGAACATCAACAAATAGAAAACCTATATATCAATTTTATCAGAAAAATAAGAGGAACCTAATTATAATACTTTCATAGACTAAAACCTTATCATGTTTAAAAATACTAGCCTAAAGCCCAATGAGCATACTTATGTCATTTTATTATGTAATGGTTATTAATGATGAAACTGATTTTTTTCATGACACTCAAACCCTAATTGGGTTCGTGACCTTCATATATATCGAAACCCTAATCAAGGATGATTAGTAAATCCAAAGATTATGGAAACACTATTTTAGCTTCTCTCTCTATATATAATGGACTTTTACATATTTTTGTCAAACCCTAACTAAGTAATGATCTCCTATGAATCATGTATGACTCCCCAAAACCCTAGATCCAACTCTAATATTTTTGGATCATGTTAACCCTAAAGGGAAACTATTAATGACCTAGTCCCTATACAAATCCTAATATTGAATGATTCCTTTTTAAATAACAAAGGATATTATAAACTAGATGAAACCCTAATTTTGAGATATAATATCGTGACACCAAAATGAAATAAAAATCCATAAATAATCACTTATCTAATCATATTAATATGAAAGTAACCCTAGTTAAAGATCAAACATTAGTCTTAGGTCATATGGACTCATAGTGACATACACCCTTGATTTCTTTTAAAGGTGATCTATTTATTGTTTCTTTGGAATCTTGGAATCCACATCTGATAACAACACATAAGTGGATTTTATCAAGTATAAGACTAGTTTTCATGGATGCATAATGATATGATGTACTTTGGATGCTTTTATTTGCATATAAATTCTTGGATGCATATTAATAGTATATGATTTGACAAACATAAACGAACATAAAAGATTGAGATGGGTTTTAGCTACTGAAGTGAGTTGGTATTCCCTCTCTCTTATAAATACTAATGTCAAGTACATCCCCATAGACCAAGGGGAAGGAATACCCATAGCACTAGGGGAGGGGAGGGCCCAACATGTATGTAAGATAAGGTTTCAACACACTTAGTAGTACAACTGCATATTAATATATGTATGAAAGAAATGTTTACCTGATTCTCCGCCCTAATATAATGTCACTACTAAAGAATGGGGATATAGTTTAGTTATATTTGTAAGAGAAAGTTAGTGTGTTACTTCTACCATCAGTTGCAGGTCAGCAACCACCATGGTTTCCACACTTGAGAAAACACAGGTTGTGCTTCTCTTCTGCTATCAGTCTCTTCTTAAAGAAACTGACGCTATATATCATCCACAAAAATGAAATTTTGCGCAAAATTTTGGGAGCATTTCATTTCCCTCCATGAAACCTATATCGGCAGTTCAATTCTAAAAAAATGATGGGATAATGATGTGCATGCACCACCTAGCGTGCGGGAATGAATTGACCTTTATGTTGGTGGTTCTTTCCTGAGTGACCAATGATAAACATGTTTGTGCCAAGTGTCCCATCGGATTTTCCCACCCGCAATTGAGGTTTATCGTCAGCTACTGTAACCATAACGTCTAAAAAAAGTTGTTTTAAGAATCACTGGGTTGTAATATTCATCGGCGGTCTTTTCCTGGAAACTAATGATGAATGTACTTGATTTTTTTGACAGTTTTTAGTGTTCAACCCATGAAAAATATCCTTTATCATTGGTGTCTCCTATAACCTACGGTATATGTCTTACTTAAACCCCCGACAAACCCTTCCTCCCCACTGTCCTACCCGCATTTCCATGTGATATTGTTGATCCTATAATTGTGATTTCTCCTCTCTGCCGCACCATTACTGCTACTCGTGGCCACCAAAGCTCTCGGCCGCCCAAGCTCGGCGGAGCTTCTCTTCTGGTAATCGTCAGTGCTGCTCTACTACTAATCACCACCACCTTCCTCCTCTGCTCTACTATTGATCACTTCTGCCGCAATTGCCGACCATCCTCCTCTTCCTCCTCCAATGTTCGCTCTCCTCCTCAATTTTGTTCTTCTCCTCTTCCCCCACCATTCATTCTTGTTTCATATTGATAATTTTTATCCCTAAATCAGTACGCTACATTGTAATTGATGCCTTGGACCATTATATGCATCTTTGACCTATCATGACTTGAAGATGGTTTTCTTATGTGCTATCATGACTATAAGTGTTTCAACTCAATCATATGTGATCTTTGGACCTAATTCATCATCATGAAATGATTGAACTTTGAAATCAGTAACTCAACTTGTGTCATGTGCCCATTTGAATCAAGATCTTATACTAATATGATATATTTTCCTTAAGAGCTCATGTACGTAGTTTGTGCATTTAAAATGATCAAGTTTACCTAGTTTATGTTGGGCTTTCTCTAGAAATCTTACATGCATGACCTAGTTTATAATTCATGTTGTATGATGTAACATGGTAATATATGAGTAAACACTAATTTGTGAATTCTTAATCTATAAAGTCTAGTCTATAAATCCTAGACTGTGTCGTTGGCCTAGAAACCTGTCTGAGATTTACTCATTATGACTAAACCATGGATAGTACCCAGTTTGGGACTGTTCTTGAGCACTTCATCTCACTTAAGATGTAAATGTATATTGTGTGTTAGATTTTAATAAATTTTGACATCATTTCCCCTTTGTTCTCTGGGCACATATTTAGGTGGGTATTTTCCCATCTACATAGCTGTACTTGGAGAACTGTGGAGAAATCCATCGAAAATTTATTGAAATCAAACATGCATTTACTAGCGAGATGAAATGCTCAAGAATGGGATAGGTGGTAACATTCAGAAATCTGAATGCTACTAGATGATTAGTGCTCAATTATTCAATCATATGTTTTTCTTAAAATTAACTTACTAGCTAGAACCTGATGAGCTACTCGTCTCCCATTTGATTATATAGGAAATGGATCGATCATGGATGTCGACACCAAATTTCTGCACTCCAAAGTTTATTATTGGTCTCAATGAGTTTGTATGATTTGCAGAGGAATATAGAAAACAACCTAGAGAATGGTTCTATTTCCTCTGCAGGAATTGTAGAAACAACCTGAAAGTTGACACTATTAACATGATCAAAGATCATGTCATTGTAATGGGATTGTACAAGGCTATACAAAATGGTACTGGCATGCAGAGATTCCTTATATGAGATCGGCAGATGTGGGTAGTGGTAGTTGTATCCAAGAAAAAATGGATGACGATGTTGATGAGAATGAACCAATTCCGATAGACATGTTTGATGCAATCCTAGACACTTGTGTGGTAACTATTACAGACCCACCTCTCTTATTTAGAAATGTTGTACACGATACTAAGAAACCATTATACTTAGGTTGTACTAAGTTTACGAAGCTGAGAGCTGTGTTGAGATTGTATACTCTGATGGCTAACAATAGATGGGGCAAGAAAAACTTCACTTCTCTTTTGTCTTTATTGAAAGATATTCTCCTTGAAGTCAATGAGCTTCTAATCTCAACATACACAATGAAAAAGATGTTGTGCCCAATGGGAATGGAGGCTAATAGATATATGCATGCCTAAATGACTGTGTGATGTTTCAAAAAGACTATATTGATATGAAAGAATATCCAAAATGTGGGGTGTCTAGGTACAAAAAGACGAGATTGGTTAAGACCAAAATTGAGTCTCCTGCCAAAGTGATGTGATATTTTCTTATAATACCCCAGTTTCAACGCTTGTTTTCTAATTCTATAGATGCACAAAATTTATCTTGACATGTAGAGGTAAAGAAAATCAATGATGGTATGCTACGACATGCATTTGATTCCCCGCAATGGTAGAAGATTGATTTATTGTATCCTGAATTTGACGTAGAAGCCAAGAATTTAAGACTTTGGCTTTGTATTGATGGGATGAATCCATATGGAACATTAAGCAACCAATATAGTAATTGGCCAATCATGCTTGTTGTATACAATCTTCCTCCATGGTTGTGTATGAAGAATAAGCATGGCATGTTGTCGTTGCTGATATCAGACGCCAAATAACCTAGAAATGATATTGATGTTTACCTTAAACCTCTGGTTGATGACCTAAAGAAACAATGGGAAGGTGTGATGACTTATGATGCTTTGCATTGAGAGATGTTTAATTTACATGCAATTTTGTTTTGCAATATTTATGACTTTCTTGCTTATGAAAACTTGTCTGGTTACAATGTCAAATGATCCAAGGCATGTCCTATATGTGAGGAAAATACAAATTCTATCAGAGTGAAACATGGTAGTGAGACTGTATATCTTGATCATCGAAGGTTTCTGCCAAAGGTGCATCCTTACCAAAAGTTGCAAAAAACATTCAATGGATCAACTGAGGAACATAGTGCCCCTAAACCTATGTTAGAGGAGGATGTTTATGCAAGATTAAATAAAATTGTAAATCATTTTGGTAAGAGCGTGTACTTCCCCCATAGGTGAAAAGTCTTTATTCAAATAGAGGTCGATATTCTGGGATCTTCCTTATTGGATTTCTTTGACAATTTGACATTGTATCGATGTCATGCATTATGAGAAAAATATTTGTGATAGTATTATTGGCACTTTGTTGAATATACCTGGTAATACTAAAGATGGCATCAAATCTAGAATGGATCTACGTGAAATGGGTATAAGGAAAGAATTAACAAAAGAAGTTATCAAAGATCTCCGCAAATATCTACTTCATGCTTGTTACACCTTGTCTATGAAGGAGAAGAAAACTTTTTGCGAGTGATTGCGTAATGTTAATGTACCACAAGGATACTCAGTCGATATCTATAGATTGGTATCAATGAAGGACCTGAAGTTGATTGGTCTTAAATCTCATGATTGCCACACTCTAATGCAACATATATTGCTTGTGGCTATTTGATCTATCCTTCTTAAGCATGTAAGGTTTGTAATCACTAGGCTTTGCTTCTTCTTCAACACTCTATTTATCTATTTGACTAGGGAAGTTAAAATGTTGGGTCTAGTTTTTTTGCATTAAATGTATCCTCTTGAGCGGTACAGGAGGGTTTCTAAAGGTGATGTTTGAAATCATTGTCGCCCCAAAGGGAGTGTCATTGAGGGCTATATTACTGGGGAGGTTATGGACTCTTGCAATGACTTCTTGAGTTGCAAAGAGACTACTACTAATGACGTGAACCCTAATGTTTATTATAAAAATGGTATTTTGGGAGAATGAGAGATAAATATTAGCCGTGAGCAGTGGGAACTACCACACTTGTATATTTTACACAACACCAATGATGTGGGTATTTATATCACTTAACACACCAATGAAATTAAGAAAAATTATCCCCAAGCCAGTTCAATGTGGCTTGTGAGAGATCATAATCGGACATTTATTGGGTGGTTTGAAAAGAAAGTATTCAATCAACTATCTCAAACACCAAATAATGTTACATAAACTATCAAATGGCTCACGTATAAGCCAAAGATCCACATTACATCTTACAAAGGATTTGACATAAATGGATTTTTATACTACATAAAGCGTCAAGATGATAAAAGTTTTGTCCAAAACAATGGGGTCACCCTTCAGACGTCTTCATTGTATTTTTCTAGTGTCAAAGATAAGAGTACACGTAAAGGAAAGATGTCTTATTACGATCTCGTTGAAGACATATGGGAAATTGAGTACACAAAGTTTAGAGTTCCATTATTTAGGTGTAAATGCGTTGATAACAATAAAGTTGTAGTTGAAGACCTCAATTTCACAATAGTGAATTTTGAGTGGATAGGCGAGAATGATGAACCCTTCATCATGGCATCACAGGAAAAATAGGTATTCTATATCAACGATCCTGCAAAAGAAAATTGATCTGTAATTCTTCATGGGAAAAGACACATCATTTCAGATCCTATTGATGAAGAAGAGTACTATGACAAGTATAATGACTCTAGTCCATTTTCTATTGGCTTACCAAGTGTTAATGTTGAATCTAATATTGATGAGTATACACGTGAAGATCACACAGAAGGGATATTAGTTTAAGGTATAGTTCTCATATGTGATCTACCTTTTTTTTGCATTATGTAACATGTTTATTTGTTCATATGTGATCTTACTTTTTTTAGTGTTGACTTTTTATATGTGATCTGACTTTTTTATGTGATCTGACTTTGTTCCTTTTTTTTACTTTTGATTTTATATACGGCATCTGAACAAGATCATAGTGATCACAGTCATGAGGATGATGGGCATACTGACCAAGGTGTTGATAGTGATCTCCCTCTAAAACATAAGCAAGTTAGAGGGATAACTATGCTGAAAGATGCCACAAATATGCAAGGGAGGACGGGCGTTGTTGAATTCAATGAAGCAAGAACACCATTTACTAAAGAGTTTGTCAGCTATTGTGGGGTCCTTGCTCAAAGTTAAGTGCCTCTCCTTGTCGAGGATTAGATATAAGCAAGTACGGTCTACAAAGATGTCATCTGGAGGGAGTTAGAGGTGAGATAAATGAAGTTATGTTTTTATAGTATTTTTTCTATTCTTTCTTTTAACATTTAAAATAGTATTGAACGTTGAACCTTTTTAGGGACGGTATGAACTTGATGAAAGCTGCATCACAAGTCTATTATGCAGCTCGTCGGGAGAATACATAGAGATTGATGGACAATCCTCACAAAAGACTATGTCTTTGAAGATAAGAAGGAACCCTGGCGTAAATGGAACTATATTAATCAAGAAGATTAGAAGGAGTTTATTCAGCAGAGACAATTAGATGTGTTCTAGATCTTGAAATCAATTACAATTATAAGATTTCTTATGGTTACTTAACAATATCACTTGTATGAATTGATCAGGACCTTCATGACACTCAAAACGAAAGGCGTGACAAGAATGTGCACAACCACCGGTTGGGTTCAGGTGGTTATCGAAAATGACGCCAGATGAGAGAGCTGTTACAACAAGAGCAAGAGCTAAAATGACAAAAAGAGAAAGGGGAAGATGGAGAGCAATGACAACAACAAGGGCCTTCTACATCTACTCCATGAACTACTGAGTCTTCTAGTGCTTCTGGACGTGTGCCTCACTATGTTTAGTGGATAGATGCTGGTAGAAATAAAGCCAGAGAAATCCCCATCCAAGCAACATAGGATGTGGCAAATAAAATGGTAGAATTGTTGGTTTTACAATAATCTACCATGCTCTTTTTTCACCAAATTGTTTAATGGTTAGTCTATTTTTTATGATAATTAGTTGGAGCTGGATGCCCAAGAAAAGGATGGAAATTTCACTCCTCAGGGCACACACAATGAATTGATGGTTTCTCTAGGGACAGAAGAGAATCCTGGATGTGTTAGGGTCACTGGAGCTGTGTATGGGATAAATGTTTTTTTCAACGGATCCCGACAAAAGTTCAAACAATCAAAAAAGGGGAAGTGGATGTAGAGTTTGTGTAGAGAATTGTAGATGCAGCCTTGGAGAAATATATAGCTTCTCAAGTGATGCAGAAACCAAATTCTATTGCAGTCACATAATTGGTTTGTCACGCACCCACAGAGTGTATTGCAGTAGTCTTACAGACCAGTAGGACACAACTGGGGTACAATTCAATTCAAGTCAATTTATATTATCTTGTGATAAAATAATCCTTCAAGTCAAAAATATATGTTTGTCAAATTAAATTTTAGGTTTAAAAAAAAATTTAAGGGCAGAAGATTTCGTCTTATCGTTGATGTTCCAATAGGCAACATCAAGACAGATGTTAAGGCTAATAACGCCGAAGTGGTTCATGGTTTTCCTCTTCCCGCTAATCATAATCATGTGAGATTTATATGTGTCTTTCCAAGAATGAGTGAGATATCTCTTCCATGTGAGCACCTAGATTCTACCAAAGTCAGAGAGGCATAAGGCAACTTTACTGGGTGGCCCAAATAACTTGTTATATTTTTTCAGGCATGACAAATGCATATTGAAACTTATATAATATAATTGATAACTAATATTAGAATACATGTGTGCAACCTACAATAGCTAAGAAGCCCCCTAAAATTTTGAAGCCTCGGCCCCCTCATTTTATTCCACAGTATTTGTTTGACTCCTTAGGCCCTCACTGACAGAGGTTGACATGATGGTTAGACACTATACACCAAACATATGCCATTGTGATCAACCTTGAAGAGGATATGGTAGGTGTACAACAAGACACTGCTATAGTGTTGACAAATGTTTATGAGGTATTTTAGTATGATTGAATGAACACAACTGTGATAGAACTTTGGTTATAGTGAGAATACCACATCATATATGAAAATTGTTTAATTGTTTCCTACATATAAATTGAGTATTGGTTATATAATATTTTTTAGTCATTTGTATTATGCAGATCGTGACTTTAGAATAGAAAATGTGAGATTTCTAATGCCATCATTGATTAGCGATATAGAGAGAGATCTGATTGGTGTCAAAGAAAGTGTGACTACTGCAATGCAATATTTTGGTTCTTCCAAGAACGTCATCTTAGCTCCCTTCAACGTTAAGTAAGTTTTTGGCTTTATTATTTATATGTCTAACCTAAATATGATTACAATTTTCTTGTGAGATTTAATTTTGTATTTTATATGCATTCTATTCACTTAGAGGTATGCACTGGAAATTGTTAGTGATTGTTCCCGAGACTTGGAGGGTGAATGTCTTCAATCCATCGGGTGAAAAACTGTCACCAAATGAGGGACACCCAATGAAATTGGCAATCCATGCGTAAGTATAGTTTCTCACTGTGCATTCTATTTGTTAATGTTTGTCTCACTAATAACAATATAATAATGCAACATATATGTTAATTTAACTTATAGGGGTTTGAAAGCATTCAGGGATGGAAGAGGGGAGGTAGATAAGAAAAGAAATCAGTAACTTGGGCAAGTACTGATGTATAGTCTTCTCATTCCAATTGCATAATATATGACAAACTCTACTTGATTACAATTATTAATATAATTGTAAATCTACATGCCCCTATACAAGATAATGGTTGGGCATGCACATATTATGTGATGTTGTATATGCAAGTGATTGTCAATCGCACATAACAAATCGAAGTATACAAAATGTAAGTTACATGTCTTGGATCATATTTTTAATGAAGTAGTTTCATTACAGACAATCAAATATAATTACAAGTCTCATTCCCTTTATAGTTTTTGAGAAGACTGACCCCTATACAATGGAGTAGTTGAATAACCTACGTAAGCAATGGACAACCTACTCATCGAAATTGTGGATTTGAACAAAAAATTTGAGGGCTGATTGATATTTTTTAGTAGTTCGTACTTTGATGTTAGATTTTTATATGTATTTTGTGATTGAGAATTGAATGTTGATAACATTTTTGTGACTTAAAATCTGATATGGTAGTTAGTGTTGATATGTATTTTGTGAGTGTGAATTGAATGTTAATTGCATATGTGTGTGTGAATTTGAATTATATATGAGGAAAAGAACGATGTTTGTTCGTGCATATATGTATGAATTTGAAGTGTGGTTGTGATGGAAACAATTGAGTTGTGAGTTCATGTATTTGTGTACAATTTAATATAAAAAAATTATACGTGTCTTGTATAATTTTATCTTTTTCTTGTAGGTGGGCCAACCTATTGTTAAGCTAGGATGCTAGTAGAGAGCCTGCTATTCTTTAGAATTTTTAGTTCTGAAAAGAGGCAGGCTCTAGATAGGCTAGCAGGCTAGACAACAAGTTTGCAACTCTGTTATATAAAAAAACCTACATGTTTATCGTTGGTTATTTGTGAATAACTGACTATATATATATTCTACGTTGGTTGTATAAAAAAAACCGACAATATGTACCCAAAATTTTAGTGTTCATTCACTAATAAAACCGACATCAGGAAATTTGACGTTGGATTTTGTCATCATATAACAGACGGGGAAATGTTAGATCAGAACACAATACAATTGCTCGCCACATGTTATGTCGTCGGTACTTCCCTAAAAATGAACCGATGAGATAAATCTTACTTTGTTGATTCTCCCAACCGAAATTTTTTTTAGTTTTACCCCCACCCACTTGGTCGTTGGTTAGGAACCGTCGTGGATAGCTAAAAATAATCAACTCTATTTCCCCTTTATACAATACTGTGTTCTCTTTTTCTTTCTTTCTTTCTTTTTCAAATATTTCATTATGCAAGTTACTATACAAGTATTTTACCCGCGTACACAACCTTTGTTGATTCGTCTGTTTCACGTATTTTCTAGGTACAAAGAACAAGTAATGCACTTCAAAGTACCTGAAGACATCATATAAAGTCCTTTGAGGATATTTAGCTAGAGGGATTCTCATCTCTATTTCTAATTTTAGTTAGTTGCATTTCTTTGTTCTAGATGATGTGTAGGAAGTCTATGTCCTATGTACTTCTTTCCCTAAGAACTAGTCTTTCTTTCCATTGAATAATGTACGATGACATTTGATCTTTATGAATGATGGTTTGTGTGGCTACTTATATGATTTTTTGTGAACTAGATCTGGCTTCCGTGTATTCTAGATGAAAATCACAGTCCCTTATATTTTTCCTCTTGACATCTTATAGATATGAGAGCATGCATATCTTGGAAATGTCATCTTGGGAAGTATATAGGAATTGGGGTCGCATGAGTTGGCATCAGAGCTAATGTTGACACATCATAGCCACATGAAATCTCATTCACCCTATTGTGAGTGCAGGATAGTCCTTGACTGAGGGATATGTGGGGTGGAGGTGTCCAGGATAGCATCTGCCATGGGTCTGGCTAAAGTCTCCGAGCCACTTTTCTTGGCAATCAGAAGGCTACCTATATGGTAGTATAAGTCTACCTAGACAATACCCTAATTGTACCCTAGTTCTTGTACATACCTTAATTAAGAACCCTTCTCATCTATGCATATTCCCTCTCATTTCCTCTATAGAAAAATTCCATCTCATCCTTATTTTATAAATATTTCACCCTCATCTCTATGATATAAGATTAGGAATGAGTCACTCTATTTAAAAGTCCTAAGGATCGACTCCTAAGGATTACTGTGGTATCCTTCACAAATCATAACACTAAGATCATGAATAAATAATAAAGAGGAATAATGAAATATAATATAATTCAAAAAAAGGGAAGAGAAAAAGAAATAAAATATCTATATTTTTCACCTAATTTTTCGGATGCCTTAAAAAACTTGTGGTTCAAAGGCCTATTAAGAGTCATCCTCTAAAAAGAGAAAGGAACCTGAAACTCTTGATGAACCTGATCTTCACACTACAACTAGGGATAGGTGGGAAGAATAAAAGAAAGTCCTCTTGGACTTCATGGAGACTATTGTCCTAAAAAGAACCCCTGAACCCAGTACATCCAGGAAGAAGGAAGTGACTGTGATAGATTTTGTGAAACTCAACCCCAATACCTTTTGTGGGGGAGACCAACCTGAGGTGATGGATAAGGCTGAATCCTAGACCTTGTTAGGGAGAACGCTTTTTGTACCCTAGAATTACCTGATGAGAAGAAGGTCAAATTTTCCAAACACCTACTGAAGGGAGGGGAAAATGTTTGGTGGGAAAATTATAGTAGGAATAGGGAAGAAGAGGTGGATGCCATGGAATGGGAAGCCTTCCAAATATATTTCTACGACCATTTTCTGCCCCTACCTAAAAGGAAGAGGAAGGATAGGATGTACACTGAACTTAAGTAGGACAATCTCTCGGTTGCTGGATACACTCGAAAGTTTAGACTTTTGGAGAGTCACACACCCATTAAGACCAAAGATCGTCTTCTAGAGCACAATATCGACTACCTAGCTGCCAAACTAAAAACCCTAGTCATCGCCTCCCATCCCAAGAACTTTTTTGAAGCCCTAGATATGGCCCTTAAGTAGGAAAGGGAGTAGGGTATGCAGAAACCTACGGGTATGGGATACCTAGGATTGACCACCATCGAGGAGGATAAGTCTAGGAAGTTCCACCCTAACCATAAGAAGCGATCAAGAAAAGGAGGTGGTTCAGGTAAAGGAAGATAGAAAAACAAATAGAATCAACTAAAGACCTACCAAAACAAATGTAAGACCTGTGGACAAGGACATGATGAACTTTGTCGCTATGACAAGCATGTATGCTACAACTGCAAGAAGGAGGTCCATTTCATTGCCAAGTGCCCTACTCCATCTGTCTTTGGCAATGCTCCACCGGGTGCTCCACCTCCTTAGGGACACCACAATACTAGAGTATTCATAGTGACTACAGAAGATGCTAAGGCAAACCCACATCAGTTGGTTGAAGGTAACAATAATTCCTTTCATTTATCTAATATCTTGTTCAATTCCTTCAAATATTCATGCCAAAATTTATCCTGTGTAGGCATTATATTCCTAAATGATCATCCTATTAATTTTTTTTATTCTGGATCTACAAATACATTCATATCTCCAAATTTGGCATCTATGTTACATTTACATATAAGAGATCTGGGATATATTCTTGATGTGTCAACTCCTAGTGGAAAAATACTCACTATGTTATAGAAAGCTGATGTCCTGCATCTAAAATTTGAAAATCATGAAATGCCCTTTGAATTCATCCTCTTGACTATCAAAGACTTTGATATTATACTTCATATGGACTGGCTATACAAGTATCATGCACAAATTGATTGTATAAATAAGATGGTAGTCCTTTCTCAATCTCATTCTAATCCTATGGTTAACCCTAGGGGAAGCAGATTCTGTAATAGTATTATAATCTCCTTTCTTAAAGCTAAAAAGCTCATTTCTAAAGGTTTTAAAGTCTTTGTCGCATTAGTCTCAGAGACCAGTCCTAGTAGTGGGCCTGTAGAAAGATTGGAGGTGGTAAATGACTTTCTTGACATATTTCCCGAGGAGCTTCCTGGGCTGCCTCCAAACTGAGATATTGAGTTCTATATATATCTTCTTCCTAGAACCACTCCGATTTCTAGGGCACCATACAGGATGGCTCCTGTTGAGCTTATGGAGTTGATGAAATAGTTACAAGAACTTCTAGATAAAGGTTTTATCCGTCCTATTTTCCCCTTGGGGTGTGCCTGTTCTCTTATAAAGAAGAAAGACAATTCTATGCATATGTGTATTGACTACCACGTGTTGAACCAGGCCACTACTAAAAACAAGTACCCTCTTCCTCACATTGACGACCTCTTTAATCATATTTGTATTGCCAAAGTTTTCTCTAAGATTGGCCTTCATTATGGATACAATCAACTTAAAGTCAAAGACTCTGATATTTCTAAGAATGCATTTCAAACTCATTATGGGCACTAAAAATTTCTAGTGATGCCATTCGGGTTGACCAACACACCTGGCGTATTTATGAATCTGATAGACAAAGTCTTCCAACCTTATCTTGATGAGTTTTTGGTAGTTTTTATTGATGATATCCTGGTCTATTCTGACTCTATGGAGAGGTATCGTGAGCACTTGAAGGAAGTCCTTGAAATCCTTTGAGCCTATAAGTTCTATGGAAAACTCTCTAAATGTGAATTCTAGATTGATAAAGTCATGTTTCTTGGCCCTGTCATCTATGGCGGTAACATATCTGTTGATCCTGCTAAAGTATCTATTATTCTTGATTGACAACATCCTCGAAACCCTTCTGAAATCCGAAGCTTCTTGGTATTATCTAGATACTATCGTCGCATCATTCCCAATTTCTCCAAAGTTGCACTTCCTCTTACCAAGCTCACTTAAAAGGACGAGCATGTCATCTATTCAGCTGCTTGTGATTCATTTTCCAGGAGTTAAAGTAGAAATTGACACCAACCCTTGTTCTAGTTTTACCTTCTGGCAACAAAGGGTTTGTGATCTTCACTGATGCTTCAAGGAATGGGTTGGGTTGTGTCCTACATCAAAATGGAAAGGTGGTGGCCTTTGCATCCAGATAGCTAAAATCCAATGAACTTAATTATCCCAAACATGATTTGGAATTAACTGTAATCTTTCATGCTCTCAAAATCTGGAGGCACTACATGTATGGGGCAATGTTTGATATCTTCACCAACCACAAAAGCTTGAAGTACATCTTGACCTAGAAAGACTTGAACATGCGTCAACATTGATGGATCAAGTATCTGAAGGTCTATGATTTTACCATTTCCTACCATCCAAGTAAGGCAAACATAGTCATTCATGTCCTTAGCTGAAAAAGGGCCACATGTGCATCTCTCTCTGTTCCTGAGTGGAGGAACATGAAGGGTTTCATGGAATGGAAGCCACAATGTTTGCATTATCATCTCCATGTCACAATATTTCTATCATGCCAAACTTGTAGTTTGAACTTCTCAGGGCACAAAAAACTAGTGCTAAACTTGAAGAGTTCTCATCTCTCCTGGAAAAGCCACAAACACACTTATCTGTGGGTCTTGACGGTGGTCTTTGATATAAGAACCGTATGTGGGTTCCTAAGAAGACAAAGGTGAACATAACGATTCCCAATGAGGAACATGGGTCAAAGTACATATTTCATCATGACACAACTAAAATGTATAAAGACCTGTAATGTCAATTCCGATGGAGGGGCATGAAGCGTGATATTGCTAAATTCGTGTCTAGATGTCTGACGTGCCAACAAATTAAGGCAGAGCACCAGAGACCATGTGGTCTACTACAATACCTTGAAATCTCGAAATGGAAATGGGAACAAATCACCATGGATTTTATGGTGGGGCTACCTAGGAATAGAAAGGGTTATGACACTACATGGTTTATAGTGGATCGTCTCACAAAATCCTCTCACTTTCTCCCTATGAAGACTACTGCAAAAGAATCTGAGCTTTCCGACCTCTATATACTGGAGATAGTATGTCTACACGGAGTTCCAGCGTCCATAGTCTCAAACAGGGACCCAAAGTTCACTGCAAAACTGTGGAAGTAGGTTTAAAAGGAACTGGGCACAAAGTTGAACTTCAACACCACATATCATATGCAGACAGAAGGGTATTCAGAGCGTACAATACAGATTCCGGAGGATCTTCTATGAGCTTGTGTTCTCAATTGGGAAGGCTCGTGGGAACATTATCTACCTTTAGTTGAATTTGCATATAAAAATGGCTATCAGGTGAGCATTGGGTTGCCTCCATATGAATATCTCTATGGTAGACCCTACAGATATTTACTACACTAGAATGATGTCAGGGAGCATACCTTGATGAAATCTGAGGAGATGCAACTGTATACAAATAAAGTTGCACTAATAAGGCAGAGAATGAAGTAGACACAAGATAGGCAAAAATCTTATGTAGATGCTCACTGTCAGGAATGTCAGTATAAGGAAGGTGACAATGTTTTTCTGAAGATCAGACCTATCTGAGTTTTGGCCAAGAATAATGGGAAGCTAGTCCTTGCTATGTTGGACCCTTTGAGATCTTAGAAAGGGTTGGTGAATGTGCTTACCATCTTGCTTTAGCACCTCAGTATAGTGCCATGCACAATGTCTTCCATGTATCTAACCTAAAGCCTTATGTCAAAGTCCCCAGTCACATTCTAAATCATGAGCCTCTAGAGTTGAAGGATGATCTATCCTACACTGAACCCCCAGTCATAATTCTTGATTCCAAGACAAAGGATCTTTGTAGTAATCGATGCATAGATACGGTGAAAGTTCTCTAGAGCCACCATGATCAGTCTGACGCCACCTGGAAGCTCAAATCTAAGATTGAGAAGAAATATCTACATCTCTTTTAGGCTATTTGAATTTTGAGGACATAATTTATAACAAGTACGGGAGAATGTGATAAGTTAGTTTTCCCTAAACTTTGTTCATTTTTCTCAATAATGTTCACTCATGGTCGTTTCAAATCATTTAATTTAAGTTACTTAATCATTTTGGACTCTCAATTTTGAAATATAATGATCAATTCGGATAATATACACTATGCAATATTTAAAATTAGGTTAACTAATTACTTATCAAAAGTAGTACATTAAGTAATGTAACTTCATCCTATGACTCCCAAGATTTTTATGTAAGTTCTCCATGATATATTGGACCTATGGTCTAAATTTTATCCCAATCAGACACTCCTATAAATTTCTAGAATTTCTCAAAGTTTATATGCAAAAACCCTATTTCTTTTGACTTTTGTTGGCCTTTACCACGTAAGTGACGTGCCAGCCACTAAGTTGGATGCACACTGTGTTGGTAAGGTATGCTCGTAGAGACAATAATATGATGATTGACAAGTCATAATTACCTAAAAGCATTCGATTAATAATAACATAAATAAAGGCAAGCCTCCAATTCATTTGTTTCACTCAGTTATCAGATAATAAAGATATAGAGTGAATGTCTAGAGAATTATATTACTCAATTACGTATGTTGTCAGGTTACTATCCTTGTGGATAAGATCACATAGATGTTAAAAGTATATATACATATTATCATTATGTCCCTGATCGGTTGCTACTATGGAAGATTGATAGACAACAATAACACATAAGATTAGTGCGTGAGTTGGTTGATGACTAAATCTCATTAGTCATGATATGGCAATATGAAACCAAGCACACACATACATGTTAGGGAACAATGTATCAGATAGACCCACCTTGAGAGTGACACATGGTTTTGGTGGTCATAGTTATCTGTCATTGTGAAGGTGGTGATTGTGATTCTTAGACCTGAAATTACTGCACTCATCACATGTTGTTGGGTATGATTTGACATCATTATACACAGTCCCGAAACATGGGTTGTTATAACAGTAATGATTGTGTGACTTTGGCACATGGCGATAGACTGTGACTGATAGATATGGGTTTTGTCCCTCCTACTAAAGTATGATATCCTGGCCACTTCATAAGTGAGATAAAGAAACACATGCACATTAACATGTGAATCAATATATGATATTGAGGTCAAATCATCCCAGACAGTCTAGTTTTGGTTCAATAAACATGGTTTTAATGTTGAGAGGATGACCAAGCATGCCTCAAGTTCATCCTGGATATCAGAGACAAAGGAATCATACAATCATTGTAGCACCTTACACAGATTGTAGGTTGAAGTTGTTCTCCAACTTTCTATTTCCTTGGTGTGGCACTGATGTGAGACTAGGCACCACTCTTTGCTTGTAATGTCATAAGCTAGTTATGGACACTCACTTCCAACGTGATGTGGAACCTATAGGGTCACACACATAGGAACTAATCTATAATAGAAGTTTGATCTTAGACGACTATTAGATTGATTACTAAAGTGTTTAGGTATTCAATTCACGGAAATGATCGCTTGATAGGCTGACCAGGTCTGCCAAATGAGCATCTCACTGAGTGAGACATGCCTTTTGGGTAGCTAGACGGGCGTCTCAAGTATTGATACAGCTGTTTGGAGTTCCAGATGATCGAAGTTTGAATTTTCTTAGTTTTTCCCTTGATCCAACCTGTTCAATATGATTGAACTGACCGGCTCATCTCAACTCACCAAACTTCCATCTGGGTGACTGAGAAGGACGTCTCGCTTGGGTGAGATGGCCCGGTTGGGTCCAAACAAAGGTTCTATATGTTTCCTGAATAGTTTCGATTGCATATACTTGAAAAGCAAGTAGAATTAATATGTATATGATTTGGAATCAAAATTGTAAAATTAGTGTGTGATTAGGAAACTACCAAATAGCCATTTGGTAGTGCGAGACAATCATCTTGCACATGAGACAACCGTCTAGGTGTGTGAAATAGCCATTTCGGCTGTCGCAGGTTACGAAAGTTCAAGTTATTCCGGTCCTTTCCACTCCCACACAATCCCATTCAGATTGGGAACCCTGACCCAAACCCTACCTATAAAAGGAGGGGTACTGAGGGCTTTCCAAGACACAACACAAACAAGTGTTGATCTCTCTGGTTGTTGTAACCAAGAGATCCCAAGAAATTCCTACCTGGCAGAGAGAGATAGCCAAAGGGAGAGAAGAACTGATAGTTGTCATTACGGGAGAGTAGGTTGGTGACTAGAACACCAACGAGAGGGACAACTCCTTCCTTCCCATTCTTGGTGAACGACATGAGTTCTAGTTGGTCCGTGTGGACTACTATAGAGGCAGTAATCTGTTGACTACTGCTAGGAGGACAACTATATCCTACAGTTCATGGCCTGACCACAGGAGCGTTGCAGAAGCTGTCTTGTTTGTCGTTTGTGATGAAGACTAGGAGCTACTCAACCACCGTCCCAGAGCAACTTATCAACAGTTACAAAGAAATTATTTTTGTCACTGAACTTGATCTAGGACCAGGTTTAATTAGCTAAAAATATCCTTCCTATTTCATAGTAGTTGATGCAATCTTGCTATTATTGCAATACAGATAGATACATTTTTGTTTCCACTACTATACTTTGTGCCCATATTTTCTAACATTGGCATCAGAGCCACACCAATTTACTATGTTTTATGATAATCGATATGATCAAATTTTTGGTTTTATCATTTATTTATTGCATACGATGCAAATATTTAAATTATTTCATATGTGTATCTGATCAAGGACCACATAATCCCAAACTAATATATATATATATATATATATATGTATATTATATATATATATATATTATATTATATATATACACCCACACATAAAGTTATATATATACACACACACATATATACATATATATACATATATAAGCATATATATACATATATATAATGTGACCTATTATTATTGTAACCATGAAGATCAATGGATTAGATTTTGGAAAAACATGGTGTAGATAGGGAAACACCATTGGGATGTACGGCGTGATCTGTACACTCGAGAGTATTCTAGCCTGACTCCATATACATATATATATATATATATATATATATATATATATATATATATATATATATATATATATATATATATATATATATATATATATATATATATATATATATATATATATATATATATATATATATATACGGTGTGATCTGTACACTCGAGAGTATTCTAGCCTGACTCCATATATATATATATATGTATATATATATATATATATATATATATATATATATATATATATAGGAACTGGTTTTGGATGGGGCGTGAGGGGGGGAGCGGCAGCGATCCAGGCGATCGTGGAGGAACTACAAAATCCCTAGCTACCAACGGAAGCAATCGAGACCGCAACGCTGTGGAAGGATCACGAGAACAATCTGGACTCTCAGCAACGCAGATCAATTTACAGCAGATCGGCCTGAACCTAACGTTCAAAGGGATGCGGGGGACATCCCAGGGAACACAAGAAGACGGCACGGCGATGATGGACACTGAATCAAGCCCATCAATCCAGGAGACGAGTTACATGGACGATGGAAGTCCGTTGTTAGTGGAGGAGCACATGAAGAAGCCGATGAAGACCTTTAAACAGGCTGCTACCGGCGTAAGCGGGGATGGCAGGGCCAATCCGGTATTCATAGATGATGAACCTGAAGAGCTAATCAATCTTGAGGACATCGAATTAGTGTATGAAAAAGGTGTTCCGGAGATCTACGTAGCACCGGAAGCCGAGGCGATTATGAGCAAACCGTTCAAGTATGCAGTCATCGTCAAACTAATCCATAGGCATATGGGCTTCTTAACTATGGAAGACAGACTAAAACTCATGTGGAAACCTTCCCGGTGGTTTGAGCTTTACGAACTTGCAGAACAATACTATGTGGCCCAAATCTATAGCCGTATTGATCAAGAAAACGTTCTGACCAAGGGACCCTGGTCGCTATTCGGAAGCTGTCTCATGGTTTGGCCATGGGATGGCTACTTTGAACCCCGAAAGGGGCTGCCGAACTGGATAGTCACATGGATCAGAGTGATAGGCCTCCCTATACACTATTACAATAAGGAAATGTTCCACCGTATAGGACAGGCAGTGGGCATACTTATTCGGGCGGATGATCACTCTATTAAACGCACACGCAGCCGTTTTGCTCGTCTTGCTGTTGAGATCGATACATCCAAGCCGATACATCCAGCCATCATTATTAATGGCAGGGAGTACAAGATTGAATACGAGTCGCTCTCGAATTTGTGTCTCAAATGTGGCAAACCGGGCCACGGTCAGGAGGACTGTAAAGGTCCTGACAATACTCCGGCGGCACCTAATACTGAACCAATGGAGGATGAGGCAGGCGTTAGATGGCTTGAAGAGGAGGAGAAGTGGCAAGTCTATTACGGAAAAAACATCCGTACGAGACGACCTCAAAGGAACAAGGAGGGCACCAAGAAGAATACTACTTCTGAAAGTCATTCTAACAAATATCAACTGCTTGAGGGAGATGATGCAGAAGAGGCTACTGCAGACCAGCCGGTGAAAGAATATGCACAGACGCTAAATAATGAAGATACTAGGGGGCCGAAAGTGTGGAGGAAAAAACAAAGGCGCAATGATGATTCAGATGTATCTTCCAGTAAAGAACCTGCGGTGGAAGGTTCTAAGACAGTAAATCAAGAACAGAAATTGTCTGAGAAAGCTACTGAAGAACCTTCCCATACAGTAGTCACACCGGTAGGAGATGAGGTTATCCAAGGCAGACCTACAGCTATTCAACCGAGTCAGCAGGGGAAACAAGCAACAGCTGCTATCTCAGTTGATATCGAAAAAACCGACAGCAGTGTGAAGGACACTGTGGTTGGATCAGGGAGAAAAGCTAAGGAAAAGAAAAGTGTGCAAGGTGCTAACAGCCCCCAGAAATCCCAGGCATACGTCACGAGAAGTAAGATCAAATATGGAGGTGATGGGCAAGAGGGGTCGGCGACCCCTACTCTCAACTAAGCCAGTCCTTTATGTTCAATTCCCTAGTGTGGAACATAAGAGGAGCCAGCAAGGAGAATGGTAGGCTCTCTTTGAAGCATCTTGTTATTCAACATAAAATTAAGATTGTCTCTATTTCTGAACCAAGGATTTCAGGCGATCAAGCTCAGGCTGTGATACATGCACTTGGTTTCTGTAGCTCTCATCGCGTGGAGGCGCGCGGTTTCTCAGGAGGTATTTGGGTTTTATGGAATGAAGCGGAGTGCAACGTCAAGATTATATCGAGTCATAAATACTACATTCACTGCTGCATCAATGAGGAAGTATACTACACGTTCATATACACCTCACCTAGTCCTGGAGGCAGACCAGTTCTTTGGGAACATCTCATACGGCTCAGCCATACCATTAACAAACCATGGATCACCATGGGGGATTTTAACTGTATGCTCAATCCCTACGAAAAAATGGGAAGCAAGAGATTCAACTTAGACGAAGCAGTACGGTTCAACAATGCCTTGGTACAAGCAGGCCTCACAGACATCGGTTGTTCTGGTTTCAAATTCACATACAGAAAGAAACTTCTCCACGAACGCTTAGACAGGGCTGTAGCTAATTTGGAATGGCTTAAAGACTTTCCTAATTTTTGTTGCATCACTCTCCCAAGAATTGGATCGGATCATCACCCTATCGCTGTCATCAATAAGAGTGCAGGGACCCATAATTACCGCTTTAAAACTAAGGCATCTTGGCAAACACAACCCGAATTTGCCGGGCTACTGGGAACGATCTGGAACGATGCTGCAGACTTTCACTCGGCTTTGGGTGATATCAAGCAGCCCATTACTAAGTGGGATGCCGGATGTAAGAAGAAAGCTAACAAGGCAAAAGACTGTTGTCTCCGGACCATTACCAATCTAAAAAGGGATCTGGAAATCAGCTTTGACAGTGTTAAAGATCAATTATGCATCCAGAAGGAACTTGAACTTGAATCCATCTTAGCCAAAGAAGAATGCGATTGGAAGCAACGTAGTCACGTCCACTGGCTACGGGAAGGTGATAATAATACAAAATTCTACCATACCTTCGTCAGTAATAGAAGAAGAATCAATAAGATAACTACTTTACAAGATGAGAGCGGAACATGGATGTCTGAACCTTTGATTCTTAAGACCCATGTCTCAAATTATTTCCAAAACCTCTTCACGGCCAGCTCCTTTCCTGACCAATCTGTTATGGCCACGGTCCCAGCGCATTTCAGAGCTTTGAACACACAGCAACTGAGGGAATTAGCCGCGTCACCTACGGAGTACGAAGTCTGGAAAATCATCAAACGTTCTGTGTCCTTTAAAGCTGCGGGTCCGGATGGTACAGACATGCATTTCTTCAAAAGTAATTGGAAGACCATTCGAGGATCAGTCCTAAAATCTATTAGGAGCATGATAAATGGCGACCCTATACCCGACCAAATGGGGGAATCTAGCATTGTGCTTATTCCTAAAATGAAACATCCTGTTAACTGCAACCAGCTAAGGCCCATTACTCTTAATAACACTTGCATGAAACTTGCCTCCAAGGTGGTAGTTGAGCGTGTGAAAAAGTTTATCCCTTAGTGGATATCTCCTGTCCAAACAAGCTTTGTACCTGGCAGATCTATTTCTGATAACATTATCATTGCTCAGGAAGTGATCCATAATAAGAGAAGGAAATCATGTTCCCCACAAATGGCTATCAAAGTGGACCTTTCTAAAGCTTACGACCGTATGTCTTGGTCCTTTATTGAAGATACGCTGAACAATATGTCCTGGCCTATCAATATCAAGCGGTATATTATGAATTCCCTACAAACAAGAACGACTAGCATAATCTTCAATGGAGAAGCTCTACCTCCGTTTAAAGCTACTCAAGGCTTAAGACAAGGTGATCCGATGTCCCCTTATTTATTTGTCATGTGCATGGAATGCCTCACTCAACTGATTAACCAGTGCGTGGAGGAGAACAAGTGGAAACCTGTAAAAGTTGCCCAACAAGGTCCACGCATATCTCATATATCCTTTGCTGACGACATTGTTATCTTTGCCAAAGCTTCCGTGAATCAAATCAAGGTCATCCATGAGTGCTTCAAAATCTTTGAAAAGGCATCCGGTCAGAGAATTTCAGTGGAAAAATCTAGAATTTTCTTTCCCAAGTCTGTCCCCCGTCACACTAGAGAGGCTATTTGCTCGACTAGCATGATTCCTGAGACCGATGATTTGGGAAGGTACTTAGGTGTACCCATTCTACATAAAAAGGTATCTAAAGACACTTATTCCTTCATTGCCAACAATATGGAATCAAGGATTAACGGCTGGGCTGCCAAAACTTTATCCTTTGCCGGTCGCCTCTGTTTAGCTAAATCTGTCATCACAACTCTTCCCACTTATGTAATGCAGACGGCAAAAATTCCTAATGGTGTGTGTTCAAAGCTAGACAAAATTGTACGTAACTTCATTTGGGGAGGAGGACATAAAGACAGACCTGTCTCGTTAGTCTCGTGGAAAAAAGTTTGCACGAGCATGAACGAAGGGGGGCTAGGAGTTCGATCTATGGCAGATTGGAACAAAGCACTCTTATGGAAGAATTCTTGGAAATTTCTTAACAGTGATTCTGAGCTATGGAAAGAATGTCTAAAACATAAATATAAAAACTATGCTGACTCACGGTCTACTAATGCTACACCTTTCTGGCGACATCTCGTCTCAGGTCTATCCTTTATCAAAAGTAACTGTATAAAAACTATCAACGATGGGGAGTCAACGATGGTCCCTGGATACCAGGGTTCGAAAGTTTGGATGAACATATGATTCACACAGTCGAAGAGGATTTGTCGGACCTCAAGGTTGCCAGCTTAGTTAATCTAGATGGCAAGTGGGACAAGAAATTTCTCAGTTCTTATGTACAACAAGAGGTGGTGGAAAAAATTTTACTCCTTCCTGAGCCGTGCCCATCCAAAGGTGAGGATCGCTGGTGCTGGATGCATGACGTGAAAGGTTACTACAATACTAATTCTGCATACAACATCATCCATGAAGATGTTGAAACACAGCCATACGAAGTGTGGCATATGATTTGGTCCCTCTCCTTACCAAGCAAGATCAATAGTTTCTTATGGTTAGCCGCTCATGATGCAAATATGACTAATGTGCGGAGGAAACAACATACTTTTACTGATAATGCTGTGTGTCCTCGGTGCGATACGGCAGAAGAGACAACCATGCATGCTCTCCTGAACTGTCCCTATGCTATGAAGATATGGCAACACACTTCTTACGGTGCGAAAGTCATTGAGAATTCCAACAACAACACAAGATGCTGGATCCTGAAGAATTTGAAATGCTCGCTGAAAGACCAAACTTCCTTCGCCATTACTTGCTGGACAATATGGAAGATGAGGAATGCTTGGGTATTCACTAATATTCCCCCTGGCCCGAGCAAGATTTGAATTACATTACCCTGCTACAACAGCACATCGAAGAGAGTAGGCTTCCGAAGAATATAGCTACCATCCAGTCTATAGAAGACCCGCTCAACGTAATCAACATGCCTTTTGATGGTAAAATCATAATGGTTGATGCAGCTACCAGAGGAAATATGGCCTCCATCGCCGCTATCCATGTTAATGGCAATGGTAGCTGGATGTTTGGGAAGGCTGACACAATCTGGGCGAGAACGTCAGTGGAGGCAGAAGTAAGAGCTATTGCCCTGGGCTTATTGTGCTCTAGCAATGACCATAACAAACCAATCATCATTCTTACGGATTGTTCGACACCAATGGAGGCCATTGAAGATACTATAGGGAAATTCCCCAGCCTTCATAGCTGGGCCAAACCTATTCAAGACCACCCTCGAGAGAGTGGGGAATGTGAAGATCATGAAGACGCCTAGAGAGTATATTGGTCCTGTGGACGCTTTGGCCAAGCAACACCTAAAATCCTTCAAGGACACTCGTATTTATACGGACTGTCCCCTCGACCGCGTGGGTCATCCTCTACCCCTTCTCCATTGTAATGGTGGGACACCCACCAAGTTTATTTTCACAGTAGAACATAATTGTAATGTAGTTTCTTTACCTGCAAGAGAAGGGCGGGATGAATAAAATGGCCTTCTGACTTTCCAATATATATATATATATATATATATATATATGTATATATACATATATATATGTATGTATATATGTATATATACATATATATATGTATGTATATATGTATATATACATATATATATGTATATATATTATGTATATATATATTATATATTATATATATATATATATATATATATATATATATATATATATATATATATATATATATATATATATGGCTCATCTTTAATACTCGCGCGGGTAGCTACCCGCACACCCTTCCTGTCACTTTTTTTATTAGTTTTTTTGAAATCGTAGAGAAGCATTTTATCTATCTCCCCAAAAAATTCATCCAAAAATAATATCATTTGCCTCACCAAAATAAAAAAATACGTCCATATATTTACTGACTGTATATTTTCTGTGCAGTTACTTTTTTAGTCATATAGTTACTCTTTTATCAATATAGTTACTCTTTTGATCTTAGAGTTACTTTTGTGTACCATATAGTTACACTTTTAGATGTGCGGGTGGTGAAAAATCTGGAAACCCACACAGGTATTGAATGAATGCCCTATATATCTATATATATATATATATATATATATATATATATATATATATATATATATATATATATATCTGTGTGTGTGTGTGTGTGTGTGACATGTATGCAATTTACATGTGTCACCCTAAAAGCAGTGTTGATGGTGGATGTATAGCGTGGTTATGGCCTATACGCTTTATTTGTGTGTGGTTGGATGGTTTGGTTACTTTTATCTTTGTCTGCGTACCGATCATGTACCTCCATCTTCCCAATGTAAAGTAATGCTTCCCTACCTTTGATACCCTCAAATGTAACTTGAAGTTTCTCTTATTCAATGTAAAAAAAGTAGCAACATGATATTTTCTTTTCTTGCAACAATGTTTAAGATGTTCATCTCC
This sequence comes from Alisma plantago-aquatica, assembly GCA_963693085.1. Taxonomy (NCBI): domain Eukaryota; kingdom Viridiplantae; phylum Streptophyta; class Magnoliopsida; order Alismatales; family Alismataceae; genus Alisma; species Alisma plantago-aquatica. Next base: position 314,027,094 of record OY856415.1, on the reverse strand, counting down.
AGTTGAGACGGACAATTCATGAGACAAGTCGACTGTCTGAAGGATCAAGGAGGACAGATTGATGGAACTAGATAACCACCTGGTGGATCTCACCCACCCTCTAGAAGGAGTCCATACATCAATTAGATAGGAGGCAGATGACTTTCCTTAGAGGCCCAACCGACCATTTAGAAGGATTCCAAACATCGATTGGATAGGAGGACCAACTGACTGGCCAAGAGGTGAGTTGGCTGGTTCAAAGGCTGAACCAATCTATTTAGATTGGCAAGCACAAATCTACATCAACCGCAGGTTCATACATGTGATGTGATGATTGACTTAGGTGGTAGTAATTCCTTGTCGCTCCAACAAATTCAAAGTAGACATGGCCATAAACATCGCCTTTTGTTTTATATTGCATGTTTACATTGTGTGATATAGCATGTATATGATGCATACTATATATGTTGTGACTGGATATAGTATATATATATATATATATATATATATATATATATGATATATAAAACCCCTCAATCAAACATTTTAAGTGTAAGATGTTTTTAAATAGAAATACACATGTAAAACTTGTTCGACGAAGCGTTGGTTACACCAAAGCGTGGTGTACCGTCTACCTCGTGGAAGTGTGATGGTAGTGATGCAGGTGTCACCATAGTGGGGTGCATTATTATCGTATTGTCTGTTGGGTCATGTTTAACTGGTGATTCTTAGACAGTCTAAGACCAGAAGCACGCAAATGATTATGGCAAAGAGTTGTGCATATCATCTATCCAAGAGATGCATAAGATGTAATTGTCATGATTTCTTACATTAATGGTTGATTATGGACACCGGTGTAGGCTTGATAATAATTGAATCATTTTGGATCTTGGCTCATTAGAAAATTGTTCATTGCAACTTTCAGAATTGATACTTGAGGGGTGTCCATTTGAATAAAATAATGAGAATGATAATTAATTAAATACCTAATGATTATCACCCAAATTTTAATCAAATCTGATCAAAATGAGTTTTTAAAAAAATTGTAAATTCTTTTGTAGAAATAAATGACAACCACAAACAATCATTTTTCTCTTCGATCGGTCCTTTATAAGGACAAATTTACTGGGAACAACTTACATGATTAGTTCACGATGTTGGGAATTGTTCTCACATAGGAGTGCAAGCTCTATGTCCTAGAAATGCTAGAACCAAAGGAACCACCTCAAAATACTCCAAAGGATGACAGAGATGCTTACAAGAAGCATACTAAAGATGTCATGGATGTCAAGTGTCTGATGCTATGCTCCATGAACCATGAGATGTAGAGGAAGCAGAAGAACATGGATGTAATTGAGATGGTCACACATCTCAAGAACATGTTCCAAGATCAGCCAAGACAAAAGAGAATCGATGTCTCCAAGGCACTGTTCAATTTTACCATGGCAGAAGAAGCTCAGTAGGTCCTCATGTGCTCACGCTCATTGGGTATGTGGAGAACCTTGGTAGAATAAAATTCCCCTTAGGCCAAGAGTTGGCCACTGACATGATTATGCAGTCCTTGCCAGAGTCATATAATCAGTTTGTCATGACCTACAACATGAACAACTTTGACAAACCATTAACAGAGTTGTTGGTCATGTTCACAACAGTTGAGACACAAATGAAGAAAGACAATACCAAGTCTGTGATGATGATCTACGAGACTAAGGGGAAGTATAAAGGCAAAGGCAAAGCTAATAAAGGTTCTATAGCTAGCCAAAATCACATGTCTTCAGATCTCAAGGCAAAAGGTGGTGTAAAGAAACAAAGAGGCGATTGTCACCATTGTCACCAGCCTGGACATTGGAAAAGAAATTGCCCACTATGGTTAGAGGAACTAAAGAAGAAGAAGGATGTCACTGAGGCCACCACTTCAGGTATAAACAACATAATATAGATTTGATTACTTCTTCATTTTGGTATGTGATTCCAAATAGAGCTATGACATACTGATGTGCAGGATCTGATAAGAAGTAAATGGCTTCATGGAAGGACAAAGATAGACAAGGCGGAGCAAGTGTTGTGGAATACATAGTCTACATTTAAATTTATCTTAGCCCAATGGGCATGTAATAGAGTTAATACAACTGCTATTTCATTATGCCATTAGAATATAAATTTTTTATTTATGAATCTTGTGTGGAAAAGAATGATTACCAATAAAGAATGATTAGTGATTCTATTTCAAAGGTATGATCTTGCATGACATTGAAACTAAAACAGATTATGATATTTATGTGAAATGATCCAAAGATGAATGTTTATAATGCCTATACCAAATGATTATAATTGATAACTCAAGACTATCATTAGCATTAGTCATCTTGTATGAATATGCGAGGTACATGCCTAGAATAGATATTGATTTTGATTTAGATTCTTTTGGTTATTGAACCTAAGAAAACATGCAAGTCTTATTCATGAACAATATGACATGACGTCCTTCACTAAACATAGTGGGAGGATAAAGCTTTCGTTAGACCTTATGCATACGATGCATAAAGATCTTATGAATGAATGCTTTGGATTATTACTTATATTTCGTTTCATTTACTGGTAATATGATGATATGTACTCAGTAAATAAGAACCATAAATCTCTGGAAGTGTTCAAGGAGATTGTAAATAAAAGGTGACATTGATGAATGTGTTAAGATACTTTGATATGATCAAATGTTTAAATACTATATATCAATACCTTGAGTACCTTCAGGAAAGAACTGTGATAATGTATCACAAAGAAATCTATCTGAACATGATCATGTGTCAGAATGAAGGAATTATACCATTATGAGACATGATATAATTATCAATTAATCTAATCTTATTATATCCTTAAAAATATATACATATCACTAATAATGTACCACATGAATGGTTTGTAAGACCATATATGATATGATTTGGGAATGTCCCAATAGGTCTAAAGGATTGAAACCCACCTTGAGAAAGTAGTTTCTTGATAAGGTTTATCAATAAACCACGATAGTTGAACGTTACTATTTATCCCTATCCAATGGAAAATTAATTTATTAATAGGAAAACTGAGTTCCTAAAGAATCAGTGGGAGTAAGAGTAAAACTCAAAATGTTCGAGGCCAACAAGCAGGTATAATGAGAGCAATGAGAATCACAATTTGTTGTAGAATCTCAGGTTCATTATGTAATAAAAAAATGAAATATTTCTAGTAGAACACATATGAGATTGGATGATTTTGAATCCAACAATTTAGATGGGTTGGTCATATAGGATGAGCCAACTAATCAACTAGAAGCTATTTCTGAGCTATATGGAATCCATATAAGCTAACAAGGTAGGACCTTTAAAGCTCCACCTAAAGGGTTAATACCTAATGGGTGCAATAGGGTCTTAGGATAAAGACCTACATGGATAACATAAACATGTTGGTTGAGTAATTTCAAATCACGTTCAAGTTGTTGGACATGATAGAAATTCCTTTACTAATTGTCGTGCTTGTTATTGTAGTTAGAATACACTATGACATTTGGCATGTGAAGATGGAAATGGGATTCCTTAAGGGAATACATTAGAGGATGTGTATGTGACACAACCTAAAAGATTTCATTACTTCAAGAATGCAAATAAAGTCTATAAACTACAGAGTTCAATCTGGGATTGAAACAAGCAACTTAGAAGAAAGATCTTTTCACTTGATAAGATAGTCAAAGAGTTTCAGTTGTATCAACATAAAAGATGAGATATGTCATTACAAAAGATTTAGTGGGAGCATATATGAATATTCCACACATTATGAGGAATAACATATCAATATTTTGAATATTGAAAACTGGCATGAAAACCCCTTCAACAATGAAGATATAGGTGAAACATCTTATAACATAAGGATCAAGACCTATGAGATATATCTTGAATGCTTTACAATGGATGTTTGAGCACATACAATAACAATGCGTTGAAAAAGTTCAACATGGATGGATTCAATGAGAGAGAATTTAGATTAGTCTCTTATGAACCCTATATTCCTATTCTTGTTAAGAAGGGAAATATCATATATAAGATTCCATGGGCCAATCACAACAATGAATCTATCATGAATGATAAAAATGTACTTATCCCATATAATCTTGTATGTGTTGGACATGACAAGATGATTATAAAATCCAATAAGGGTTATTGGAAGTCATTAAAGATAACCATTAATACTTGAGAAGTAATTAAAGATATCATTGCTAGTCAATGATGATAGAAATAAAAAGGGAAGAGTTGGATGTAAAGAGTTACATTGATGCAAGCTTTCATAATGACATATGATGATCGCAAAATAACATATTTTTGATTTAAAAGGACAAATGATGATTAGTTGGAAAGGTTCCAAACTAATAGCCATCAATTATTCTATAATAGAAGCCGAGTATACTTGTGTTATGAACACAAAGTTATACTATTTGGATCTAAAAGTTTATATGATGAATTTATAGATATTCTGACCATTGATGACTTAGTAGAGATGCTATAACAACAATGGAGCTAATGGTTAGGCAAGGAATATCAGATACCATATTATGGAAAGTTTGGTCTCATATGAGAAATCATATAGGAAAGAGATAAGGGAACATGCAATATACTGACTATAAGAAAATGTGTTCCTAACCCACAAGATAGGCACTAGCACAGCAGAAGCATGTGAACATGTTTAGATCGCTAAAGATGAGATCAGTTGGTAATTGGCTCTAAATGCAAGTGGGAGTCTGCTGGTAAGGTATGCCCATAGATCCAATCATATGATGATTGACATGGCATGATTACCTAAGGATTTGATTAATAATAATATAAACAAAGGCAAGCTTCCAAATCATCAGTTCCACTCAGTTATGAGATAATGAGGATATAGAGTGAATGTCTTTTGAATTATATTACTCAATGATGTATGTTGTCAAGTTACTATCCTTGTGGATGAGATCACAAAGATGTTAAAAGTCCATATACATATTTTCATTATGTCCCTGATCGGTTGTTACCATGGAAGGTTGATAGACAAATAGAACACATAAGATCAGAGTGTGAGTTGGTTGATGACTAAATCTCATTAGTCATGATATGGAAATATCAAATCAAGCACACATATACATGTTAGGGAAGAGTGTATCAGATAGACCCACCTTGAGAGTGACACATGGTTTTGGTTGTCATAGTCATCTCTCATAGCGAAGGTGGAGATTGTGATTCTTAGACCTGGAATCACTACACTCGTCACATGTCATTGGGTACGCTTTGACATCATCAAATGTAGTCCTAAAACATGAGTTGTTATAACGGTGATGATTGGGTGACTTTGACACATGGGGATAGACTGTGAGTGATATATATGGGATTTGTCCCTCTTACTAGAGTATGATATCCTGGCCACTTGATAAGTGAAACTGAGAAACGCATGCACATGTACATGTAAATCAATATATGATATTAAGGTCACATTATCTCATACAGTCTACTCTTAGATCAAAAAACATGGTTTGAACATTTAGAGGATGCTCAACCATGTCTCGAGCTCATCCTAGATATCAGAGACAAAGGAATTATACTGTCACTACAACACCATACACAAATTGTAGGTTGACGTTATTCTCTAACTTTCCATTTAACTTGGGTAGCACTAATGTGCGAACGGGAACCACTCTTTGCTTGTGATGTCATAATCTAGTTATGGACGCATACTGCCAATGTGATGTGGAACTTATAGGGTGACACCCATAGGAATTCATCTAGAAGAGGAGTTTTATCTTGAATGACAATTGGACTGATTACTAAAGTGTTTAGGTATTCAATTCATATAACTGATCGCCTGATTGGATGACCAGGTCTGGAAAAAAACCATCTCACTGAGTGAGATAGCCGTTTTGGCAGCCAAACAGGCATCTCAAGTGTTGAGTCGATTGCTTGGGGGTTCTAACTGATCGAAGTTTGAATTGGCTTAGTTCTGCCCTTGAACTGACCGATTCAATATGATTGCTGATCTAGTCATATCAACTCACCAGATGGCAGTATGGGTGAGTGAGATGGGTGTCTCACTTGGGTGAGACGAATCAATTGGGATCGAATGAAGGTTCAATATGTTTCCCAAATAGTTTTGATTGTATAAACTTGGACAACAAGTAAAATTAACATGTATATTAATTAGAATGGGAATTGCCAGATTCGTGTGTGATTGGGAGACTACCAAGCAGCCGTTTGGCAGCACGAGACAACCACCTCACACACTAGAAAATCTCATGGGTGTGTGAAATGGCCTTTTCAGCTATCACAGGTTGTAAAAGTTCAAGTTCTTATGGTCCTTTCCACTCTAACACAATCCCATATAGATAGGGAACCTTAACCCTAACCCCTCTTATAAAAGGAGGGTTGTTGGGGCTTCCCAAGACACAACACAGACAATTGAGAATTAGTTCCTCTGACAGCTATTATCCTCTCTGGTTATAGTAACTAAGAGATCCCATAAAAGTCATACCCGATAGAGAGGGATAGCCAAAGGGAGAGAACGACACATAGTTGTCTTTGTGGGGGAGCAGGTTGGTGACTAGTACACCAACAGAAGGGACAACTCCTTCTGGTCCATTCTTAGTGAACAACAGGAGTTCTACTTGGTCCTTGTAGACTACCATAGAGGAAGGAGTCTGTTGGCTGCTTCTAGGAGGATAATTGTAGCCTGCAGTCTGTGGCCCAAGCACAGGAGCACTGCAGAAGTTGTCTTGTTTGTTGTTCATGGTGAAGACTAGGAGATGCACAACCACCGTCCATAAGAAACTTATCAGTAGTTTCAAAGAAGCGAGTTTTTTTGATGGACTTGCTCCAGGACCAGGTATAACTTACTAAAACCATCCTTCCTATTTCATAGTATTTAACGCGATCTTACTGTTATCAGAATCAGATAGATAAATTTTTGTTTCCAATTCTATACTCTGTGCCCATATTTTCCAACATCCTGGTCGTGGATCCTGCTTCCCACGGATCACATCTGGATCAGGAAGCCTCCATCTCATCTCCATCCTCTTGTGAAGGGCGGGGAGGAGAGAACATGTCCAATCATCTCCAAGCCATCACCTCACACCCTTTCTCAAGATTTCTTTTGACAAAATATCTTCAAATCAAGAAATTTCTCTCAATCAACCTTACTTTGATCGGGTTTTGTGTGTTGTTGCACCATCCAGAAAACCTCCTCACAAGTTGATCTCACTCTAGCGGCCATAGATAACCCAAATCTACAAACTAGACCTAAACCTAACCTTGACCCTATAAAACGACCCCCACTGAGATAAACACCACCTTACTTTCCAAAAACCGCAAGTTTTCGAGCCCTCTCATTACCTGAATCACCCTGATTCATCTTGCTGGGTTGAGTGGCATTGTCGCCTGTGTCATTTGGGCATCTCGCGCTCATGGCACCTCCTTAAAATTTAAATCCACCACACACCTCATGACACCCATGCAAGCTCGTGCGACACCTTCCTTACCCGGGCCGAAGCCTCCTGCTCCCAATCCCCTTTGGCACCGGCGAGCCCTTCACTGCACCTCTACTACGATCCTGTGACTTGGTTGATTAAGGGATGAAGGGTCCTTCCGTGAGATCTTGATCCAACAACCTTGATCGCGCATGATCTTCTCCACCCAATCATGATCTAGCAGTCAGACATCGTGAAGCTGACCCACTTGCTGATCGGATAGGCGCCTTAATCAAAATCATCCATCCGAAGATCAACGACCCATGTTTTTTTGCGATCAAGGTGATTTTGACCCCTTTTCTAAGATACCCTGATCTTATTTAAATCATAGAAAATGATACAAACATGGAAAAATAGCAAACCTATATATCAATTTTATCAGAAAAATATGAGGAACCTGATTATAATACCTTCATAACCTGAAACCTTATCGTATTTCAAAAATACTAGCCTAAATCCTAATTATCATACTTATGTCATTTTATTATGTAATAATGGTTAGTGATGATGAAACATATTTTTTTCATGAAATTCAAACCCTAATAGGGTCCCTAACCTTCATATATCTTCAAACCCTAATCAAGAATGGTTAGCAAATACAAAATTATGGAAACCCTAATTTTAGCTTCTCTCTCCATATATAATGGACTTTTATGTATTTTTTGTCAAACCCTAAGTATGTAATGATCCCTATGAATCATGTACGACTCCCCAAAACACTACATTCAACTCTGATCTTTTTGGATCATGTGAACTCTAAAGGGGAACTATTGATGACCTATTCCCTATAGAAACCCTAATACTGAATGATTCCTTCTTAAATTATAAAGGATACTATAAACCAGATGAAACCCTAATTTTGAGATATGATCTTGTGACTCTAAAACAAGATAAAATCAATAGATAATCCCTAATATAATCATAAGAATATGAAAATAACCCTAATTAAAGATCAAACCTTAGTCTTGGGCCATATGGACTCATAGTGACATACACCCTTGATTTCTTTTCAGGGTGATCTTTTTACTGTTTCTCTAGACTCTTGGAATCCAAATTTGATAACAACAGATACATGGGTTTTATTAAGTATAAGACTAATTTTCTTGGATGCATAATGATATGATGTTCTTTGGATGCTTTTATTTGCATATAAATTCTTAGATGCATATTAGTAGTATATGCTTTGCCAAACATACAAGAACATAAAAGATTAAGGTGGCTTGTAGCTACTTAAGTGAGATAGTATTCCCTCTCTCTTATAGATACTAATGTCAAGTAATTCCTCATAGACCAAATGGAGGGGATTCCCATAGACATAAGGGAATGGAGGACCCAACATGTATGTAAGATAAGGTGCTGACACACTTAGTAGTACAACTGCATCTAAAGATATGTATAAAAGAAATGTTTACCTGATTCTCCACCCTACGATAATGTTTTCTTTTTCTTTATTTCTCAAATCTTTCATTATGCAACTTACTATACAAGTATTTTACCCATGCACACAATTTTTGTTGATTCATCTGTTTCACGCATTTTCTGGGTACAAAGAATAAGTAATGCACTTCTAAGTAATGAAGACATTATATAAAGTCCTTGGAGGTTATTTAGCTAGAGGGATGTTCATATCTATTTTTTATTTTTAGTTAATTATATTTCTTTCTTCTAGATGATGTGTAGTATGTGTATGTCGTATGTACTTTTCATTTTCTAAGAACTAGTCTTTTATTCCATTGAATAATGTACTATTTCATTTTATATTTATAAATGATGGTTTGTGTGGCTACTTAAATGATGTTTTATGAACAAGATCTGGCTTACGTGTATTCTAGATGACAATCACAATCCCTGATATTTTTCCTCTTGACATCTTATAGATATGAGTGCACACATATCTAAGGAATGTCATCTTGGGAAGTATATAGGAATTGGGGTTGTCACAGAATGACATTGGGTTTCCAACATCTCGATTATGATACTCTCAAATTCTCTAAAGTTTTACATACCTTATGAACTCCACATGCCTAGATATTTTGTGTACCGATGAGTAAGTTGAGTAAATACACCAGTTGTCCCAAAAAGACCCATTAGGAAGCTCTAGATAGAATTTTGAGGTATATCAAGCAAACTTGTTCCCTTGGGCTACATGATGGAAGATATCCTTTTGTAATTGAAGGACATATTGATCCAAGTTGGTTTGCATTAAACTCTATGAGTGATGTTGTCTCAAGATATGTACTTCTATGGGAGGAGGTGCTATATTTTGGAGGTTTAAGAAATAGACCATATTGTCTTAATCTACTTTTGAGTTAGGGAAGTGTGCTTTAGATGAAACTAGATTGGAAGTTGAATGGCTACATGAACTTAATGTCCAATTTACCAATATTAAAGAAGTCGTTTCCTCCAATTTTAGTTTATTGTGACTAAACTACAACCATTTCTAAGATAAAGAGTTTCAAGTACAATTGAAAATATCGTACACATCCAAGTCATACTCAAGTCTATGAAGAAATTAATGTCTAATGGTGTCTTGGATGTGGACTACATCGGTACCAAAGATAATATGATTGATCCTTTCACTAAAGATCTTAACCTGGCCTTAGCGGAGAAATCTTGGTTGTGAATGGGACTGAAACCCCTTTAGATTTGTAGACAGTACCAACTCAACTCAAAAGAGTGAAGATCCCACAGATTGGATTCAATGTGGTAATGACAAGTTGTGTAGTGAACCTGATGAGAATATATTCTTTCATTGATGTTTCTTTCATCTTTGTGTTTATCCCTAGAGAAATATATTAGTGTCATGACTGTAAAATAGTAAGAGATTAGTCTTTGAATGATATCAAATCTTAGGACATGATATTAGCAATACATCCTTGGAGATTCTAACTAAATGATTGATGTTGAGTAGACCGCAACAATGGAATTAGGTTGCCCTTCACATGAATCATGACATTTTATTTCGATGCATGGACTTAATGGATCATATTTTTTACCATGTCTTTATTATGTTGTTACCAACTGATACTCTTGCACCCAAGGTTCATGTTCAAGACTTTTGTTCACCTAGTTCCTGTGGGGTTAAAGTTGGATAACTCAGGTAGATTCAATCTGAAAGGTATTTGCTAAAAACACAACATGGAGAATTGAATGATTGAGCACGCTACATATTGGAATTTGTGGGAGATTGTTAGATATATATGATTTCTAGTCATTTATTTAGCATGGATTAAGCCCAATGCAGTGCAGTTCATACATAGATAAACTATGGTTTGTGTCTTGTGCAAATGGGAAGAGATTTCATCCCTCATTGCTCACTCTTAGATCTTTTCTGCCTTATTTGTAGGATCACATGTGACACTAGTGTCCAAAGGGCTTTAAGTGAGAGTATGCTCACCCCCTTAGCAGGTATGGTGACCACAAAAGACACACACGTGGGCGCAAGCGCGCCATATGCCATGTTTCATCTCACCTCGCCTGGCTGGGTCAGGCACAAACTTGTGACTTGTGGGTTGTGGGAATTGTCATCCGTCCTCTGCCTTTTTATATAAAGATTCAACTATACAATTAATTATTAATTTAACTATTTTTTTTTCAAAAAAATATTAATTTTAATTTGAAAGTGTTTCCTCGGGTTGTCTGCAATGTATACAAGAGCGACTGTGTGATAGTATTTTAATAAAAATAAGATTTGAGGGCGTGAAAGACTATAAATAAGTCTATGTACATTTGGGTTAAACAAATCTATAGAACATTAGTTGTCTGTTCATTTTTGTTTTGTGAGCCCTGATCTCCAAGTTCTTCTTCCTTCTGTTGTTGCTTCCTGTTTGCTTCTGGAAGTTTCTCTCCTATAAGAAGCAATGTGTTTCTTCCTCTCCTAGATGGCGCGATGTGTCTAGGAGGTGGTACCTATGATTGTTGGGCTACACTAGTAGTGTAAGATGATCGTTGTTAAGCGCTAGCTAGGACGACAACTTGCTATAAGTTGGTGACCGGGTCGACGGGAATGGTGATCATCCTTTAGGGTTATCACCGTTGATTTCATTACATATCACTTTCATTTTTTAAAGAGTGGTCTAATCTGTGATTCTCACTCTAATTTATTACTATTTTCATACATTGGTGATTCTACGCATTTCTAATCTGGATCTGCCTAGAACTAATAATTAATAACTGACTTAAAATATAAAATTTAATGCAAATGCATTAATATTAAATAACTAATAATTAATACGTGTAGGGTCACCCTATTATCTTACAAGGGATCCAAGGAGGAGGAGGAGTACTTGATACCTTTACACTCTGTATGAACAGAATCGTGGTTCGTCATCGGATATACCGATGAGTGGATTTAATAATGTTGGTTTCGCTAACCCCAATGGCTTCGCTTACAATCGAGGACATAATTAGTCAACATTATCTTCTTCACTGTTGTTCGCGAATGATACGAATGAGTGCTATAAGACTCATTTTCAATGTTAATGTCATGAGCACTATAACCATACAATAATTTCGATTATGCTAAATTTAATCTGAGATTAGAGTGTCTTAGAGTTAATAAGGATAAAAGAAGAATGCTACTACCATTAACATTTTTTTACCTTTACTTATTATCACGCAATAAGAGCTTTGTTTCCCATAAGAAACGATTTCATTTTGTAATAAAAAAGAATTTCTTCTTATTGTTAATAGTGCTATGGTTTGTGAGATACAAGTTCACAATTAAGCGTCGCATCCCCTATTAGATCTTGATAAACATACTACGCCATGGTTCAGGATCGAGATTATAAAATTAAGATCGGGTTAGTCGATAGATTCGAATTAGTTTATTTGGATTGGATCATGTTTTTGTTTATCAACCCAATCTCATTGCAAGCACTCATTAAATTGTACTGACTTCGTAACTTGTGTATTTTAGTCTGACATAAAATAAAATAACACAAAAGACAAAGTTAAATCTGGACCGAGATTCTGAAATTCTATTGACAGCAGGACTAACTTCGTCTGGATTAGAGGATTACGAAATCCAAAACGGACTTGTCAGTCCGATTGCCGAACAAAATAAGACTAGAACCCGACTAGGTTAGTCGGGATTATCGTCTACGTGGCACAAAAAGACAATACCTAGTTCGGATTAGGTCCCGAACCAAACAGTCCCTATGTGTCTGTAGAAAAAAAAATAAAAATGGATAAATTTCAACAAAATATATGACTTTCAAAAGCTGACAAATGTGTCACCTCTTTCATGTATTGCAAATCACCAGATAAACAAGTGACTTCATAACAATTGTATCACATGCTTACCATCCTCAACTCAATTGTCGCCCAACATACAGACCGACGTGCAGGTTATAATATGTTTTAGTCTGCTTTATTCGTGTAGCCAATTTAAATGGCAAATCTGGGGAATCCAACATGAAAAAAAAGCCTCCCTTGCGTACGGCACCTATTTAGACATTCAATTCTGCTGTAACAGACTTGTTGTTCCAGTTGTGTCTTAAAAAATCTTTACTACTTATTTCTCCAAAAACTCACTTCTGAAAAAAATAATAGAAAATTCTTCCCACAACACCTCTTGCACCACCATCTCCACCCCCATCTCGGAAAATTGTAAAAATGGAACAATCCGCACTGTGCGGACAGTCTGTGCTGCGCAAGAAGGCGAAGAGTCACCTGACGCTGGATCATTTGCTACTTATAACCGTGATCTGCTACATGCAGACCATGCAACCGCATGCTTTAGCAACAACAACAGGTTTGCTGACCAATCAAAGCAGCTATACAAAATTCAAATTTCATGGTTGTTCATATTCTAGTACAGTTCTGCTATATAATCCACATTGTGCGCCATTTGTTATTTGAATTTTTATCATATTCCCTCCATTTCCGTATCCTATATATACTTAGTTGCCTCTCGAGCAAAAGCCCTCCATTTGTTATTTGAATTTTGAACATATTCGCTCCATTTTCGTATCCTATAAATACTCAGGTGCCTCTCGAGCAAGAACTCTTTTTTTCTCATTTCTGTTCTGATAATTGTTGCTTGAAGGATATCATTCAAGGTTATCCATTCTACAATTTAAAGGTTAGTATCCATTTATGTTTGTTAGCAGCAACCCTTCATGTAAACGAATAACACCATTTTTATATTACATTTGTATCAATTCACAACATAAACAATAACTATTCAGAACCCAATATATGATCGAATGATATATATTCATTCAGCAAGAGTCTCTGCTGATTGCTGATTGCTGATTGAAGGTTAGCCTTACATCATCAACCGAAGATTCTTATTTATCCTCTCATTTATTTCCAGCATTTCTGAATTTACACAGCAAGAGGGGTAATCCAGTCTAGCGATTAAATGGTATATAATATGCTCCATAACTGCTCCAACAATATTGCTGAATGAAAATAACTTAGTCGATTAATGATTGGCTTATTAGTTGGTACTATTTTATTGTGAATTGATACAGATGCACATATAAATACGGTGTATCGAAAGTCTTCACTAAAATTGGTGAATCGACGCCATATACCTTTTTTTAATCAAAACAATACATATAAATTAATAAACAATACCTTTAATTCCAGTCACAATGCTTATTTGTGTATTGTTTTAACGTTGCAAATGTCAATAGACGGCATCGATCTTAATGTACCACTTAATTGCAATCAGGAAGATATATTCGACTCCCCAACTAACCCATATGTATCCATTTCACAAAATATGAATTTCTCTAAATTTATCATTCCAATTATTGATGATCGAGTTGAAAAATCAAAAGTTGGCATGGTATTTGATTCCATTAAAGAAGCCAGGTCATTTTATGTAGCATACGCTAATGCTTGCGGTTTTGGAGCATCAACAACACATTCTACAAAAAATCAGTGCACAAATTCTATTGTGAGATTAACCCTGTCATGCGTTAAAGCTGGTAGACCTCCCAAAACTGCAAATACTACTATGTACCGTCGTCGTCCAACTTGTAAGACCAATCGTTTTGCCCATATACGATTTTTCCACGACACATATAGCGATCAGTTTGTTATTACATCTTTTCAAGAACAACACAATCACCCCCTTTTAGAACCAAGCGTTCTGAGATTGTTTCCTTCAAAAAGAAAGATCCCAGAAGACATTGCGAGGAGGATTGGTCTAAATGATCATGCTGGTACACTATCTGTATTATATTTACCTATTATATCATTAGACAATACCCATTTTTATATTAACAATACTAATCGTTACAGGTATCAATGCTGCAAAATCTGTCAAGTTTTGCCGTTAAGGAAGGAGGATACGATAATTTACCATTTACTGAGAGGGATGTCAGAAATCATATTTCTATATCTAGATGTCTAAATCTTGGTAAAGGCGATGCAAAATCTATTCAAGAATATTTTATTAATATGCAGATTAAATATCCAAAATTTTTCTATGTTATGGACTTAAATGATGATGATGTTCTTCGAAATGTATTTTGGGCCGATTCAAGATCTATACATGCATACAAATATTTTGGTGATGTAATCACATTTGATACTACATACTTGACTAATCATTATGAAATGCCTTTTACTCCATTTGTTGGTGTCAATCACCATGGTCAAAGCATTCTTCTCGGTTGTGGTCTTCTATGTGAAGAAACCACTGAAAATTTTATCTGGCTTTTCCAGACATGGCTCAAATGTATGGGTAAGTCATAGCTAAAAACATTCAACACTATTTATGTAACATCCCTGACCTGGGTTATGTACTAACCCTAGGTGTTTTTCTTAAATAAGTGATTAGATGGTTGTGTTTATCCTTTGAAATGTAATTAAGGCTTTTGAGGAACTTATATTTCAATTTCAGTCCTTTTTGCATAATGTTGAAACTTTGTTTTTTTAATAATGGACTAAAGTGCAAATTACCCAAGTTGAGGGGTTAACTTGCAATTTGCACATGCTGAGATGTTCCTATGATGTTGAGACATCATAAGAATGAATATGATGTGGTGGTATGGATTTCACAAGCTTGAGTACCAAGATATAGCTTGTAGAGCAATCCTTGTACTTTAAAACCAAGTTTTGGTGTAATGTGCAAATTACCCAAAACCTACGGTCCAACTTGTAAAATATACCCTCTAGAGGATCTATCATGTTTCTTGGCATCAAGTAGAGCAAATAAAATGAGAAGGGCGCCTCATTTGAATGATTATGGTAGAAGTGGAAACTACTCACACTAATAATATATTAAGCAATATCTAATAAGGGTGGATATTAATATACCTCTCTTAAAAGGTGTTTAGTTCTTTTCCTTAAAACCTTGGATAAAGGAGGAGTTTATCATGATATTAGAAGGTGGAAACGTGGCCAAGGATGGAGGAAGCCTTGGTGGATATTTTTGGGAGATAAAAGGAAATAGCTATCCTTTTTCTTTTAGCTTTGAAAAGACCCATAAATATATAAGGTATCGTTTCCAATAACACAAAGGACCGTTTGCTTAGTTCCTCTTCTCATCACTTTTCTTTGGCTGACCAAGGGAGATCTCTGGACCAGAGGAAGGAAGACCACACTGACTTGGTAAGTTTGGGTCATCACCTACCTCGAATCACTGGTGGAAATCCTAAATTAATGGTTAGTAATTGGTTTTCTTCACACGATTTTCCTTTCTAGCCATCTTCTCCATCCAAAACTTGAAGAACGGACCTTGGACAACTACTGGAGCTTCATACACCATTAAATCTACGAAGCTTGGAGCTCTAGATCAGTCCTAGAGGTGAGTTTTATAACTATAAACCTTAAGCTTTGTTAATGCATCCTCTTTTCCTAAAATCGTTGCTTATACTTCTTCGTTAGACACCTTTGTGTGTTCTTGTTATCATTTTCGTGAAGAACAACCCCTGTTCTTGGTTGAACAGAGGTAGAAGATGATGACATTAATTTCTATGTTTATCCAAGAATCTACTTTAGCAAACGGTTTCCCAGCCTTGCTCAAACGGTTTGCCAAACTGTTTGGAGGAAATAGTTTCAAACCATTTGAATGCAAACAGTTTCACAAGAACGCATGGAAGCAAACGGTCTAAGACCATTTGGAGGCGTTGAACAGGTTTTGACCATTTGGAGGACTGTTGATAATAATGTAAACTAATCACCTACCAAAAACCATAAATTAATTCCAAGTGGTTCACCAATCAAAGGCCCATCAACCATCTAAACCCTAATCGGGTCAATTGCTGATTTCAATAATTGAGTTAAGTTGAAGTTTGGATTGAGTGACCCAAACGGTTTCAAAACTGTTTTGGGATCACCCAAAAGGTCTCAAGACCGTTTGGTGATCACCCAAGACTGTTTGGAGGTCTAG
Source organism: Alisma plantago-aquatica (assembly GCA_963693085.1). Classification (NCBI taxonomy): domain Eukaryota; kingdom Viridiplantae; phylum Streptophyta; class Magnoliopsida; order Alismatales; family Alismataceae; genus Alisma; species Alisma plantago-aquatica. Next base: position 314,010,244 of record OY856415.1, on the reverse strand, counting down.
GGTTAAGCATAGTTCTCCAATTGAGGATCCAATGATATCAAGTTGATGAGTAATCGATTGCTGATTTTGGTGACCAATTCTAGTATCTAAACCCTAAATGAATGACTTGGTTTTTGATAAAATAATGGGAAAACGGTATCAAGACTGTTTGGAGAATATCCAAACGATCCCAAGACCGTTTGGGGGTCACCCAAGACCGTTTGAGGGTCTAGGGTTGACTATGGTCAAGTGGTTGAAGATCTTAAGGTAACAAGTTGAAGTGTAATTGATTGTTGACCTAGTGATCAATCGAATGAACCAAACCTTAATTGGTTGAGTTCGTTTTTGATGTTGACTTGAGAAAACGGTCTCAAGACCATTTGGAGGTCATCCAAATGATCCCAAGACCGTTTGGGGTCAGGTAATGATCAAATTGAATGATGGTTCAATGATTTTAAATCAATTAGACTCACATTGAAGCATGTTGAAGAGTCATCGATTTCAAACCCTAATCCAATTGATCCAAGCCCTAATTGATGATCAATTGAGGGTCAATTGAGTGTCAAATCAGTTGAGGGTTGACCTAATTAACTCAATTGATTAGTGACTAACATGTGCATGATCGATTGAGGGGTTCAACATGTTCAAGACCGTTTGGGTCCAAACGGTCTCAAGACCGTTTGAGTCCAAACGGTCTCAAGACCGTTTGGGACCAAACGATCCCAAACCATTTAGGCTCATGCGGTTTCAAGGACGGTTGTGTCTATGCGGTTTTAAAGTCAAACATGTCCAAACAGTCTTCACCGTCAAACGGTTTCAAAGTCAAACATGAACAAACGGTCTTCACCACCAAACAGATTCAAGGGTAGTCAAAGACCGTTTGGAGGTTTATTGGGCAAGACTGTTTGAGGTCTGAGAAGGCCAAGATCATTTGATGCTTTAGTGATCAAGATGGTTTGGTGGTTGATTAACCTAAACCTCATGGATACTTGATGTGATTAAAGGACCAAGTAAGTATTTGATTGAGACATGATGTGATCAATGGTGATTATGATAAAGGTACCCTTGATGGGATAGAGTGATTACTACTCTTTGAATTAGTAAGCCTTAATGATCAGAATAGTAATGACATAACCCATGATGTCAATATTGAATTGACTTAGCCTAATTAAGGGTGATGCAAACATTAACTTATAGAAAGATGAGAGAGAAGACTTCTTATATGAATGTTAATCAAGTAATGGATTCCCAATATAAATGAATACCTAATTAGGGTATGATCCATGTTAGTGAGATCATGAAACCCTAATTATGATGGTTAATGACTCATAACCCTAATTGAGGGCAATAATGGGAGTATCCCTAATATATGATGATGATATAATCCTAATTCTTAATGATGACATGGTAGCGCTTAAATTAAGGTACTTTGTTGATCATTCCTACTTAGGGTGAATAGTAAACCCTAATGGTGAGATATTAATGATATCCCTAATAAAGGATGATTTAATGTGAATAGTAAACCCTAACCCAGGGTAATGTGATGAGTATAGTAAATTCTAATTCAGAGTATGCTAAATAAGAACTCTAACCTTGAGTGATGTGATATGAATAGTAAACCCTAATCGGTTTGAAGTATTGATTTCATAAGTGCAAGATGGTCGTGGTGATCTTTTGTAGCACGACCATGCAAGGTAGCACGGCCGTGGTGGCTTCCCCTTGCACGGATGTTCTTGGCTGCACGACCGTGGTGCTCTATACTTGACTTGGAGTTGATTTGCAAGTAAACCTTAACCAATAGTGATGCTATCATTATTGTACATTGTGCTGATATAGAAATAATGTGCCTGTTATCATTTATATTAATCATGCAGGTTTTTATGAAATAGTAAGCATAGCCAGGTAAGAGCTATGATGCAATATTCATTAAAAACACTTTATAAGCTTTGAAAGAAATGATATGCTATGTTGCCTAGTGAGAGGTAACAAATGAGACTGATAGGCTGTATGAGCCATGGGAAATATTTGTATTACTACAATCATGTTCACATTGTTTAATGACTTGATGGCAATATGTTACTTAGTAACAAGTGTTTTGCTGAACTAAGGGTTTGAACACCCATATTCTTGAATCATAATGATGAGATGGTTAGGGATTGATATCCCGATGATAACTAGATATGAAATGAACTTGATACAATTAGTACTCTTTCTTTATAGCAATTGTTTTAATGGTTTATGTTTGAAAACATGCCTGATGCTAAAAGAATGTCATAATGTACTTAAATAATCAAGTAAAATGATATCATGTAGAGCCCTGACCATAGATCCATCATCTTCAGAAGCCAGATGATGGTGAAATAGGTTTTCCTAAGGGAACTCCTGGAGAGCATACTTTTGAGTATGTGGGGGTTATGGACACGAATATCCTTACGTCCTAATAAAGGAATTGATGTGAGATAAACATTTAATCTCTCAATCCTTCATTATATGTATATGCCGGGATGATGTATCACTAATCTCTCGATGATGTTGTTAATGCTGCATCGATGTGAGATAAACAAGAAATCCCTCGATGGCGAAGAGAGTACAGCATGCCACTGTAACTCTAATAGCGAAGTTGCCAGAATACCCTGGAAATCTATTATGACAGAGACACAAGATGTCCTACATGTTGTACCTCACACTGACTGAGGAAGATGAGGTCATAGAAATCCGACTCTTATGATGACATATGTATGGTACCGATTGCGATTTCGTAATGGTCGGTTGGAGTATGAGCGGTGTAACTCATCTCCTCAGGGCATAAATATGTTTAAAAAATGTAATCACCCGTATAGCATAATTGCTTAGGTGGAACTACGAGAAACACTGATTGATGATACATTGTTTATTGAGTCCTTGTTGGACAGGTAATATACATGTTCTTCATATTCCTTATTAAATGTATGACTTGCTATTCAATCAAGTTATAATTGAAATGATTGCATAAAGTATACTGCTTCATTTAGTTATTCAATGATTTACCTGCTGTTGAATCTTTATAATCCTACTGCACAATACTATTCAATTATTTGCAATAACAATGCTTCTTGAGAAGAGTTATAACTCTCACTGGGACAATTATTCAATTGTCTCACCCCCGTGGGAATCAACTTTTTAGGTAGACGTCGAGGAAGGAGAAACCCATCAGTGGGTGAGCAGCAGCAACAACAACATCAAGGAAAGCAGTGATTCACAGGTGGAGTCATTGTCTGTTAGGTCTTGTATATAGAAAGTCCTATGTGTCGTCTCTGTACTCTCAGGTCCTAGGAGTCAGTAGATGGTTTAATATAGATTTGAGATTTTTGGCGTAATGCCTCGAGATTTTTGTATACTACTCATGTACAGTTCAACAGGGAAGTCAGTGTTATGACTCTCGAGATGTGATAATACAGAGATGTACTGATGAATCAGCTTGTAAATGACTTACCTTGTTTCTTTATGAAAGAGTTATACCGTTTGAGGATCTCTTTACAAAAAGTTTTAATTTTTAGTGATTTTCAGTAATTCTGCTGCTAATTAATCGCTTCCGCTTAGTTAATAACATTTTGTCCGAGACGTGTCCCACAATTAGTGGTATCAGATCTCTAGGTTCACTAAGTCTACAGAGACATTGGACTTAGGTTGTAGAGTTTGTTCTAGTGTCTTCCAGTATATCTGATAGTGTCTTCTACTCATTTAGGAGGAGAAGAGAAAATGAAAGATGTCTGGGTCACACGAGGAACATGTTGCTGAGAATAGTGTTGCTGCACCTAGAGAAGGTGCAAGAGACCAAGAAAAGGGGGAACCTGTGCCTGAACCACCCCAGTTCAACCCAACTGACATGGGGAACCCAGCCTTCCAAGCCATGTTCGGGCAGTTCATGACTGCTATGACCCATATGACTGATAGGATGCCTATACCTGTACCTAGGGCACCTACCCATCCAGAAGGACAAGGATCAGACAAGACGTTTGAACGACTATGCCGGGTTGGAGCCACATAGTATGCGGGAACAGCTGACCCAGTAGATGCCGACTTGTGGCTAACTGAATTAGAGAAGGCCTTTAGAATCCTGAACATCCCAAAAGCTGAGAAGGTTAGACATCCTGTATATCTTCTTAAGGGGAGTGCTGGTCACTGGTGGACCATGGAGGAACAGAAAAGGCCAGGTGTGGAGATTGAATGGGAAGCTTTTCGACGGGAATTTATCAACAGATATTTCCCTAAGACGTTCTTGGATGAGAAAATCTCTCAGTTTGAGAGGTTAAGACAAGGACCGATGAACATTAGAGAATACGAGGATAAGTTCATGGAGCTATTGTAGTTTTGTCTGCATATGTCATCTACAGATGAAGAAAGGATTATGCGTTTTGAGAAGGGATTAAACGTTGAATTGACCACCCCCGTGTCTTCTCTGGAGAACAGGGAAAGGTTTGGTACCTTTGTGGAGTCGGTCAGGAGGGTAGAGAGTTCTGTGTTGGAGAAGTGACAAACCAAGAACAAGAAGATGTACCCCAGTTCCACGGATCTTCATCCAAAGGTTTCAAGAAACCAATGTTTTCTGTACCTACACCACCACCTAGATTTAGTACCCAGACGCAGTGGACGTCAATTAGGGGTAGAGGATGAAGCTTACCTTTAGAAGGAGCTCATATCTCAGCATCTATGTCAGTTACAGGACCACCCAGACCACAACAACTGAACATAAGCTGTTACATATGTGGAAAGATGGGACATTTGATGAAAGATTGTAGAGCTAGAGAAGTGAATGTAACTCAACCTCAAAGGCAGAGTCAGCAAGGTTCTCAAAGGAGACAGTTTCCAGGAGGAGCAAGAGGATGTGGACAAGCATCCCAAGCTAGATAATCAACACCTCATCATCGAGCACCGAATCAACCACAGGCAACAACGAGGTTTTATGCGATGAATCCACCTGATGCAGTGATCAACCCTCAGGTTGTGGCAGGTCAGATGGAATTGTTATATTCTGATATGTCTACATCTTGCGTCATATCTATTTTAATTGATCTGGGTGCTATGCACTCCTTTATCACTCGAAGAGTGATTCTTAACTACAACCTGACTATAAGTCATAGAACAGATAGTTTGTTGCTAGAAACTCCATTGATGGGATCTGTTGTGTTGCAGGAGATATGTTCTCCCTGCATTCTCTTCTTTTCTGATCATCGCATTCAAGTGGATCTTATACCACTTGACATGTATGGATTCGATGTAATCCTTGGGATGGATACCTTAGAAAGGTATAAGGTTGTCTTGGATTGTGAGTCCAAGCAAGCTGTGTTCACAGATGATAGTGACACATGGATCTTTCAAGGAGATAGAAAGATTCTTCAAACCTATTTGGTGTCAGCTATGGTTGCTGAGAAGTTGATGAGGCAAGGATGTTATGCATTCTTGGCCCATGTGGTAGATACCACTATGGAGAGTCCTAATCCTATTGAAGTTCCTATAGTCATGGAATTTGAAGATGTATTTCCTAAAGAACTTCCAGGTGTACCTCCGCCCCGAGAGATTGATTTTGAGATTAATCTAATCTCGGACACGCAACCTATAGCACAAACACCGTATAGGATGGCGCCTGCTGAGATGGAAGAACTCAAGAAACAACTACAATAGTTGCTTGAGAAGGGTTTCATCCGACCGAGTACTTCACCCTGGGGTGCTCCGGTCCTCTTTGTTAAAAAGAAAGATGAATCAATGCGGTTGTGCATTGATTATAGATAGTTAAATAAAGTAACAATAAAGAATAAGTATTCTCTGCCAAGGATTGATGATATCTTTGATCAGTTGTGTGGTGCAACCGTCTTCTCAAAAATAGATTTGAGGTCGGGATATCACCAACTGCGTATTAAGGATGGTGACATACCAAAGTCGGCCTTTAGGACAAGGTATGGTCACTATGAGTTCACAGTTATGTCGTTTGGACTAAAAAATGCACCAACTACATTTATGGAACTCATGAATAGAATCTTCCGACCTTTTCTCGATCAGTGTGTTGTTGTCTTCATAGATGACATCCTGATCTACAGTAGAGATGCTCAACAACATGAACAACATCTTCGTCAGACTCTAACTTTGATAAGAGAGCATAAGTTATATGCTAAGTTTAGCAAATGTGAGTTATGGTTACTTGAAGTTTCTTTTGTTGGACACATAATATCTGCTTCAGGTATACGTGTTGACCCTAAAAAGGTAGAATTTGTCCTGCAATGGGAGCAGTCGAAGACACCGATAGAGATCCGTAGTTTCTTAGGGTTGGTAGGCTATTACCAGAGGTTCATTAAGAACTTTAGTTCTACAGCCTTACCCTTGACTAAGTTGACCAAGAAGGATGTTCCTTTTGCCTGGAGTGACAAGTGTCATCAATCTTTTCAGCTGTTGAAGGAAAGGTTGACAAGTGCACCTGTGCTTGTGTTACCTGAACAAGGAAGAGAATATATAGTTTTCTATGATGCCTCTAAGAATGGATTATAATGTGTGTTGATGCAGGATAAACAAGTGATTTCCTTTGCTTCTCAAAAACTTAAGAAATACGAGGAGAATTATCTGACACACGACCTGGAATTAGCTGTTGTAGTCCATGCCTTGAAAATATGGAGACATTATCTTTATGGAGAGACATTCCAGATTTTCAATGAACACAAGAACCTAAAGTATATCTTTTCTCAGCATGAGCTTAACATGAGGCAACGCCACTGGATGGAGTTAATCAAGGACTACAATTGTACAATTGATTATCATCCAGGGAAAGCCAATGTGGTTGCTGATGCTTTAAGTAGGAAATCAGCAACACCGGCCCTAGATAAAGCACAGATGAATTCTTTGGTATGCTCTAGAAGAGATATGCTTATCTCTTTAAGACAAGACAGTTTACAGTTAAGAGTATCGTTGTTATCAGGGTTGTTAGCTGAGATGCACATAAAACCTACTCTGAGACAACAGATTAAGGAGGCACAGCAAGCTGATGAAATAGTTCAGCAGATTAGATCGGCATATGGTAATGAGAAACGAGAAGGTTTCCATGACTCAAATGATCAAGTAGCCTGTTATCATGGTAGAATGATAGTACCAGATGTGGATAACTTGAGGAAGTTAGTCCTGGAGGAAGCTCATTCTTCAATGTATGTTATGCATCCAGGAAGCACCAAGATGTATCGAAACTTGAAAGATATGTATTGGTGGCCTGGTTTGAAGAAGGATGTTGCTGAGTTTGTTATGCGGTGTCCTGTGTGTCAGCAAGTTAAAGTTGAACACCAGAAGCCTACAGGAACAATGCAATCTTTACCCATACCACAATGGAAGTGGGATCATGTGACCATGGATTTTGTAGTTGGTTTACCTAGAATAGCCAAAGGTCATGATTCCATCTGGGTAATAGTTGATAGGTTGACAAAGACAACACATTTCTTACCTGTCAAAACAACCTATTCTGCTGAGAAGCTGGCACAGTTGTATGTAGATGAGATAGTACGACTGCATGGAGTCCCAGTTACCATTGTTTCTGATAGAGGTCCCCAGTTTACAAGTAGTTTTTGGGAGCGAATTCATAAATCCTTAGGCGCACAGTTAAGGTTTAGTACAGCCTTTCATCCTCAAACTGATGGATAATCAGAAAGGACCATACAGACCTTGTTGGACTTGCTTAGAGCATGTGTCCTTCAGTTTACAGGAAGTTGGGATCTACACCTAAGTTTGATTGAGTTTGCCTACAACAATAGCTATCAACACAACATTGATATGGCACCTTGTGAAGCTTTGTATGGTAGACATTGTAGATCTCCTTTATGTTGGTATGAAACCGTTGAATATCAACTTTTAGGTCCTGAACTTGTGTAGCAGACCACTGAGAAGATTAAAATAATACAACAATAGTTGAAGACTGCACAAGATAGGCAGAAATCTTATGCTGATAAGCATCGTAGACCTTTAGAATTCCAAGTTGGAGATAGAGTGTACCTTAAGGTCTCACCTTGGAAAAGAGTACTTAGATTTGGGAGGAAAGGAAAGTTAGCTCCTAGGTTTATGGGGCCTTATCCAATCATTGAACGGATTGGAAATGTAGCTTATAAGCTAGAGTTACCATCAGAGTTGCAGAAGTTACACCCAGTGTTCCACATTTCCATGTTAAGGAAATGTCATCCTGATACAGAATCAATTCTGCAACCTATGGAAGTAGAGTTGAATGATGATATATCTTATATAGAAGGACCTGTGTTGATCCTTGACAAGAGAATTAAAAAGATGAAAAAGAAATACATAAGTCTTGTGAAAGTCCTCTGGAATCACCATGGTGTTGAAGAAGACACGTGGAAACTAGAGGAAGAGATGAGGAGGAAATACCCTACTCTTTTCTCTTAATATGTTTTTGTAATGATTTCGGGGACGAAATCCTTGTAAGGGGTGGATAATTTGTAACATCCCTGACCTGGGTTATGTACTAACCCTAAGTGTTTTGCTTAAATAAGTGATTAGATGCTTGTGTTTATCCTTTGAAATGTAATTAAGGATTTTGAGGAACTTATATTTCAATTTCAGACCTTTTTGCATAATGTTGAAACATTGTTTTGTTAATAATGGACTAAAGTGCAAATTACCCAAGTTGAGGGGTTAACTTGCAATTTGCACATGCTGAGACGTTACTCTGATGTTGAGACATCATAAGAATGAATATGACGTGGTGGTATGGATTTGACAAGCTTGAGTACCAAGATATAGCTTGTAGAGCAATCCTTGTACTTTAAAACCTAGTTTTGGTGTAATGTGCAAATTACCCAAAACCTAGGGTCCAACATGTAAAATATACCCTCTATAGGATCTCTCATGTTTCTTGGCATCAAGTAGAGAAAATAAAATGAGAAGGGCACCTCATTTGAATGATTATGGTAGAAGTGGAAACTACTCACACTAATAATATATTAAGCAATATCCAATAAGGGTGGATATTAATATACCTCTCTTAAAAGGTGTACGTTTAGTTCTTTTCCTTTAAACCTGGGATAAAGGAGGAGTTTTGCATGAGATTAGAAGGTGGAAACGTGGCCAAGGATGGAGGAATCCTTGGTGGATATTTTTGGGAGATAAAAGGAAATAGCTATCCTTTTTCTTTTTGCTTTGAAAAGACCCATACATATATAAGGTATCTTTTCCAATAACACAAAGGACCGTTTCCTTAGTTCCTCTTCTCATCACTTTTATTTGGCCAACCAAGGGAGAGCTCTAGACCATAGGAAGGATGACCACACTGACTTGGTAAGTTTGGGTCATCACCTACCTCGAATCAATGGTGGAAATCCTAAATTAATGGTTAGCAATTGGTTTTCTTCACACGATTTTCCTTTCTAGCCATCTTCTCCATCCAAAACTTGAAGAACAGACCATGGACAACTACTGGAGCTTCATCCACCATTAAAGATACGAAGCTTGGAGCTCTAGATCAGTCCTAGAGGTGGGTTTTATAACTATAACCATTAAGCTTTGTTAATGCATCCTCTTTTCCTAAAATCGTTGCTTATACTTCTTCTTTAGACACCTTTGTGTGTTCTTGTTATCATTTGCATGAAGAACAACCCCTGTTCTTGGTTGAACAGAGTTAGAAGATGATTGCGTTAATTTCTATGTTAATCCAAGAATCTACTTTAGCAAACGGTTTCCCAACCTTGCTCAAACGGTTTGCCAAACTGTTTGGAGCAAACAGTTTCAAACCGTTTGAATGCAAATGGTTTCACAAGAACGCATGGATGCAAATGGTCCAAGACCGTTTGAAGGTGTTGACCAGGCATTGACTGTTTGTAGGACTGTTGAGAATAATTTATACTAATCACCTACCAAAAATCATCAATTAATTCCAAGTGGTTCACCAATCAAAGGCCCATCAACCATCTAAACCCTAATCGGGTCAATTGCTGATTTCAATAATTGAGTTAAGTTGAAGTTTGGGTTGAGTGACCCAAACAGTTTCAAAACCATTTGGGGATCACCCAAAAGGTCTCAAGACCGTTTGGTGATCACCCAAGACCATTTGGAGGTCTAGGGTTAAGCATAGTTGTCCAATTGAGGATCCAATGATATCAAGTTGATGAGTAATCGATTGCTGATTTTGGTGACCAATTCTAGTATCTAAACCCTAAATGAATGACTTGGTTTTTGATAAAATAATGGGAAAACGGTCTCAAGACCGTTTGGAGAATATACAAAAGATCCCAAGACCGTTTGGGGGTCACCCAAGACCGTTTGGAGGTCTAGGGTTGACTATGGTCAAGTGGTTGAAGATCTAAAGGTAACAAGTTGAAGTGTAATTGATTGTTGACCTAGTGATCAATCCAATGAACCAAACCCTAATTGGTTGAGTTGGTTTTTGATGTTGACTTGAGAAAATGGTCTCAAGACCATTTTGAGGTCATCCAAATGATCCCAAGACCGTTTGGGGTCAGGTCATGATCAAATTGAATCATGGTTCAATGATTTTAAATCAATTTGACTCACATTGAAGCATGTTGAAGAGTCATCAACTTCAAACCCTAATCCAATTGATCCAAGCCCTAATTGATGATCAATTGAGGGTCAATTGAGTGTCAAATCAGTTGAGGGTTGACCTAATTAACTCAATTTATTAGTGACTAACATGTGCATGATCGATTCAGGGGTTCAACATTGAAAATCCTCTTTCAATTGAAGTGGTTGAGACACTTTTTGGTCCTTGCAGTTTTGAGGTGGTTTGGACAAACGATCTCAAGACTATTTGGGTCCAAATGGTCTCAAGACCGTTTGGGTCCAAACGGTCTCAAGACCATTTGGGACCAAACGGTCTCAACACCGTTTGGGGCCAAACGATCCCAAACCGTTTAGGCTCATGCGGTTTCAAGGTCGGTTGTGTCCATGCAGTTTTAATGTCAAACATGTCCAAACGGTCCTCACCATCAAACGGTTTCAAAGTCAAACATGAGCAAACGGTCTTCACCACCAAACGGTTTCAAGGGTAGTCCAAGACCGTTTGGAGGTTTATTGGGCAAGACTGTTTGAGGTCTGAGAAGGTCAAGATCGTTTGATGCTTTAGTGATCAAGATGGTTTGGTGGTTGATTAGCCTAAACCTCATGGATACTTAATGTGATTAAAGAATCAAGTAAGTAGTTGATTGAGACATGATGTGATCAATGGTGATTATAATAAAGGTACCCTTGATGGGATAGAGTGATTAGTAGTCTTTGAATGAGTAAGCCTTAATGATCACAATAGTAATAACATAACCCATGATGTCAATATTGAATTGACTTAGCCTAATTAAGGGTGATGCAAACATTAACTTATAGAAAGATGAGAGAGAAGACTTCTTATATGAATGTTAATCAGGTAATGGATTCCCAATATAAATGAATACCTAATTAGGGTATGATCCATGTTAGCGAGATCATGAAACCCTAATTATGATGGTTAATGAATCATAACCCTAATTGAGGGCAATAATGGGAGTATCCCTAATATATGATGATGATATAATCCTAATTCATAATGATAACATGGTAACCCTTAAATTAAGGTACTTTGTTGATCAGTCCTACTTAGGGTGAATAGTAAACCCTAATGGTGAGATATTAATGATAATCCTAATCAAGGATGATTTAATGTGAATAGTAAACCCTAACCCACGGTAATGTGATGAGTATAGTAAATTCTAATTCAGAGTATGCTAAATAAGAACTCTAACCTTGAGTGATGTGATATGAATAGTAAACCCTAATCGGTTTGAAGTATTGATTTCATAAGTGCAAGATGGTCGTGGTGATCTTTTGTAGCATGACTGTGCAAGGTAGCACGGCCGTGGTGGCTTCCCCTTGCACGGCTGTTCTTGGTTGCACGACCGTGGTGCTCTATACTTGACTTGGAGTTGATTTGCATGTAAACCTTAACCAATAGTGATGCTATCATTATTGTACATTGTGCTGATATAGAAATAATGTGCCTGTTATCATTTATATTAATCATGCTGGTTTTTATGAAATAGTGAGCATAGCCAGGTAAGAGCTATGATGCAATATTCATTAAAAGCACTTTATAAGCTTTTAAAGCATTGATATGCTATGTTTCCTAGTGAGAGGTAACAAATGAGACTGGTAGGCTGTATGAGCCATGAGAAATATCTGTATTACTATAATCATGTTCACATTGTTAAATGACTTGATGGCAATATGTTACTTAGTAACAAGTGTTTTGCTAAACTAAGGGTTTGAACACCCATATTCTTGAATCATAATGATGCGATGGTTAGGGATTGATATCCCAATGATAACTAGATATGAAATGAACTTGATACAATTAGTACTCTTTCTTTATAGCAATTGTTTTAATGGTTTATGTTTGAAAACATGTCTGATGCTAAAAGAATGTCATAATGTACTTAAATAATCAAGTAAAATGACCATAGATCCATCATCGTCAAAAGCCAGATGATGGTGAAATAGGTTTTCCTAAGGGAACTCTTAGAGAGCATGATTTTGAGTATGTGGGGGTTATGGACACGAATATCCTTACGTCCTGATGAAGGAATTGATGTGAGATAAACATTTAATCTCTCAATCCTTCATTATATGTATATGATGGGATGATGTATCACTAATCTCCCGATGATGTTGTTAATGCCGCATCGATGTGAGATAAACAAGAAATCCCTCGATGGCGAAGAGAGTACAACATGCCACTGTAACTCTAATAGCGAAGTTGCCAGAATACCCTAGAAAGCTATTATGGCAGAGACACAAGATGTCCTGCATGTTGTACCTCACACTGACTGAGGAAGATGAGGTCATAGAAATCTGTCTCTTCTGATGACCTATGTATGGTACCAATTGCAATTTTGTAATGGTCGGTTGGAGTATGAGCGGTGTAACTCATCTCCTCAGGGCATAAATATGTTTGAAAAATGTAATCATCCGTATAGCATAATTGCTTAGGTTGAACTACGAGAAACACTGATTGATGATACATTGTTTATTGAGTCCTTGTTGGACAAGTAATATACATGTTCTTCATATTCCTTATTAAATGTATGACTTGCTATTCAATCAAGTTATAATTGAAATGATTGCATAAAGTATATTGCTTCATTTAGTTATTCAATGATTTACCTGCTATTGAATCTTTATAATCCTACTACACAATACTATTCAATTATTTGCAATAACAATGCTTTTGGCAAAGAGTTATAACTCTCGCTGGGACAATTATTCAATTGTCTCACCCCCGTGGGAATCAAATTTTTAGGTAGACGTCGAGGAAGGAGAAACCCATCAATGGGTGAGCAGCAGCAATAACAACATCAAGGACAACAGTGATTTATAGGTGGAGTCACTGTCTGTTAGGTCTTATATATAGAAAGTCCTATGTGTCATCTCTGTACTCTCAGGTCCTAGGAGTTAGTAGATGGTTTAATATAGATCTTAGATTTTTGGCATAATGCCTCGAGATTTTTGTATACTGCTCATGTACAGTTCAACAGGGCAGTCAGTGTTATGACTCTCGAGATGTGATAATATAGAGATGTACTGATGAATCAACTTGTAAATGACTTACCTTGTTTCTTTATGAAAGAGTTTTACCATTTGAGGATCTCTTTTCAAAAAGTTTTAACTTTTAGTGATTTTCAGTAATTCTGCTACTAATTAATTGCTTCCGCTTAGTTAATAACGTTTTGTCCGAGACGTGTCCCACAGCTTACTAGATTTTTTAGTACTATATTTAATATTGTTTAGTACCGTTAAGTCTTGAATTTTTTAAAATATGGCTCAAATGAATTGTAAGTCATCGCTATGTTTAACAATATTTAATTCTATTATATCTAGATTTTCCGATCATGGACCAAATAATCGACAATGTTTAATTGAAATTTTAGTACTGTCTTTAATACTTTTTTAACAATGTTCATCATACCATACCAATGTTAACATATTGATTATCCCCATTTAACAGGTGCCCCTCCTAATGGTATAATAATAGATCAGGCCCAACATATAATGAACGCTGTCAAAATTGTTTTTCCTAATACTTGTCATTGTCTTTGTTTGTGACATATAATGAGGAAACTACCTGATAAGCTTGGTAAGGATTCATATACTTCTTTTATGGTCATGCGTCCTATATATGATAGTATTACACTAGATGAGTTCGAATCTAATTGGTTCAAGGATGTACAAAACTATAATGTCAAGGAGGATGGATGGCTCAATAGAATGTATCATCTAAGAGAAATGTTGGTTCCCCGATATGTTGATCAATATTTTTTGGCTGATATGACCACTACACAACATAGTGAATCTATGAATGCATTTTTTGATGGATATGTGAATTCTCATACATCATTGAAGAAATTTGTGTACCAATATGAGCTTGTTGTGTGCTCTAAATACCAAAAAGAGAGACTGGCCAAGTATGAATCCATGCATAAAACAACACCCACAAGGACATCATATGTGATAGAATTCTAGTTCAGAGATCTTTACACAATTTTCTTATTTATGAAATTTCAGGATCAACTTTCTGGTATGATTTCGTGTGACACTAAATTCCTTTTTGATGACGGTGTCAATGCCAATTACAATGTTATAAAGCATTGCAGCAACATTATATCTCCAAATGAATAAAAAATGTTCGAAAGACATTTTACCGTCATGTATGAATATTCGTCCCAAAACATGAATTGCATATGTAAACATTTTGAATCTAGCGGAATCCTATGTCATCACATGTTATGTGTTATGATTCGTATTTTGAATTTTGAAAAAGTTCCAAATCAATACATACTTGATCGGTGGAGGAAAGACATAACTTGTTTTTATGACGAATCAAAGCCAGATCAAAAGCAAAATTCACACAGTGCAAGCTCTAGATCCGAAGATATTCTTCAATTTTATCGTGGATTTGCTAACTTTGCAAAATTATCTAACAATAATTTTGAACAAATAAAACATATTTTTACTGATGCTTATAAAAAGATAAAACAACCTGATTTACATTCAAATGTAAGTGATTGTATACTTGATATGTTACATTATTGCTATTATATATTGTTACTAATTTTTATGTTTTTAATAGTTAGATCAGTCTTCAAAACAATATGTACAAGACCCAGTTGTATGCAAAAGAATTGGTCAACCTTCATCAATGCAAAAAAAATCTTTCAAGGAGGAACAATCAATGAAGAAGTTAAAGGCAAAAAAGAAGAAGTTGACAACCCTTCAACCCATAGAGGAAGAACAACATGTACATCAAGCTCACAATATAGAATCAGAGGAAAATCTTATGGGGGATAATCCATATACAGAATCTACAAGTCATCAGAATCACATTGCAAACTCTGATCATAATACGTCAAAGCAGCTCAACAAGTCTCCAAATCCAAACAAGTCAAAGCGGTTGAATCACCCTCAAACTAAATGGTGGATTGATTTGTTTTCAATGTCCAAACCAAACAATATGTGATTGTATTACAATTTTGATTATAAATGTCAATCGTACTATCACACAATGCCTAAATAGTTTATTCTCGTATTATACAAAAAACAAAATACAAACTGAACAGTACTAACGGCATAATCTCACACAACCATACTCCAAATCCAACTATACTATAACCCACATACAATAGTACCAAAAAACTCAACTTTTACATTAACTGCAGACATTACACGTACGATATAATAAGACAACCATGTTGATAAATGTTGATGTTGTGTAGACACTTCATACCAACCAATGCGTGGACACTATATGACGCACAGAACATTAATATCGAATTACGTGTTAAACGATACCAAACCGATACAACAACAATACCAATTTAGAATAGTAGGAATGCCAAAACACACAGTTTGACAATAGTATAATAGTATTAATCACACTATTGTATAATAGTATCCTCAAACAATACTATTAAAGGATCTAAGAGAACCCCTATTTGCACTGATACTAATGAAAATAGATACAACCATACTAATTTCGCACTTAAACCGTACTAATCTCGAATCATATAAATACCAAACCATTCGAATCACAACGTGGACACTGTATGACACACAAAACGTCAATATCAAATTACGTGCTAAGCGATACCAAACCGATACAACAACAATACCAATTTAGAATAGTAGGCATGCCAAAACACACAGAATTTGGACAGTAGTATAATAGTATTAATCACACTGTTGTATAATAGTATCCTCAAACAGTACTATTAAAGGATCCAAGAGAACCCCTATTTGCACTGACACTATTGAAAATAGATACAACCATACTAATTTCACACTTAAAGCGAACTAATCTCGAATCATATAAATACCAAACCATTTGAATCACAGCACAAGTGTGATGTTCACAGCCCGAAAGCCTTTCACTTTCAATACCGAATTTTGTAAACAACGCTACCAATCTGATACAACAACACTCCCATTTTGAGACTTTAGGCATGCCAAAACATATAGCTTGGTAGCAGGAAAATAGTATTAATCTCAGATCACATTAGAAAACAACCATACTAATTATTTACTTTAACAATACCAAATAAGATTCATATCAATACCAAAATATATGTCATTATATGCAATCTTCAGCAAGAAAGCATTTCAGAATAATCATTAAGTTAAACATTGTTTATACATAAACAATAGACGACACTTCCAAGTTCAGATCACATTAGTACCAAACGAGTTTGTCACTAATACCAAACTATCTACAATATTACTATAAAAAACCACCTCGATGTCTCTTCCGATTTTTTTCACCTATAACATCAAAATGCATAGATGTCTAAAGTGCTAATTGCTGACACATACATTGTTATAACCCCAAATTTTGGGTTCATTTGGTGAGAAATGAAATTTCTCATATTAAATATATTAGAACCAATGATGATATAATGTGCTTCAAATAAATGGATTTCGTTTACAATAGCCTTGATGATTGTGTTGTGGGCTTTATTGGCTATTGGCCCAAATAACAAGGAAATTCAATTAGTAAATGGATAATTGAATTTTTAAGAAAAGAAATATGTAGAAACCTCTAGAAGGCAAATCCAAAGAGGATTTCGTGCCTCTTGGGTTCCTTGGGTACCAAGGAGTCCAAGGTTGCAAAAAGAAAGAAACAAGAAAAGAAAAGATTAATTAGGTATCTCTTTATTAAGAAATAAATTGAAAATAATGATAAAATGTGGAAAATGAGTGGAAAGAGGCATAAAAGAGATTTCTTGGGGAAATTTCGTATCCATGAGATTTCTAATGATAAAAGGAATGACAATGAGGAAAATAAAAGAGAAATAAAGATAAATCCTCAAAAAGAGATATTTTAATGAGAAATAAGCAAGATAATGTGAAATAATGCATTTAGATGCATCTAGAGGGATAATAAGTATCCTTAAAAAGTAATTTCAAAATAATATAGTTTCTTGGGGTACAAGGAGCCCCAATGAAGGAAGAGGAAAGAGAAAACACCAAAATTTGTAGAATAAAAAATGATATGATACTTTATTAATGTTTTTGGTGGCATTATGAAAAAGGAAGTAATTTCTATTAAAGAAAATAGAAATTCGTTCTAATGGATTAAAGAGAAAGAATAAAGAGGATAAGAAAGAGGAAATTCGAATTCCTAAATAGCCATGCAACAAGGAATATCAAGGAAATAAAGGATAATAAGAGAGAGAGAACCTTACTTCCTAATGGAGGAATCAAATTCCTAACGGGAGAAGAACTCTTTAAATCGTAGATACACCCTAGGGTGTGGGTATCCTCCCCTATATAAGGGATGGAACCACAGCCTCGAATAAAAAAGGACCTCGGACCTCTCACGTCTCCTTCAAACCTTGAATTCATTTCAAACCCTAGCCGTATAGTTGGTGCTTTCCCTGAAGCAACGGGGAGCTATGGGTCATATTGAAGGAGGCTTGGTGTTCCCCGCTGACCTGAGGACCGTCGGCTATCATCTCCGAGTGCTAGACCTCGCGCAAACCGCCAGTAACTGGCTGCACATTTAGACAGACGACGTAGGCTGGGCGCTCTAGACATGACCGACTTGGCCACTACCTGAAGGCTCCTCGTGTGCACCAAGGCACGAAGGAGGCAAGGAACCTTCTTCTGGTGATGACCGCAGCCCAGGGAGGAAGGAATAGCCCCCGCACAGCTGGAGGGACGGCTGCATGCGGCAGCAGATCTGTAGGTCTGCCCGGACCTTTCTCTCACCACCTCAGCGATATCTAGAGGACATGGAGGTGTGGCGGAGGTTTACAGAGAGGATGGGGTCCCCGCCGGCGTCATCGGACCCAGGGACGGAGGAAGAAAACCTCCCCACAAGCCAACCTGGACGGCGGCCAGCGCTAGGTCGCGCAAGGAAGGAGATGACCTGGTCATTGGACCATCTTCCCCCTCCGCGGGCTGTAGAAGATATGACTTAACCAAGGGAAAAAAGGTCAATTCGTCATGTTTCCAATAGGCGAGCGGGTTGCATAGAAAAGGGCGACGTGGCGCCACCTGATTGGCCAAGAGGTACCTTTTTCTTGCAAATTTC
This sequence comes from Alisma plantago-aquatica, assembly GCA_963693085.1. Classification (NCBI taxonomy): domain Eukaryota; kingdom Viridiplantae; phylum Streptophyta; class Magnoliopsida; order Alismatales; family Alismataceae; genus Alisma; species Alisma plantago-aquatica. The sequence goes on along the minus strand of OY856415.1, from coordinate 313,991,679 downwards.
ATAACTAAAGATTGGTAGCTCGGATTAAAACAAGTTTTATATGAAAATTGATCCTCAGAATGAGAGGAACCCAAAGAAATTATGTTTGAAGTCTGATTCTAATTGCAATCTGAAAATTAATGGAAGTAATCATCTTTAATACTTTAAAGATTAAGAAACCCTATTTTGAAATGATTAAAATGTTTAATAGAGTTTAATGGATCGTTAGAGTTGATATTAACCTGTTAAATGTAAAACGGTACATTACCTTCAAAAAGGAAGAACTTTGCACGTGATTAGTCTAATTTGGAGTCTAATTTGGAGTTTATGTGGATAAATATGCTTGAAATTTAAAAAGGGCATAAAGTTATCGTCTTTAATGATTTAATTAAGGAAAAACCCTTAGATTTGATGATAGATGGACTTAATGATGTTATATGGATAATTCAAGCTGATATTAACCTGTTGTTAATAAAAGTGAAAATAGGATCTAAAAAGATGATCTTTTTAAATAATTAGCTTAATTTAGGGTTTCGTGCATGATTATGCATTAATGAGCTTTAAAACCCTAATTTAGATGAATATGTCTTTTATTGGTTTAATTGTTCAAATCCATGGATGAATAGGGATATGATGATCCTAAGTCAAATTAGGTATAAAAGACTATTAAAATGAATAGTTGAGCAATTAAGGTTCATATAAATGGAAAAGAGTATTTTAGGGTTTGTTAACCTATAAGAGATAAAGTTTGAGAAATTGATCTAAGAAACCCTAATGAATATTAATGGAACCTTAATGCGGATTAGAAACCCTAGAAAAAGAATCCAAGTTAATGAAGTAGATTCTTGATAAAGTGTGTAATAAATAGAATACATATTCTTTTCAGGAATTATGTGATGATTGAATTACTTGCTTGGATCTGTTGATTGGCTTGATTGTATATACATGAAGTATATGTTCAATAATCTACATGATTCATCAAATCAGGTATGTGGTTACGCTTATAAATAATCGCTCTAGTTTCACGGTGATTTCCGAAGTTTTAATCAGTTTCTTGAAAATAACTGTTGGATGTTTATTTATTTCATGCAACTATAAAGTGAATATGATTATCACTCTAAATGTGTGTATATAACTGACTAGATCCGGGTCCACCTCTATTGTTTAAAAAAGGCTAAAAAAAAGGGGTAATCCTAGAGCAAGATCTAGGTTACCGAGAGTTAGAAACTGGGCTACCTATGTGTAGTAGCATGAGACTCATTAGCCTGCCATGAGTTAAGGAGTGGGCTACTTACGAGTAGTGCCATGTGACTCAACCCTAGAAATTGGTTCACTTATAGGTGGATCATGAGGGGTTTAATGGGGACAACACAGAGGATAGGGTACCCTTGGATTGCGGAGTTATATTTAAAATGTAATCTTGATTGTTAAATGATTAATTGAATGATTACATTGTTAACGTATTACATGATTATTGTTTCCCCCACATACCAGCTTTGGCTGACCGACGTTTTGTTTGTCTCCGTTTTAGGTACAAGCCAAAAGGACAAACAGTAAATCGTTACTTTGTGAAATACATGAAGAAAAATACAAGGAGGATTAGTTAGCGTAGAATCATTAAGTGGATAGAAGTTAGAAATCCAAAAATTTCAAAAGGTATGCAAAGTTTATTTTTTCTTACAACTTTTCAGTATAGTATGTTAAAATTTGATAATTATTCTTGGTTAATTGCCGAACCTTTGATCTGGAAGTTATGGGTGTGGCTTCAACCTCTCGGTCTCCCTTAAGTAGGGGTTATCGGGAGGTGGGGTCGTAAAATTTGGTATCAGAGCGTAGGTTCCTCAGTTAACCATTAATAAATATTAAATTTTACAAAATCCATAGAACCCAAGGGAGTTATTAGAGGATTATCCGAAAGACGGAGGTGCCTAGAAAAGGATCACGACCGGGGGCTGGCAATATTTTCCTCCACACCGCTAGTCAGAATACGAGGACTACTGGATCTGTGTGACTACCTGGCCAAAGTCTTAGGGTATGAATCGAAATAAGATACCTTTAGGACTTCTCATATTATTCATCCCTTCTCATCACAAAATTCTGATAAGGACCTAAAGGATTAGGGTTTTCCCTCTTCTCCTCACCCTCTTAAGGTATGGGTAAGATTAATAAGGTCTAAGGAATCCTCCATCAAATTAATGAAAAGCATGTAAATAAGATGTCATGGACATAAGCTTAATAGAGTAAGCCTCAACTAAAGAATAGATACATGCTTAGGTCGTATGACATAAGTTGTCATGCCCTCAGAAGAGACCTGAGGCTAGACCTTCTTGTTAGAAGGATAAGTTCGTCTTGGAGATAGAGATCTCCATTGCAAGTAGAGACCTGGCACATCCTTTGAGGATGATGCTAACCCTAACCCTAAGTGGAGGTTAGAGAGAGATGAGTTGGACCAGGTGTTTGAAAGGACATGCCTTTGGGATGCCATATGATCCATGGGTGACCTAGCACCTTTGGCAACCCAACCTTGGGAAGGGTCGTGCATGTTAGGGTAAAGGATAGCTCCTTAGATGATGATGTTAGTGAAGGACCTTAGAAACCCTATGGGCTTGTGCAAGTAGGGTATAGCTGGCACCTAGGGCACGTCATAGTGCTGACGGTAGGATGACACCCTGGATAAGGAATCATGATGGAGCACAAAGGGTTATGGATGATCTTGAATAAACATAAGTTAGAACCTAGACTTCACCCATGTAGATCATGCTTTTAAGGTTGATCCTTCATGAAGAGAGGACCTCTAATGGTGAGGTTGGTTGTAGTGTTAGCTCTAGAGAGAGCAGGAAACCCAGCAAGAAGGTTGGAAGCCTAAAACCCTAAACAATGGATGATAGTGGTTGCCTCATGATCGATCCCTGAAAGTTGATGATACCTTGGTTGCCTTTAGGTGGACCAAACCCTAGAGAAAAGATGAAGCTTCTGGTACCTATGTGCCTACGGTATAGATGTTTACCTTCTGAGGTAGGAAGAAGAGTTCCTTAGACCTAGAAAGGTTTAGTAGCAGGTTATGAGGCCTTGTACCTTGTTGGATGTCCTTGAGGAGGACCCAACCCTAAGTGTTGCTCGAGTTGAAGGATGACAAGAAGTGCATGTCATGCCTTTTGCATGCTTGGTTCGTAGTTAAGAGATAGAGCATGCATTTGGACACCTACAAGTGAACCTAGGGTTCCTAGGCCTAAGTGGGGAAGTGGTGTACCTAATGCTCATGATGAGAAGTTGAGTTCCTATAGAAGCGAGCATGGTACTCCTCATGTATAGAGGAAAAGGGAAGCCCCTTAAGTTTAAGGTGTGTTTGATGAACCCCTCACAGCTAGGTTGATGATCTTGATCCAACCTTGAGAAAAGAGGACAAGTATGACCTAGCATGGTTCAGTAGGTGATCTGTTTGTGCCTTAATAGCTTGCTAGGGTTAAGAAGGCTCATGAGGATGTAAACCCTAGACCTAAGAGCTTTTGTGACCTTGTTGTCAAGAGATAGTTTTCCTCCCATCCTGGGAGAGGGACCCCTTTGGTAGTGTGTTTATCAGTTTTGTTGGTTTTAGGTAACCTAAAGAGGTCTCATAGGATCTTGAGAAGCTAAGTGAAAAGTACATGGTATGAGAATGGACCTGTAGGCCCATAGATATCCATCTCTAAGTGCATACGGATGTGTTACCAGGAAGGTAACCGGTATGGGGCTTGACCAAGGTAGGCAGGTTGTAATGATCCCAATGAAAGGATGAAAGCCAGCCCATGAATGCAGAAAGAGAGATGATGAAGACTTGGGTAAGGTTCTAAGTGAACATGTACTATAATGAAGAATCCTAAGTCTATCTTAGGGTCAGGTAGGGATAAGACCGATGAAAGTAGGAGTTGCCTAATTCCCCAGTTGCACATGACCATAGGGTCGGGAGGTAACAACTATCATTGTCTGAGGGTCGTGGGTTCGGAGATTGATCACCTTCATGAACTCATGGGACCCAAAGGGCAGATGAGTAGGGCACTCTCTTGATGCATGAGGGAGGAGGGATGACTCCAAAAGAGCCGGTACCCTATAGACCTAGAGGAGATGACTAAGGATATAAATCTCAGTAGGTTTAAAACTAGTTTGATATCATGATGTCTGTGATGTAGAGACATATGTGGCACGTTGCAACTTAGATTTAAAGGTGCACTGGCAAGGTGGGATGTACCATCCCTACTCTTGGAACAGAAAGAACTTTGTATTTGGACTGCAGCCAAATGCTTATTTCCTCCTATTATGAGAGTGAGAGATAGGACATTACGCATGCCACACACCAAGGATAAGAGATGATGTAGGTTGGGACATTGCCATGAGAAATGGGGATAGAGAAGATAACCTACCCTGGTAAAGTGAAAGATACATGGATGGTTTGCAAACACTAAGAGGAATGAGGTAGTCACCTTATGAGGAAGTTTTTATCATGAGCTATGTAGAATTTACAACTTATACTAGGTTGAGTTGATCACCATGATGATGAAATCAGAGAGTGTTATTAATGGAAGATAAACATAGAGGTTGAGGTGAGATGATAAGTGAAATACTTGGAAGTGTATGTCTTCAACATTACCTAATACCCAAGGATGTGAGGTGGTAATGAATGTTCTGGTTAAGATGTATCTGACTTGTTTGACTAAGAAGCTTGAAGCGGTTGTTTGGATAACCCTAAGTTTGAAAAGGATAGGTGTTTGGATAACACTCAGATGTAACAAGATTCGTTAAAAAGTTAAGGGTTGTTTGGTTAGCCAGTCTAGTCCTTGATGCAATGAAAGGATGGTGGTAGAACCTCAGATGCACTTCTTTGGAAAAGAAGGTGATGAAACCCCGACTAGAGTGGTTTAGGGTTTCAGAGGAATCGACCTTGAAGAATCATGACATACAGGAAATTATGATCGAAGATCACCATACACCGTGGTAAATGGAAATAGCACTTTGGATGCTTAAGATGAAGTTGCATGTGGTGTATGGCCATGAAAGTCAAGAGGTAAAGGACGAACCCCAGTAACCCAGTGTATCGATGTAGAGGACAACAGTGTCCCTGAGAGGGAATGGGAGTTCATCACTATGGATGTTGTGATAGGTCTCCCCTAGACCAAGGAAGGTCGAAATGCAATATGGGTTATGGTAGGTCGCCTTACCTAGAGGACATGAGAAAGAAAGAGTTTTGTTAAGGGACAAATCTGGTTGAACTATCCATGAGAGAGATGGTCCAACTACACCATGATGTGAGTTCATAGGATCTTGAGTTTGACCTAGAGGTTCACTTCCATAAAGTGGAAGTAGGTACATGAAGAACTCAATGTTAGTATAGTTTATCACCCCTAACTATGGTTAGTATGATCCAGACTAAAGGGTCTGATGAGGGCATGTGTGCTCGTTTAGGGTGATATCTAGAGACAGTTCTTGTCCTATGAAAGATGTGACAATGACCACCATAGCCAGTATCAGGTTTTATAAGAAGCTCTGTAAGGGAGGTTGTGTCGGTCACCACTTCAGTAAGGTGATGTTGGTGAGAAGGACCACATGATGGTTAGAAAAGGACCACATGATGGTTAGAAAAGGGACCACAGTGCATGTAGATGAAGTCACATTGATTGTACAAGGGCTGAAAGGAGCCTAAAGACGATGAGAGTCGTGAGAAGATGCAAAGTAGACTAACATACAAGTTACTGTGGGAGAATATGTGACATGAAAATCCGACCCCTCTAAGTTATAACTAAGAGAGCTGAGTTCCCGATGCATGAGTTCTTTTGGTATGGTTTGGTGGAGAAGATTAAGATTGACCTTACCCCTCGGGATAAGTTATGTGTGATGAGTTCCATGCGACCGATTTAGAGCACTATGTGAGTTACCCAACCATGTGCTGAGTAATGAACCTAGTGAGCCCCAAGGGAAGCTGACATGGCCTGAGTCACCTGTGCAGTTTATAGATGCCAGGATGAAAGAACTCAGAGAAAACAATATGTGATAATAAAGGTTATTTGAAAATGCCATGAGTACGGCAAAGCCACATAGGGGCCAATGATGGACATGGAAAAGTCTTATCCTGTATTGTTTGTTTGCTTGTTTGAATTTTGAGGACAAAATTCCTATAAGAGGGGAAGGATGTTATAACCCCAAATTATGGGTTCATTTGGTGAGAAATGAAATTTCTCATATTAAAGATATTAGAAACAATGATGATATAATGTGCTTCAAATAAATGGATTTGGTTTACAATAGCCTCGATGATTAAGTTGTGGGCTTTATTGGCTATTGGGCCCAAATAACAAGAAAATTCAATTAGTAAATGGATAATTGAATTTTTAAGAAAAGAAATATGTAGAAACCTCTAGAAGGCAAATCCAAAGAGGATTTCGTGCCTCTTGGGTTCCTTGGGTACCAAGGAGTCCAAGGTTGCAAAAAGAAAGCAACAAGAAAAGAAAAGATTAATTAGGTATCTCTTTATTAAGAAATAAATTGAAAATAATGATAAAATGTGGAAAATGAGTGGAAAGAGGTATAAAAGAGATTTCTTGGGGAAATTTCATATCCATGAGATTTCTAATGATAAAAGGAATGCCAATGAGGAAAATAAAAGAGAAATAAAGACAAATCCTCAAAAAGAGATATTTTAATGAGAAATAAGCAAGATAATGTGAAATAATGCATTTAGATGCATCTAGAAGGATAATAAGTATCCTTAAAAAGTAATTTCAAAATAATATAGTTTCTTGGGGTACAAGGAGCCCCAATGAAGGAAGAGGAAAGAGAAAATACCAAAATTTGTAGAATAAAAAAATGATATGATACTTTATTAATGTTTTTGGTGGCATTATGAAAAAGGAAGTAATTTCTATTAAAGAAAATAGAAATTCATTCTAATGGATAAAAGAGCAAGAATAAAGAGGATAAGAAAGAGGAAATTCGAATTCCTAAATAGCCATGCAACAAGGAATATCAAGGAAATAAAGGATAATGAGAGAGAGAACCTAGCTTCCTAATGGAGGAATCAAATTCCTAATGGGAGAAGAACTCTTTAACTCGTAGATACACCCTAGGGTATGGGTATCCTCCCCTATATAAGGTATGGAACCACAACCTCAAATCAAAAAGGACCTCGGACCTTTCACGTCTCCTTCAAGCCTTGAATTCGATTCAAACCCTAGCCGTATAGTTGGTGCTTTCCCTGAAGCAACGGGGAGCTATGGGTCATATTGAAGGAGGCTTGGTGTTCCCCGCTGACCTGAGGACCGTCGGCTATCATCTTCGAGTGCTAGACCTCGCGCAAACCACCAGTAACTGGCTGCACGTTTAGACAGATGGCGCAGGCTGGGCGCTCTAGACACGACCGACTTGGCCGCTACCTGAAGGCTCCTCGTGTGCACCAAGGCACGATGGAGGCAAGGAACCTTCTTCCGGTGATGACCGCAACCCAGGGAGGAAGGAATAGCCCCGACACGGCTGCAGGGACGGCTGCATGCGGCAGCAGATCTGTAGGTCTGCCCGGAGCTTTCTCTCACCACCTCAGCGATATCTAGAGGCCATGGAGGTGTGACGGAGGTTTACAGAGAGGATGGGGTCCCCGTCGACGTCATCGGACCCAGGGACGGAGGAAGAAAACCTCCCCACAAGCCAACCGGGACGGCGGCCAGCGCTAGGTCGCGCAAGGAAGGAGATGACCTGGTCATTGGACCATCTTGCCCCTCCGCGGGCTGTAGCAGATATGACTTAACTGAGGGAAACAAGGTCAATTCGTCATGTTTCCAATAGGCGAGCGGGTTGCATAGAAAAGGGCGACGTGGCGCCACCTGATTGGCCGAGAGGTACCTTTTTCTTGCAAATTACATAACTAAAGATTGGTAGCTCGGATTAAAACAAGTTTTATATGAAAATTTATCCTCGGAACGAGTGGAACCCAAAGAAATTATGTTTGAAGTCTGATTCTAATTGCAATTCGAAAATTAATGGAAGTAATCATCTATAATTCTTTAAAGATTAAGAAACCATATTTTGAAATGAATAAAGTGTTTAATAGAGTTTAATGGATCGTTAGAGTTGATATTAACTTGTTAAATGTAAAACGGTACATTACCTTCAAAAAGGAAGAACTTTGCACGTGATTAGTCTAATTTGGAGTCTAATTTGGAGTTTATGTGCATAAATATGCTTGAAATTTAAAAAGGGCATAAAGTTATCGTCTTTAATGATTTAATCAAGGAAAAACCCTTAGATTTGATGATAGATGGACTTAATGACGTTATTTGGATAAATCAAGCTGATATTAACCTGTTGTTAATAAAAGTGAAAATAGGATCTAAAAAGATGATCTTTTTATATAATTGGCTTAATTTAGGGTTTCGTGCATGATTATGCATTAATGAGCTTTAAAACCCTAATTTAGATGAATATGTCTTTTATTGGTTTAATTGTTCAAATCCATGGATGAATAGGGATATGATGATCCTAAGTCAAATTGGGTATAAAAGTCTATTAAAATGAATAGTTGAGCAATTAAGGTTCATATAAATGGAAAAGAGTATTTTAGGGTTTGTTAACCTATAAGAGATAAAGTTTGAGAAATTGATCTAAGAAACCCTAATGAATATTAATGGAACCTTAATGTGGATTAGAAACCCTAAAAAAAGAATCCAAGTTAATGAAGTAGATTCTTGATAAAGTGTGTAATAAATATAGTACATATTCTTTTCAGGAATTATGTGATGATTGAATTACTTGCTTGGATCTGTTGATTGGCTTGATTATATATGCATGAAGTATATGTTCAATAATATACATGATTCATCAAATCAGGTATGTGGTTACGCTTATGAATAATTGCTCTAGTTTCATGGAGATTCACGAAGTTTTAATCGGTTGCTTGAAAATAACTGTTGGATTTTTATTTATTTCATGCAACTATAAAGTGAATATGATTATCACTCTAAATGTGTGTATATAACTGACTAGATTCGGGTCCACCTCTATTGTTTTAAAAGGCTAAAAAAAGGGGGTAATCCTAGAGCAAGGTCTAGGTTACCGAGAGTTAGAAACTGGGCTACCTACGTGTAGTGCCATGAGACTCATTAGCCTTCCATGAGTTAAGGAGTGGGCTACTTACGAGTAGTGCCATGTGACTCAACCCTAGAAATTGGTTCACTTATAGGTGGATCATGAGGGGTTTAATGGGGACAACAAAGAGGATAGGGTACCCTTGGATCGCGGAGTTATATTTAAAATATAATCTGGATTGTTAAATGATTAATTGAATGATTACATTGTTAACATATTACATGATTATTGTTTCCCCCACATACCAACTTCGGCTGACCGACGTTTTGTTTGTCGGCGTTTTAGGTACAAGCCAAAAGGACAAACAGTAAATCGTCACTTTGTGAAATACATGAAGAAAAATACAAGGAGGATTAGTTAGCGTAGAATCATTAAGTGGATAGAAGTTAGAAATCCAAAAAATTCAAAAGGTATGCAAAGTTTATTTTTTCTTACAGCTTTTCAGTATAGTATGTTAAAATTTGATAATTATTCTTGGTTAATTGCCAAACCTTTGATCCGGAAGTTATGGGTGCGGCTTCAACCTCTCGCTCTCCCTTAAGTGGGGGTTATCGGGAGGTGGGTTCGTAACATTTGGTATCAGAGCGTAGGTTCCTCTGTTAACCATTAATAATTATTAAATTTTACAAACTCCATAGAACCCAAGGGAGTTATTAGAGGATTATACGAAAGACAAAGGTGCCTAGAAAAGGATCACGACCGGGGGCTGGCAATATTTTCCTCCACACCGCTAGTCAGAATACAAGGATTCCTGGATCTATGTGACTGCCTGGCCAAAGTCTTAGGGTATGAATCTAAATAAGATACCTTTAGGACTTCTCATCTTATTCATCCCTTCTCATCACAAAATTCTGATAAGGACCTAAAGGATTAGGGTTTTCCCTCTTCTCCTCACCCTCTTAAGGTATGGGTAAGATTAATAAGGTCTAAGGAATCCTCCATCAAATTAATGAAAAGCATGTAAATAAGATGTCATGGACATAAGCTTAATAGAGTAAGCGTCAACTAAAGAATAGATACATGCTTAGGTATTATGACATAAGTTGTCATGCCCTCAGAAGAGACCTGAGGCTAGACCTTCTTGTTAGAAGGATAAGTTAGTCTTGTAGATAGAGATCTCCATTGCAAGTAGAGACCTGGCACATCCTTTGAGGATGATGCTAACCCTAACCCTAAGTGGAGGTTAGAGAGAGATGAGTTGGACCAGGTGTTTGAAAGGACATGCCTTTGGGATGCCATATGATCCATGGGTGACCTAGAACCTTTGGCAACCCAACCCTGGGAAGGGTCGTGCATGTTAGGGTAAAGGATAGCTCTTTAGATGATGATGTTAGTGAAGGACCTTAGAAACCCTATGGGCTTGTGCAAGTAGGGTATAGCTGGCACCTAGGGCACATCATAGTGCTGACGGTAGGATGAAACCCTGGATAAGGAATCATGATGGAGCACAAAGGGTTATGGATGATCTTGAGTAAACATAAGTTAGAACCTAGACTTCACCCATGTAGATCATGCTTTTGAGGTTGATCCTTCATGAAGAGAGGACCTCTAATGGTGAGGTTGGTTGTAGTGTTAGCTCTAGAGAGAGCAGGAAACCCAGCAAGCAGGTTGGAAGCCTAAAACCCTGAACAATGGATGATAGTGGTTGCCTCATGATCGATCCCTAAAAGTTGATGATACCTTGGTTTCCTTTAGAGGGACCAAACCCTAGAGAAAAGATGAAGCTTTTGGTACCTATGTGCCTACGGTATAGATGTTTACCTTCTGAGGTAGGAAGAAGAGTTCCTTAGACCTAGAAAGGTTTAGTAGAAGGTTATGAGGCCTTGTACCTTGTTGGATGTCCTTGAGGAGGACCCAACACTAAGTGTTGCTCGAGTTGAAGGATGACAAGAAGTGCATGTCATGCCTTTTGCATGCTTGGTTCGTAGTTAAGAGATAGAGCATGCATTTGGACACCTACAAGTGAACCTAGGGTTCCTAGGCCTAAGAGGAGAAGTGGTGTACCTAATGCTCATGATGAGAAGTTGAGTTCCTATAGAAGCGAGCATGGTACTCCTCATGTATAGAGGAAAAGGGAAGCCCCTTAAGTTTAAGGTGTGTTTGATGAATCCCACACAGCTAGGTTGATGATCTTGAGCCAACCTTGAGAAAAGAGGACAAGTATGACCTAGCATGGTTCAGTAGGTGATCTGCTTGTGCCTTAATAGCTTTCTAGGGTTAAGAAGGCTCATGAGGATGTAAACCCTAGACCTAAGAGATTTTGTGACCTTGTTGTCAAGAGATAGTTTTCCTCCCATCCTGGGAGAGGGTCCCCTTTGGTAGTGTGTTTATCAGTTTTGTTGGTTTTAGGTAACCTAAAGAGGTCTCATAGGATCTTGAGAAGCTAAGTGAAAAGTACATGGTATGAGAATGGACATGTAGGCCCATAGATATCCATCTCTAAGTGCATGCAGATGTGTTACCAGGGAGGTAACCGGTATGGGGCTTGACTAAGGTAGGCTGGTTGCCATGATCCCAATGAAAGGATGAAAGCCAGCCCATGAATGCAGAAAGAGAGATGATGTAGGCTTGGGTAAGGTTCTAAGTGAACATGTACTATAATGAAGAATCCTAAGTCTATCTTAGGGTCAGGTAGGGATAAGACCGATGAAAGTAGGAGTTGCCTAATTACCCAGTTGCACATGACCATAGGGTCGGGAGGTGACAACTATCATTGTCTGAGGGCCGTGGGTTAGGAGATTGATCACCTTCATGAACTCATGGGACCCAAATGGCAGATGAGTAGGGCACTCTCTTGATGCATGAGGGAGGAGGGATGACTCCAAAAGAGCCGGTACCTTATAGACCTAGAGGAGATGACCAAGGATATAAATCTCAGTAGGTTTAAAACTAGTTTGATATCATGATGTCTATGATGTAGAGACATATGTGGCACGTTGCAACTTAGATTTAAAGGTGCACTGGCAAGGTGGGATGTACCATCCCTACTCTTGGAATAGAAAGAACTTTGTATTTGGACTGCAGCCAAATGCTTATTTCCTCCTCTTATGAGAGTGAGAGATAGGACATTATGCATGCCACACACCAAGGATAAGAGATGATGTAGGTTGGGACGTTGCCATGAGAAATGGGGATAGAGAAGATAACCTACCCTGGTAAAGTGAAAGATACATGGATGGTTTGCAAACACTAAGAGGAATGAGGTAGTCACCTTATGAGGAAGTTTTTATCACGAGCTATGTAGAACTTACAAGTTATACTAGGTTGAGTTGATCACCATGATGATGAAATCAAAGAGTGTTATTAATGGAAGATAAACATAGAGGTTTAGGTGAGATGATAAGTGAAATACTTGGAAGTGTATGTCATCAACATTACCTAATACCCAAGGATGTGAGGTGGTAATGAATGTTCTGGTTAAGATGTATCTGACTTGTTTGACTAAGAAGCTAGAAGAGGTTGTTTGGCTAACCCTAAGTTTGAAAAGGAGAGGTGTTTGGATAACACTCAGATGTAACAAGATTCGTTGAAAAGTTAAGGGTTGTTTGGTTAGCCAGTCTAGTCCTTGATGCAATGAAAGGATGGTGGTAGAACCTCAAATGCACTTCTTTGGAAAAGAAGGTGATGAAACCCCGACTAGAGTGGTTTAGGGTTTTGGAGGAATCGACCTTGAAGAATCATGACATACAGGAAATCATGATCGAAGATCACCATACACCGTGGTAAATGGAAATAGCACTTTGGATGCTTAAGATGAAGTTGCATGTGGTTTATGGCCATGAAAGTCAGGAGGTAAAGGACGAACCCCAGTAACCCAGTGTATCGATGTAGAGGACAACAGAGTCCTTGAGAGGGAATGGGAGTTCATCACTATGGATGTTGTGATAGGTCTCCCCTAGACCAAGGAAGGTCGAAATGCAATATGGGTTATGGTAGGTCGCCTTACCTAGAGGACATGAGAAAGAAAGAGTTTTGTTAAGGGACAGATCTGGTTGAACTATCCATGAGAGAGATGGTCCAACTACACCATGATGTGAGTTCATAGGATCTTGAGTTTGACCTAGAGGTTCACTTCCATAAAGTGGAAGTAGGTACATGAAGAACTCAATGTTAGTATAGTTTATCACCCCTAACTATGGTTAGTATGATCCAGACTAAAGGGTCTGATGAGGGCATGTGTGCTCGTTCAGGGTGATATCTAGAGACAGTTCTTGTCCTATGAAAGATGTGACAATGACCACCATAGCCAGTATCAGGTTTTATAAGAAGCTCTGTAAGGAAGGTTGTGTCGGTCACCACTTTAGTAAGGTGATGTTGGTGAGAAGGACCACATGATGGTTAGAAAAGGACCACATGATGGTTAGAAAAGGGACCACAGTGCGTGTAGATGAAGTCACTTTGATTGTGCAAGGGTTGAAAGGAGCCTAAAGACGATGAGAGTCATGAGCAGATGCAAAGTAGACTGACATACAAGTTACTGTGGGAGAATATGTGACATGAAAATCTGACCCCTCTAAGTTATAACTAAGAGAGCTGAGTCCCCGATGCATGGGTTCTTTTGGTATGGTTTGGTGGAGAAGGTTAAGATTGACCTTACCCCTCGGGATAAGTGACGTGTGATTAGTTCCATGTGTCCGATTTAGAGCACTATGTGAGGTACCCGACCATGTGCTGAGCAATGAACCTAGTAAGCCCCAAGGGAGGCTGACATGGCCTGAGTCACCTGTGTAGTTTATAGATGCCAGGATGAAAGAACTCAGAGAAAAGAATATGTGATAATAAAGGTTCTTTGAAAATGCCATGAGTATGGCAAAGCCACATAGGGGCCAATGATGGACATGGAAAAGTCTTATCCTGAATTGTTTGTTTGCTTGTTTGAATTTTGAGGACAAAATTCCTATAAGAGGGGAAGGATGTTATAACCCCAAATTATGGGTTCATTTGGTGAGAAATGAAATTTCTCATATTAAAGATATTAGAACCAATGATGATATAATGTGCTTCAAATAAATGGATTTCGTTTATAATAGCCTTGATGATTGTGTTGTGGGCTTTATTGGCTATTGGGCCCAAATAACAAGGAAATTCAATTAGTAAATGGATAATTGAATTTTTAAGAAAAGAAATATGTAGAAACCTCTAGAAGGCAAATCCAAAAAGGATTTTGTGCCTCTTGGGTTCCTTGGGTACCAAGGAGTCCAAGGTTGCAAAAAGAAAGCAACAAGAAAAGAAAAGATTAATTAGGTATCTCTTTATTAAGAAATAAATTGAAAATAATGATAAAATGTGGAAAATGAGTGGAAAGAGGCATAAAAGAGATTTCTTGGGGAAATTTCATATCCATGAGATTTCTAATGATAAAAGGAATGCCAATGAGGAAAATAAAAGAGAAATAAATATAAATCCTCAAAAAGAGATATTTTAATGAGAAATAAGCAAGATAATGTGAAATAATGCATTTAGATGCATCTAGAAGGATAATAAGTATCCTTAAAAAGTAATTTCAAAATAATATAGTTTATTGGGGTACAAGGAGCCCCAATGAAGGAAGAGGAAAGAGAAAATACCAAAATTTGTAGAATAAAAAAATGATATGATACTTTATTAATGTTTTTGGTGGCATTATGAAAAAGGAAGTAATTTCTATTAAAGAAAATAGAAATTCGTTCTAATGGATTAAAGAGAAAGAATAAAGAGAATAAGAAAGAGGAAATTTGAATTCCTAAATAGCCATGCAACAAGGAATATCAAGGAAAAAAAGGATAATGAGAGAGAGAGAGAGAACCTTGCTTCCTAATGGAGGAATCAAATTCCTAACGGGAGAAGAACTCTTTAACTCGTAGATACACCCTAGGGCGTGGGTATCCTCCCCTATATAAGGGATGGAACCACAACCTCGAATAAAAAAGGACCTCAGACCTCTCACGTCTCCTTTAAACCTTGAATTCGTTTCAAACCCTAGCCGTATAGTTGGTGCTTTCCCTAAAGCAACGGGGAGCTATGGGTCATATTGAAGGAGGCTTGGTGTTCCCCACTGACCTGAGGACCGTCGGCTATCATCTCCGAGTGCTAGACCTCGCACAAACCACCAGTAACTGGCTGCACATTTAGACAGACGGCGCAGGCTGGGCGCTCTAGACATGACTGACTTGGCCGCTACCAGAAGGCTCCTCGTGTGCACCAAGGCACAATGGAGGCAAGGAACCTTCTTCCGGTGATGACTGCAGCCTAGGGAGGAAGGAATAGCCCCCACACGTGTAACATCCCTGACCTGGGTTATAAACTAACCCTAGGTGTTTTGCCTAAATATGTAATTAAACCCTGGTGATTATCTTTTGGCATGTAACTAAGTTCCTAAAGGAACATATACTTTCAATTTTGTCCTTTTTAAACAAAGTTGTAGTATTGTTTGGTAATATAGGGACCTTTGTGCAAATTACCCAGTCAAGGGGTTAACTTGCAAAATTACATAGGTTGAGATGTTCCTCTGATGATGAGTCATCATATGAGTGAATATGATGAGGTAAGGTGGATTTCCCAAACTTGAGCACCAAGATGCAGCTTGTGGAATGATCCTTGTGCTTAAAAACCTTATTTTGGTGTAAAGTGCAATTTACCCAAAATGTGGGGTGCAACTTGTGATATACACCATCTAGAACATCTTTTATGACTCTTGGCATCATTTAAAGTTATAATGATGAAGAGGTCACTTCAATTTAATAAATTAAATAAGAATGATAACCCTTATAAATTAAATAATCAAGTTATAAGCCTAATAACCCTCCTATATGTGCAACTTAGTAAGAAGTTGACCTTCTTCACCTTTGGACCTTGGGTTTAAGATGAGTTTTGCTTAAGTATGAAAGGAAGAAATGTGGCTTATAATAAGGAGAAGGGACGTGCCTAAAAGAAAGGAGGGACCTAATTAAGAAAAGGAGAAACTAATTGTCCTTATGTTGGAAATGACCCCAAGATATATATACACCCTTCCTTTGTTTGTAAAGGAACGTTTCCTTCACTTCCTTTCTTATTTCCTTGCTTATAACGACTTAGGAAAGAGCTCTGGAGAAGAGGAGAACGGCCAAGAAGTTCTAGGTAATCTTTGATCATCATCTTGTTCAAATTCATGGAGGAAATCATGTTACAAGGTTGGTTTGCTAGTTTTCTTACTTAGCTTTCTTGTTCTAGCCATCTTTTCCCAACCTTTCCTTGGATAAACACCCTTGGACGACCTGTGGAGCTCAAGACACCATTAAAGACTTGAAGCTTGGAAGCTTGGATCTCAAGGAACGACCTTAAGGCGGGTTTTATAACTCTAAACCTTTTGCTTTCTTATGCATATCTTTGTATTTGCAAAAGTAGCTTGTTCTTCTTTTCCCCATCTTTCCTTGCTTTCCTGCAACTAAAACCACGAAGAACATACCTTAATCTGGAGGTAGAAGAAGATGGGCATGATTACCAAAGTTACTTTATCAAACGGTCTTATGTCTTTCCCCCTTTTTGATCAAACCGTTTGAAAGGCAAACAGGTTCACTAGGTCGGTTTGGGAAAATGGGTTCCAACCCGTTTGAGGGCGTTGACCAAGCATGGACCGTTTGGGTTTTCTGTTCAAAATTATGTAGGCTAATGACCCACCAAATTTGAGGGTTTAACTCCAAATGAATCGTAGGTTGAAGGCCAATCAATTAGGCAATAGAATTGAATTAAGTACTGATTTTCCAAACTAATTAACTTGAACTTTTGGGCAAACGGGTTCCAACCCATTTGAGTGAGTTGACCAAGCGTTGACCGTTTGGGATACCTGTTCATAATGTATTGAATTTCATTCCTACAAAGAATTGTAATCTAATTCCTAATAAATTAAGAGTTGAAGACACTTCAATAACCTAACCCTAATCGGGTGAAAGTTGTTGATTCCAATATAGATCTTGTTGAGTTTTGGGTTGAAGGACCCAAACGGGTTCCAACCCATTTGGGGGTTCATCCAAACGATCTCACACTCGTTTAGTGACACCCCAAGATCGTTTGGAGGTCTAGGGTTTAAGAAATTTGATGGTTTGAGGGTCCAATTACAAGATGTTGATAATTGATGAAAAGTGCTGATTTTTAATTTAATTAGGGCTCAACCCTTATCAAATCATTTTGGTTTTTGTCAAACTTTGGGAAAACGGTCTCAAGATCATTTGGAGGACATCCAAACGATCGCAAGACCGTTTGGGCCAAGTTTGGGCCCAATTGGAGATCAATTGATGGGTTCAATTACACTTTGTTTCACATTATTGAAAATTGATGATTAGCCGATTGGAAACCCTAATTGAGTTAGACTTAACCCTAATTGGCTTTCAATTGAGGGTCACATTGGAGTCCAATTGATTGAGGATCATCCTAATTGACTGAATTTGTAAGTGGTTAACATGGATTTGGCCAATTAAAGGCTTCAACATAGGAAACCCTATTCAAATATAACCTATGTGTCACCTTTATGTTCATGCGGTTTGAACCCAAGTTGGTCCACACTCGTTTGAGTCCAAATGAGTCCACACTCGTTTAAGCCCAAACGAGTCCACACTCGTTTGATCTCAAATGGGTTCACACTCGTTTGATCTCAAACGGGTTCACACTCGTTTGATCTCAAACGGGTTCAGACTCGTTTGATCTCAAACGGGTTCACACTCGTTTGAACTCAAATGGGTTCACACCCGTTTAGACTCAAGTGGGTCCACACCCGTTTAAGGTCAAGTGGGTCCACACTCGTTTAAGGCTCAAATGGGTCCAAGGTCGTTTGAGGTTAAATGAGTTCAAGGTCGTTTAAGAATCAAATGGGTTGAAGGTTGAAGGTTAAACCCTAAACCAATTGGAGACCTTCAAGGTTGATTATACTTAATCACTTGAAAGTGTAAAAGGTTCAATGATGATCTAATCTAAACCCTAATGGTAACCTAAGATGTTAAGGGACTAAGTGGCTAATGAATTGACCCATGATGATGGTCAATGGGTAAATTACCAAAATGCCCCTGAAAGGTTCAATTGAGTGATACCTTGTTTTAATTAAACCCTAATCACATGATGGTGATGTGTTGACTTGTGTTAGTCAACGAGGACTTAACCCAACCTAATATAGAGTGGTGTAATCACCATCTACTAGTTAGAGGAGAGATAAAGTACCAATTATGGTGGAAACTCAAGTAAAATACCTTCAATATACATGAATGTACATGAATAGGGTATGATCCACTATGTGAAATCATGGAAACCATAATTATGATAATTGATGAATCTTAATCTTATCTGAGGTCTTTAATGATGATGTTTCTCATACATGGTGATGTTATGAGATCAATTCACCATGAGGTGAATAGTAAACCCTAATTCTAGGGTGATGACATGTATGATGAATAGTAAACCCTAATTCTAGGGTGATGACATGTATTGTGAATAGTAAACCCTAATTCTAGGGTGATGACATGTATTGTGAATAGTAAACCCTAATTGTTGAAAATCAGGAAAACCTAGCTCTTGTTTGAGTAGGGAGATACAACTTCTTTAAATGAGTTATTTACTGTTATCAGTTGATTATGCCCTGCGGAGATGAGGTATACCACTCATACTCCAACCGATCACCATTAAGTCGCATCGGTATCATACATAGGTCATCAAAAGAGCCGGATTCTTATGACCTCATCTTCCTCAGTCAGTGTGAGGATCAACATGTAGGACATCTAGTGTCTCTGCTTCTATAGCTTACTAGGGTATTCTGGTACTTCGCTATGAGAGTCACAGTGGCATTCTGTACTCTTTTCGCCATCGAAAGATTTCTTGTTTATCTCTCATCGATGCGGTATAAAAGACTTCCTTGGGAGATTAGTGTTACATCACCTCGGCATAAACACATAGTGAAGGATTGATAGATTAAGATACATCTACATCAATTCCTACACTAGGATGTAAGGTTTTACACATCCATATACCCCACATACTCAAAAGTATGTGCTCCAGGAGTTCCCTTAGGAAAACCTGTTTCACCATCACATAACTTCTGACTATGATGGATCTATGATCAGGGCTCTACATGGTATGATTATACTTGATTAGTTAGGTACAATTTAGTATTCTTTTATCATCATACAAGTTCTCAAACATTAATCATTAGCATAGCAGCTATGAAGGAAGAATACTAAAAGTAACAAGCCTAACTCTCATCAATTATCATTTCTCAATACTCTCATCACAAGTCATCTCTTAAAGCATGACCTTGATGGTATTCATGGCTCTCACAGCCTATCAATCTCATAAGATGCTATTAACAAGGCATCAGGATATATGTCACTATTCATAAAGCTAACAACATGCTTTTAATGAATATAGTATCATCATCCATACCTGGATATGATTATCCTCATATAGGAACCTGCCGCATAGCATATCTGCTTAGATTGAACTACGAGATACATTGGTTGAAGATACATTACTTAGTATACATGTTCTTCATATTCCTTAAATGTTGTTGTTCTAATTGATAACAATCTGCTGTTGATTACCTTAACGCTTTTATTGCTTATATTTTTCTTGATTGCTATAATAAAGCTTCTGGCGGAGAGTTATAACTCTCACTGGGACAATTATTTAAAATTGTCTCACCCCGTAGATTTCAACTTTTTAGGTGGTCGTCGAGGACGAAGGAACCAGTCTGCAGGTGATCAGTATCAGCAGCAGCAGCACCAGGAGCAGCAGTAAATCTCAGGTGGAGATTCAAACTGCTGAGTTGTGTAGTTAAATAGTCAGTCTTATGTGTTCTCTGTACTCTGAGGTCCTTGGAGTCTTTTGGTCTGAGATTTTGGTTTTGAGTTCTTGAGATTTTGTATCATGTTGGATATAATTACTCAAGAAGTAATTACCAGAGATGTAACAGTTTATCTCCTTTTTATGGAAGAAGTTTTTATGAATTCAAGCCCTTATCTCTAAAAGTTTTAATTTCCCGTGATTTTTGTCTTCCGCTGTTAATCGATTGCTTCCGCTAAGTTTATATCGTGGTTTGGATATAGGAGCCCACAATTAAGTGGTATCAGAGCTCTAGGTTCGCTGAGTCTATAGAGACATAGGACTTAGGATGTTGAGTCTATCCTTAGTGTTTTTTTCCTATCTAATAGAGTCTTCTGCTCCTCAGGAGAAGAAGATAAGTTAAGGATGTATGGACCACACGAAGATCATGAGGAGTATGAGGCTGAGAGTAGTGTGGCTGCACCCCAAGGAGGTGCAAGAAACCCAGAGATAGAGCAACCTGTACCTGAGCCACCTCAGTTTGACCCAGTTGACATGGGTAACCCAGCTGTCCAGACTATGTTCGAGCAGTTTATGACTGCCATGACACACATCACCGACAGGATGCCCATGCCTGCACCTAGGGCACCTGCCCAGCCTGAAGGACAAGGTATCGGTAAGACATTCGAGCGACTTCGTCGTATCAGAGCAACCGAGTACTTTGGAACAGCTGATCCTGCAGATGCCGATATGTGGTTAACAGAGTTAGAGAAAGCTTTTAAAATCCTTAACATCCTCGAAGGTGAGAAAGTTAGACATGCTGTCTATCTTCTCAAAGGAAGTGCTGGTCACTGGTGGACCATGGAAGAGCAGAAGAGGCCTGGAATAAAGATCTCGTGGGAAGACTTTCGTCGGGAATTTGTCCACAGATATTTTCCAAAAACCTTCCTGGACGAGAAGATCTCTCAGTTTGAGAGGCTGAGGCAGGGTATGATGAACATTAGCGAGTATGAGGCTAAGTTCATGGAGTTGTTACGATTCTGTCCGCACATGGCTGCCACAGAAGAAGAGAGGATTAGAAGGTTTGAGAAGGGTTTAAATGCCGACTTGACTACTCCCGTGTCCGCCCTAGAGAGTCGGGAGAGGTTTGCTACCTTCGTTGAGTCAGTCCGAAGGATAGAGAAATTCGTAGTCGAGAAGAGACAAACCCATAAGAGATATCTGCAGTTCTAGGGTTCTTCATCTAGAGACTTTAAGAAGCCTAGATTCTCTGCACCTACACCTCCACCACCCAGATTTGGTTTTCAGACACAGTGGTCCCCAAGTAGAGGTAGAGGATGAAGCCTACCACTACAAGAGACTCGCAGTTCAACATCAATGTCAGTCACAGGACCACCCAGACCACAACAACTGGAAAGAAGCTGCTACAACTGTGGGAAGGTGGGACACTTGATGAAGGACTACAGGTCTAGGCCTGTCAGTTTGACACAGCCTCTGAGGCAGGGTCAATAGTGATCACAGAGAAGGCAGTCTCAAGGAGCAGCTAGAGGACGTGGGCAAGCATCTCAGGCTGGATCATCAGCACCACCTCAACACCAGGCTACAGCGAGGTTCTATGCTATGAACCCACCAGAGGCAGTGGTCAATCCACAAGTAGTGGCAGGTCAGACGGAACTTTTATATTCTGATATGTCTAAATCTTATGTAGTATCTGTTCTGATTGACCCGGGTGCTACACACTCTTTCATCACTCGAAGAGTGATTCATAACTACAATATGACTATCAGTCATAGGGCAGATAGTTTGTTGTTGGAGACTCCGTTGAGTGGGTCTGCCGTTGGCAGGAGGTATGTTCTCCCTGCATCCTCTTCTTTTCTGATCATCACATTCAAGTGGATCTTATACCACTTGATATGCAAGGATTTGATATAATCCTAGGAATGGATACCTTAGAGAGGTATAGAGTTGTCTTGGATTGTGAGTCCAAGTTGGCTGTGTTTGCTGATGAAAGCAACACATGGATCTTTCAAGGAGAAAGAAAGATTCTGCCCACCTGTCTTGTATCAGCTATGGTTGCTGATAAGCTGATGAGGCAAGGATGTTATGCATTCTTGGCCCATGTGGTAGATGTTACCAAGGAGAGTCCCAATCCTGCTGAAGTTCCTATAGTCAGGGAATTCGAGGACGTGTTTCCTGAAGAACTTCCTGGTATACCACCACCTCGGGAGATTGATTTTGAGATCAATTTGGTCCCAGATACGAAGCCCATAGCCCAGACTCTGTATAGGATGGCGCCTGCTGAGATGGCAGAACTCAAGAAACAACTTCAAGAGTTACTTGAGAAAGGTTTCATCCGACCGAGTACCTCACCTTGGGGTGCTCCAATTTTGTTTGTTAAAAAGAAAGATGGGTCAATGCGGTTGTGCATTGACTACAGACAACTTAATAAAGTAACAAAAAAAAAACAAGTACCCTTTGCCGAGGATTTATGATCTTTTTGACCAGTTGCGTGGTGCAACAGTCTTCTCAAAGATAGATTTGAGATCTGGATATCATCAACTCCGCATTAAGGACAGTGACATATCCAAGTCTGCCTTTAGGACAAGATATGGTCACTATGAGTTCACAGTTATGTCGTTCGGACTAACCAATGCACCAGCTGCATTCATGGAACTCATGAATAGAGTCTTTCGACCCTTCTTTGATCAGTGTGTTGTCGTCTTCATAGATGACATTCTGATTTATAGTAAGGATGCTCAGCAGCATGAGCAGCATCTTCGCCAAACTTTGACCTTGCTAAGAGAACATAAGCTATATGCTAAGTTTAGCAAGTGCGAGTTCTGGTTACCTGAAGTGTCTTTTCTTGGACATGTGGTATCTGCCTCAGGTATTCGTGTTGACCCTAAAAAGGTAGAATCTGTTTTACAATGGGAACAACCGAAAACACTGAAGGAGATTAGAAGTTTCTTCGGGTTAGCTGGTTACTATCGAAGGTTTATTAAGAATTTCAGTTCTATAGCCTTACCTTTGACCAAGTTAACCCGGAAAGATGTTCCTTTTTCTTGGAGTGATAAGTGTCAACAGTATTTCCAACTGTTGAAGGAGAGGTTGACAAGTGCACCTGTGCTTGTACTACCTGAGCAAGGAAAAAGATATGTAGTCTTCTGTGATGCCTCCAAGAATGGACTTGGATGTGTGTTGATGTAGGATAAACAAGTGATTTCTTTTGCTTCCCGACAGCTTAAGAAGCACGAGGAGAATTATCCGACACACGATCTGGAGTTAGCTGTTGTGGTTCATGCCTTGAAAATCTGGAGGCATTATCTCTACGGAGAAACATTCCAGATATTCACAGACCACAAGAATCTTCATTATATCTTCTCTCAGGATGAGCTTAACATGAGGCAACGTCGCTGGATGGAGTTAATCAAGGACTACGACTGTACGATTGATTACCATCCGAGCAAGGCCAATGTGGTTGCAGATGCCTTGAGTAGGAAATCAGCAACATCAACCATGGATAGAGCACAACTAAGTTCTTTAGTATGCTCTAGGAGAGATATGCTTATCTCTTTAAGGAAAAACAATGTACAGTTGAAGGTGTCATTGTTAGCCGGTTTGTTAGCTGAGATGCATATTAAACCTACTCTAAGAGAGTAGATAAGGGAGGCACAGTTAGAGGATGCTGCAGTTCAGCAGATCAGATCCGAGTATGGTGATGAGAAACGTAATGGTTTCCATGATTCAGATGACCAGGTGGCATGCTATCATGGGAGGATGATAGTGCCAGATGTGGATAACCTGAGGAAGCTAGTTCTGGAGGAAGCTCATTCTTCGATGTATGCTATGCATCCAGGGAACACCAAGATGTATCGAAATTTGAAAGATATGTATTGGTGGCCAGGAATGAAGAAGGATGTAGCTGAGTTTGTTCTAAGGTATCTAGTGTGTCAGTAGGTTAAGGCTGAGCACCAGAAGCCTGCAGGAACAATGCAACCTTTACCCATACCACAGTGGAAGTGGGACCATGCGACCATGGACTTTCTTGTTGGCCTACCCAGGATAAGCAAAGGACATGATTCCATTTGGGTAATTGTTGATAGGTTGACAAAGACAGCACATTTCTTGCCTGTCAAAACAACCTATTCTGCTGAGAGGTTATCCCAGTTGTATGTGCATGAGATAGTGCGGTTGCACGGAGTTCCTGTCTCTATAGTTTCTGACAGAGGTCCCCAGTTCACAAGTCATTTTTGGGAGCAGTTACACAGAGCCTTAGGCACCAAGTTAAGGTTTAGTACAACCTTTCACCCACAGACTGATGGACAGTTTGAAAGGACTATACAGACCTTGGAAGACCTGTTGAGAGCATGTGTTCTCTAGTTTCCGGGAAGTTGGGATCTACACCTAAGTTTGATAGAGTTTGCCTATAACAATAGCTATCAACATAGTATTGATATGGCACCCTATGAAGCTTTGTATGGTAGACGTTGTAGATCACCCTTATGTTGGTATGAGACTGGTGAGCACCAGTTGTTAGGTCCTGATCTTTTGCAGCAAACTACAGAGAAGATTAAAGTTATACAACAACAACTTAAGACTGCATAGGATAGGAAGAAGTCGTATGCTGATAAACGTCATAGACCCCTAGAGTTCCAGGATGGAGACAGAGTGTATCTCAAGGTCTCACCATGGAAAGGAGTCCTTCGTTTTGGAAGAAAAGGGAAGTTAGCTCCTAGGTTTTTGGGACCTTATCCAATCTTTGAGCGAGTTGGAAAGGTAGCCTATAGACTAGAGTTTCCTCAGGAGTTGTAGAGGCTACATCCTATTTTTCACATTTCCATGCTAAGGAAATGTCACCCCGACACCGTGTCAGTTCTACAACCTATGGAAGTAGAATTGAATGAAGATATAACTTATGAGGAAGGACCAGTATCACTCCTTGATAACAGAATTAAAAAGCTAAAGAAGAAAGATATAAGCCTTGTGAAAGTCCTCTGGAACCACCGTGGTGTTGAAGAAGCCACTTGGGAACTAGAGGATGAGATGAGAAGGAAATACCCTGCTCTTTTCTCTTAATATGTTTTATCGATTTCGGGGACGAAATCCTTGTAAGGGGTGGATAATTTGTAACATCCCTGACCTGGGTTATAAACTAACCCTAGGTGTTTTGCCTAAATATGTAATTAAACCCTGGTGATTATCTTTTGGCATGTAACTAAGTTCCTAAAGGAACATATACTTTCAATTTTGTCCCTTTTAAACAAAGTTGTAGTATTGTTTGGTAATACAGGGACCTTTGTGCAAATTACCCAGTCAAGGGGTTAACTTGCAAAATTACACAGGTTGAGATGTTCCTCTGATGATGAGTCATCATATGAGTGAATATGATGAGGTAAGGTGGATTTCCCAAGCTTGAGCACCAAGATGCAGCTTGTGGAATGATCCTTGTCCTTAAAAACCTTATTTTGGTGTAAAGTGCAATTTACCCAAAATGTGGGGTGCAACTTGTGATATACACCATCTAGAACATCTTTTATGACTCTTAGCATCATTTAAAGTTATAATGATGAAGAGGTCACTTCAATTGAATAAATTAAATAAGAATGATAACCCTTATAAATTAAATAATCAAGTTATAAGCCTAATAACCCTCGTATATGTGTAACTTAGTAAGAAGTTGACCTTCTTCACCTTTGGACCTTGGATTTAAGATGAGTTTTGCTTAAGTATGAAAGGAAGAAAAGTGGCTTATAATAAGGAGAAGGGACGTGCCTAAAAGAAAGGAGGGACCTAATTAAGAAAAGGAGAAACTAATTGTCCTTATGTTGGAATTGACCCCAAGATATATATACACCCTTCCTTTGTTTGTAAAGGAAAGTTTCCTTCACTTCCTTTCTTATTTCCTTGCTTAGACCGACTTAGGACAGAGCTCTGGAGAAGAGGAGAATGGACAAGCAGTTCTAGGTAATCTTTGATCATCATCTTGCTCAAATTCATGGAGGAAATCATGTTACAAGGTTGGTTTGCTAGTTTTCTTACTTAGCTTTCTCGTTCTAGCCATCTTTTCCCAACCTTTCCTTGGAGAAACACCCTTGGCCGACCTGTGGAGCTCAAGACACCATTAAAGACTTGAATCTTGGAAGCTTGGAGCTCAAGGAACGACCTTAAGGCGGGTTTTATAACTCTAAACCTTTTGCTTTCTTATGCATATCTTTGTATTTGCAAAAGTAGCTTGTTCTTCTTTTCCCCATCTTTCCTTGCTTTCCTGCAACTAAAACCACGAAGAACATACCTTAATCTGGAGGTAGAAGAAGATGGGCGTGATTACCAAAGTTACTTTATCAAACGGTCTTATGTCTTTCCCCCTTTTTGATCAAACCGTTTGAAAGGCAAACGAGTTCACTAGGTCGGTTTGGGAAAACGGGTTCCAACCCATTTGAGGGCATTAACCAAGCGTGGACCATTTGGGTTTTATGTTCACAAATATTTAGTCTAATGACCCACAAAATTTTAGGGGTTAACTCCAAAGGAATCATAGGTTGAAGGCCAATCAATTAGGAAATAGAATTGAATTAAGTACTGGTTTTCCAAACTAATTAACTTGAACTTTTGGGCAAACGGGTTCCAACCCATTTGAGTGAGTTGACCAAGCATTGACCGTTTGGGATACCTGTTCATAATGTATTGAATTTCATTCCTACAAATAATTGTAATCTAATTACTAACCAATTAAGAGTTGAAGACACTTCAATAACCTAACCCTAATCGGGTGAAAGTTGTTGATTCCAATATAGATCTTGTTGAGTTTTGGGTTGAAGGACCCAAACGGGTTCCAACCCATTTGGGGGTTCATCCAAACGATCTCGCACTCGTTTAGTGACACCCCAAGATCGTTTGGAGGTCTAGGGTTTAAGAAATTTGATGGTTTGAGGGTCCAATTACAAGATGTTGATAATTGATGAAAAGTGCTGATTTTTAATTTAATTAGGGCTCAACCCTTATCAAATCATTTTGGATTTTTTTCAAACTTTGGGCAAATGGTCTCACGATCGTTTGGAGGACATCCAAACGATCTCAAGACTGTTTGAGCCAAGTTTGGGCCCAATTGGAGTTCAATTGATGGGTTCAATTACACTTTGTTTCACATTATTGAAAATTGATGATTAGCCGATTGGAAACCCTAATTGAGTTAGACTTAACCCTAATTGGCTTTCAATTGAGGGTCACATTGGAGTCCAATTGATTGAGGCTCATCCTAATTGACTCAATTTGTAAGTGGTTAACATGGCTTTGCCCAATTAAAGGCTTCAACATAGGAAACCCTATTCAAATATAACCTATGTGTCACCTTTATGTTCATGCGGTTTGAACCCAAGTTGGTCCACACTCGTTTGAGTCCAAATGAGTCCACACTCATTTAAGCCCAAATGAGTCCACACTCGTTTGATCTCAAACGGGTTCACACTCGTTTGATCTCAAACGGGTTCACACGCGTTTGCTCTCAAACGGGTTCACACTCGTTTGATCTCAAACGGGTTCACACTCGTTTGAACTCAAATGGGTTCACACCCGTTTAGACTCAAATGGGTCCACACCCGTTTAAGGTCAAGTGGGTCCACACTCGTTTAAGGCTCAAATGGGTCCAAGGTCGTTTGAGGTTAAATGAGTTCAAGGTCGTTTAAGAATCAAATGGGTTGAAGGTTGAAGGTTAAACCCTAAACCAATTAGAGACCTTCAAGGTTGATTATACTTAATCACTTGAAAGTGTAAAAGGTTCAATGATGATCTAATCTAAACCCTAATGGTAACCTAAGATGTTAAGGGACTAAGTGGCTAATGAATTGACCCATGATGATGGTCAATGGGTAAATTACCAAAATGCCCCTGAAAGGTTCAATTGAGTGATACCTTGTTTTAATCAAACCCTAATCACATAATGGTGATGTGTTGACTTGTGTTAGTCAATGAGGACTTAACCCAACCTAATCTAGAGTGGTGTAATCACCATCTACTAGTTAGAGGAGAGAGAAAGTACCAATTATGGTGGAAACTCAAGTAAAATACCTTCAATATACATGAATGTACATGAATAGGGTATGATCCACTATGTGAAATCATGGAAACCCTAATTATGATAATTGATGAATCTTAATCTTATCTGAGGTCTTTAATGATGATGTTTCTCATACATGGTGATGTTATGAGATCAATTCACCATGAGGTGAATAGTAAACCCTAATTCTAGGGTGATGACATGTATGATGAATAGTAAACCCTAATTCTAGTGTGATGACATGTATTGTGAATAGTAAACCCTAATTCTAGGGTGATGACATGTATTGTGAATAGTAAACCCTAATTAATGAAAATCAGGAAAACCTAGCTCTTGTATGAGTAGGGAGATACAACTTCTTTAAATGAGTTATTTACTGTTATCAGTTGATTTAACCATGCAGGTTCCTATATGAGGATAATCATATCCAGGTATGGATGATGATACTATATTCATTAAAAGCATGTTGTTAGCTTTATGAATAGTGACATATATCCTGATGCCTTGTTATTAGCATCTTATGAGATTGATAGGCTGTGAGAGCCATGAATACCATCAAGGTCATGCTTTAAGAGATGACTTGTGATGAGAGTATTGAGAAATGATAATTGATGAGAGTTAGGCTTGTTACATTTAGTATTCTTCCTTCATAGCTGCTATGATAATGATTAATGTTTGAGAACTTGTATGATGATAAAAGAATACTAAATTGTACCTAACTAATCAAGTATAATCATACCATGTAGAGCCCTTATCATAGATCCATCATAGTCAAAATTTATATGATGGTGAAATAGGTTTTCCTAAGGGAACTCCTGGAGCACATACTTTTGAGTATGTGGGGTATATGGATGTGTAAAACCTTACATCCTAGTGTAGGAATTGATGTAGATGTATCTTAATCTATCAATCCTTCACTATGTGTTTATGCCGGGGTGATGTAACACTAATCTCCCGAGGAAGTCTTTTATACCGCATCGATGAGAGATAAACAAGAAATCTTTCAATGGCGAAAAGAGTACAGAATGCCACTGTGACTCTGATAGCGAAGTACCAGAATACCCTGGTAAGCTATAGAAGCAGAGACACTAGATGTCCTGCATGTTGATCCTCACACTGACTGAGGAAGATGAGGTCATAAGAATCCGACTCTTTTGATGACCTATGTATGATACCGATGCGACTTAATAGTGATCGGTTGGAGTATGAGTGGTATACCTCATCTCTGTAGGGCATAATGATGTTTGTAAAACATAATCAACTGTGTAGCATATCTACTTAGATTGAACTACGAGATACATTGGTTGAAGATACATTACTTAGTATACATGTTCTTCATATTCCTTAAATGTTGTTGTTCTAATTGATAACAATCTGCTGTTGATTACCTTAAAGCTTTTATTGCTTATATTGTTCTTGATTTCTATAATAAAGCTTCTGGCGGAGAGTTATAACTCTCGCTGGGACAATTATTTAAAATTGTCTCACCCCGTAGATTTCAACTTTTTAGGTGGTCGTCGAGGACGAAGGAACCAGTCTGCAGGTGATCAGTATCAGCAGCAGCAGCACCAGGAGCAGCAGTAAATCTCAGGTGGAGATTCAGACTGCTGAGTTGTGTAGTTAGATAGTCAGTCTTATGTGTTCTCTGTACTCTCAGGTCCTTGGAGTCTTTTGGTCTGAGATTTTGGTTTTGAGTTCTTGAGATTTTGTATCATGTTGGATATAATTACTCAAGAAGTAATTACCAGAGATGTAACAGTTTATCTCCTTTTTATGAAAGAAGTTTTTATGAATTCAAGCCCTTATCTCGAAAAGTTTTAATTTCCCGTGATTTTTATCTTCCGATGTTAATCGATTGCTTCCGCTAAGTTTATATCGTGGTTTGCAGATCGGAGCCCACAGCACGGCTGCAGGGACGGCTGCATGCGGCAGCAGATCTGTAGGTCTGCCCGTACCTTTCTCTCACCACCTCAACGATATCTAGAGGCCATGGAGGTGTGGCGGAGGTTTACAGAGAGGATGGGGTCCCCGCCGGCGTCATCGGACCCAGGGACGGAGGAAGAAAACCTCCCCACAAGCCAACATGGACGGCGGCCAGCGCTAGGTCGCACAAGGAAGGAGACGACCTGGTCATTGGACCATCTTGCCCCTCTGCGGGCTGTAGCACATACGACTTAACCGAGGGCAACAAGGTCAATTCGTCATGTTTCCAATAGGCGAGCGGGTTGCATAGAAAAGGGTGATGTGGCACCACCTGATTGGCCGAAAGGTACCTTTTTCTTGCAAATTTCATAACTAAAGATTGGTAGCTCGGATTAAAACACGTTTTATATGAAAATTGATCCTCAGAACGAGAGGAACCCAAAGAAATTATGTTTGAAGTCTGATTATAATTGCAATCCGAAAATTAATGGAAGTAATCATCTTTTATTACTTTAAAGATTAAGAAACCCTATTTTGAAATGAATAAAGTGTTTAATAGAGTTTAATGGATCGTTAGAGTTGATATTAACCTGTTAAATGTAAAACGGTACATTACCTTCAAAAAGGAAGAACTTTGCACGTGATTAGTCTAATTTGGAGTCTAATTTGGATTTTATGTGCATAAATATGCTTGAAATTTAAAAAGGGCATAAAGTTATCGTCTTTAATGATTTAATTAAGGAAAAACCCTCAGATTTGATGATAGATGATCTTAATGACGTTATTTGGATAATTCAAGCTAATATTAACCTGTTGTTAAGAAAAGTGAAAATAGGATCTAAAAAGATGATCTTTTTATATAATTGGCTTAATTTAGGGTTTCGTGCATGATTATGCATTAATGAGATTTAAAACCCTAATTTAGATGAATATGTCTTTTATTGGTTAAATTGTTCAAATCCATGGATGAAAAGGGATATGATGATCCTAAGTCAAATTGGGTATAAAAGACTATTAAAATGAATAGTTGAGCAATTAAGGTTCATATAAATGGAAAAGAGTATTTTAGGGTTTGTTAACCTAAAAGAGATAAAGTTTGAGAAATTGATCTAAGAAACCCTAATGAATATTAATGGAACCTTAATGCGGATTAGAAACCCTAGAAAAAGAATCCAAGTTAATGAAGTAGATTCTTGATAAAGTGTGTAATAAATAGAGTACATATTCTTTTCAGGAATTATGTGATGATTGAATTATTTGCTTGGATCTGTTGATTGGCTTGATTGTATATACATGAAGTATATGTTCAATAATATGCATGATTCATCAAATCAGGTATGTGGTTACGCTTATGAATAATCGCTCTAGTTTCACGGTGATTCCCAAAGTTTTAATCGGTTGCTTGAAAATAACTGTTGGATGTTTATTTATTTCATGCAACTATAAAGTGAATATGATTATCACTCTAAATGTGTGTATATAACTGACTAGATCTGGGTCCACCTCTATTTTTTTAAAAAGGCTAAAAAAAGGGGTATTCCTAGAGCAAGGTCTAGGTTACCGAGAGTTAGAAATTGGGCTACCTACGTGTAGTGCCATGAGACTCATTAGCCTGCCATGAGTTAAGGAGTGGGCTACTTACGAGTAGTGCCATGTGACTCAACCCTAGAAATTGGTTCACTTATAGGTGGATCATGAGGGGTTTAATGGGGACAACACAGAGGATAGGGTACCCTTGGATCGCGGAGTTATATTTAAAATGTAATCTTGATTGTTAAATGATTAATTGAATGATTACATTGTTAATGTATTACATGATTATTGTTTCCCCCACATACCAGCTTCGGCTGACCGACGTTTTGTTTGTCGGCGTTTTAGGTACAAGCCAAAAGGACAAACAGTAAATCGTCACTTTGTGAAATACATGAAGAAAAATACAAGGAGGATTAGTTAGCGTAGAATCATCAAGTGGATAGAAGTTAGAAATCCAAAATTTTCAAAAGGTATGCAAAGTTTATTTTTTCTTACAGCTTTTCAGTATAGTATGTTAAAATTTGATAATTATTCTTGGTTAATTTCCGAACCTTTGATCCGGAAGTTATGGGTGCGGCTTCAACCTCTCGGTCTCCCTTAAGTGGGGGTTATCGGGAGGTGGGGTCGTAACATACATATTCCTTTTGGTTTAGTAATTTCATTGCATATGTCCCCCTCAGCAAGTGAAGGTTATCTCCCCTTGTTCCTTTAATGCCGCAATCCTAAACGAGTTCTTCTATCCACCTTATCACACAAAATCCACAATCATTGCTGGTAGGATCCTGTTGGGGAGCTCTCCTATCATATATTATTTTCCAACCCTGATCTATTACTCCATCTTTAATCTTCAGTGCATATTTTATTGCTTGTGCCTAAATTGATCACACAAACATCACACAAAATTAATTATTCAACATAATCGTCAATGACATTTTATGTATTTGAAATCAGAGGTGCTTACCATCAGCAATGCATCTCGGTCATATGCATTGTACACTACAACACTGTCTGCATTCCTTTCCTCCTCCAAATTGTTATAATGAACAAAACCTTTTCTGCCTAATGTTCCTACCAGAAATATTTCCACCATATGTTTCAAGAAATAAGTTGTCAGTCCCCTTTCATTGTGTGTTGTAATGGTGTCTGGCAACGAGGAATGAAAAATGAAGCATTTTGTACGGTTCCATACATTCCCTTTCCTCATTAGTTCCATCACCCCTTCCATGACCTAAAAACAAACATAGCAATGATTTATTGATACAACAACAATACCAATATTTTATGACCGAAGTGTTGTATGATTTTGCAGACCTGATTGCTCAACATTCCTGCCCTTTTCACCATTGGCTTGAAATCACTCCTCATCAAAGTTTCATGTGGTGCCACGTATACAACATCATCATCGTCGGTCCCTTCCCTTGTTATCTGTAGTACAAAATTATGAAACATGAAACACATATTACAAGTTTTATAATGAGCGTTTAATATTTGTTCAAAATAACAACATATCAAAAACATATTACCATTTCAAGATATTTTATATCCTCTTCCTTCAGAGTCCGCACTGTGTTGTTATCAAAATCCCTCATAACAATAATAACATATAGATCATCATCGTCACCCTTTGCCTTCCTCTTAAGCTTCACTCTTCTTACAACTGGCACTGCAGTCTTTCGCTTCAGTTTCTTCTTAATGTCAGCTTCCACTTGATCAACATGATCACAAACTACTGCAATCCATTCCTCCATCTCCCACTAAACAAGATACAAAACCAATAATTATGAGACATGATACTTTATGCAATTATAATAAATTAAAAATAACAATATACATCATTCGTCGCCGTTAGATCGTCAATCAATAGATTCCCGTTCAAACCTTTAACAGGTGTTTTGTCAAAACCAGATGGCAACAAATTGTTGATAATATCATCAATTTGTTTATCTAGTTTTGTGCTGGTGTACATTTTATCCTGCAAGAATTATGACAATGACAATATTAATTTTACATTGTACCAATACATATATGATATAATACTTATTTTCATATCAATACATACCAAGAGCCTTCCCATCCCTATTGCTTCCTCTTCTTCAACCACAATGACAGTGTTTCCTCTCTCAGGAGTTACAAATGAACTATCATCAACTGTAAACTGTTCCATATCTTTTTCAGGGCTATGTTGTTGCCCTTCTTCAATTGTAGGGTTTTGAGCTTGCTCTCCCCCAACTTGACTGATTTGATGTTCTCCACTGGCCTCCACTTTAAAAAAATTAAGCAGTTAGTCAATTTAAAGCCTACTATAATCAAAATACTATGAACACAATATAAAATATTCCACAGACCAGTTTATCTTTATTATCTCCAATATCTAGGATCGCAAAGGGTTCACACTCTACAATTATTGCTACATTTTCTTTCTCACTAATGTGACTCTGAACTGCTTCAGGGACATCTTCTTTAACATTGTCCTAACATTTAAATAATCAAACTGTAACATACCTATTTTTTTAAACTACTATACTAAATTTCAATAATAACTGTACCAAAAAAAAACATATATCAGAACATTTACTTTATCTATTTCATCATTAACTGTAACACTTTGTTGCAGTTTTTGATCACATGATTCTCGAGTAATGGCAGATATTGTATCTGCTATTATGTTATCTACTTCAGCTTGTTCTTCCTCTTTTCTTTTTTCCTATAATAAAGATTTAATAAATTTACAATATGAATTATGAATGAATACAAAAAAATAATTAGGACAGTACTAATGTCTGCAAACAACTTCAGGCTTAATTTCGAAGATAATGTCTTTTTATCGACATTTATTTTCAGTGTCTTCAATTCATGCCTCTTTAGGAGAACGAAATCCTACATCAATCACAAAAACTCATTATATACTATTTTTTTATTAAAATAATTAAAACAACTTTGTCACAATACTAACATCTGTGTCGTCACTGTTCCCATCATCTTACGATTCTTCCACCTTCCTTTTATTTTTCTGCTATAATCAATGAAAACAATTACTCATATTAGTATAGTTACCAATATAATAATAAAATAGTAATAATGCTATACCTTCAGATTATCCCTCATATATGCAGGGGTATCACCGTCTGACTCATCTTCTTCCTCATCGTATTCACTCCAAAACTTCTTAGAACCTGTCCTTTCCATGGTTCGATCAACCAACCCATGTATCGCCAATTCCTCCCTCAAAGTCAGACAATCAATTTGGCTTTTATTCAAAGCCATCTCCAACCCTTTCACCCTTAGTTTCAACTCTTCATTCCCCGCCGTCAACCTCCCAATATCTTTGTCATACTTCAGCTTTTGTTTTTTAGGTTCAAACCTAACTGCATTTTATTGGCTTCTAGATATGCTATTTTCACTCTTGATGAATCTACGACATCATTGTCATCAGAAACCACCAACTTCTTTCCCACATCACCAACTTTCCATTCATCATGGATGTATACCTCATTAAGTGCAATGATTTTTTTATCATGTTTTGACAAATAAATACTGAACTTATGATCGTATTTCCATTTGTTGATGTGTGGTACCCCATTTGGATAGTCTTCCGGTAACATCTTTTGAGCCTCCCTAAACCAGACCTTTAAAAAAATAAACATTTGATATTAATATAATTGGTCAGACGTTTATCATAAATCAGCCCTATAATACCAATAATTACCATTAAGAGTGCGTTGCACCCCTTTAGGTAGCCCTTTCGATTGATAGTCATATCCATCATCCCCAAATGGAGGTAGTTATGGATAGACTCAACCCAATTGAATCCGTCAGTCTTATCTAAATCATCGATCAAATCGAACAACACCTTTTGTATTCCAAAATTTCCATATGGATACAAAAAACTACTAAGCAACACCAAAATCCATATCTTCACGAAGTCTTCTTTACTTTTTTTTCTTCCTTCTCAACAAGTTCCTTTAATATTTCAACAACATCATTTACTTTAGGATCCCCTTTAAAATATTCACATCTAATCTTACTGCCTTTACCGACCGATTTTCCAGAGTGCAAGAAACTTCTAACACCTAAACAAAGAAATAACATAATATTCAAAAATCAATCGATGTACTGCCCTAAATCTAATTTCATACTTATAATTTTTCTTAAATGATTTACCTATAGAAGGTAATTCTAATATAGCACAAACTTGTTGGGGGTTAAACCCTACCATTGTGCTTCCAATCTTGAAAGCCATCTTGTTGCCATCATATGCATACACAAGATCTTCTATCAAGTTCATGTCCAAAGAAGTAGGACATCTCATCCCAATGAACACACCAAATACAGTTTCCTTAAACATGGTTTGGTGCTCATTTTTAGCAATCCCTAATACAAGTTTAAATTTACTTATCGAGCATCTACTCCCAAAATACTCTGTGCTCATCTGATCGTCAATTGACATATTGATGTCTAGTAACAACACCTATAATATGCATTAAGGAATATGTCATTATCTATTTTTACATAACATAAAACCAATTGCAAATAGACACAATACCAAATTTACCACAACATAATGAAGTGTACCACAGATCAGTGAAGTGCACTACATCACAAAATAAAAGCAATTACCAATAAACACAGTACCAACATTACCACAGAACAATGCTACACAAAATGTATCCACAATAGTATGCTAAACATGATTATCCATTCTCCTCAACTTTCATCAAAATAATACCAAAACCAAATAGACATAGTACCAGCATCACTAAAACCCATTACAACAATATGCTAAATGTAATTATCCACTGTTCTCAACTTTCCCCAAATTACAACACAATATAGTACCATTTACTAATAAACACAGGACCAATATTACTACACTCCAGTGCTAAATAATTTTTTTTACATCATTATGATAAATACAATTTTACTATATACTCCACTTCCCAAAATAACAACACAAAATAATACCAAAACTAATTCGACACAGTACCAGCGTCACTAAAACTCAGTTCTACAGTAATATGCTAAATTTAATTATCCAATGTTCTCAACTTTCCCCAAATTACAATACAATATAATACCAATTGCTAATAAACACAGGACCAATATTACTACATCCCAGTGCTAAATAAATTTTTGTACATCAGTATGATAAATACAATTTTACTATCTACTCAACTGCCCAAAATAACAACACAAAATAATACCAAAACCACTTATACACAGTACCAATGTTAGTAAACACCATTGCTATAGATATATGCTAAATATAATTATCCACTCTTCTCAACTTCCCCCAAATTATAGCACAATATAATACAAATTGACAGTAGACATAGTACCAATACTACTACAGCCCAGTGCCACATCAAAATTTTCCACAGTAATATGGTAAATACAATTATCCTCTATACTAAACTTCCCAAAATCACAATACAAAATAATTACACACTGCATTGCAATAGCAAAGTTTTCCAGAGCATTATGCTAAATATCATTATCCATTATCCTCAACTCTACCCAAATCACACCACAAAATAATACCAATACCTAACATACATAGTACCCACATTACCACACCGCAGTGTTAAATTTGTAGCTCATAACTACCATTGCCATAAGATTTATTAATTCTGCCCAAAACCAAAATGTCAGTACCATACACAAATACTAGCGAATTCATTTATATTTCAACCATAGGAAATAACCACTGTAGGCATTATCATAATCAACCCAAACGATATAACACACAGTGTCAAAATTTTAATATGACATTCCGAAAACAGTATTAGCATTCAATTCTTATACAGAACCTATATCCCCAATCAAATATACCAAGCACTCCAACCATTTTTCAGCACAGTACAAGCGGATATTAAGTGTTGTGCCGACACTTATTCAAATCAGAACTTCTAATTTTAAGATAACAGGCAACCCTCTACTCATTTTCTAAGAAATTAGTTTCCTTCCCTCTCAAGTCGAAACCCTATGCACCACATTCTAAAATCCATCATTTAAATCTCCTGTATCTCCAGAAAAAATCTCTAAATAGAGATTTCTATTGTATTATGGTGACATGCAAAGGTTTTTTTCACTCAAGGTGACATGCAAATGGTTTTTGTCACTAAATAGAGATTTCAATTACTTACGTGAGCTTATCTGCGTACTTGTAGCGGTCGTCTTCTCCGGCGGAACTCTAATTTTCGCTTCTCCTCTTGCTTCAGGTCTGCGGCTTGCACTGTGCCAGCTTTTCCCCTCTCGGTTCAGCTTTCCTTCCGCCGGCAACGGCGAGCTTGGAACCAAGCTCCGTAGCTTCCTCCGTCGGCAACGACGAGCTTCGTCCTCCAGCAACCAGCTTCCTCCGCCAGCAACCAGCTTCAGCTCGCTTCGCTTCACCCTGATCGCCACAGAGAAAAATCGCATAAGAGAGAGAAAGAAGAGAGAGAAACGAGTTATGCAAATGGCGGGAGTGCGCCTTTTTTTTTTGGGAAAACACACTTTTTGGGCTGGGTTGGGCAACCGAACAGGCGCCGTTTAATCTTCTAGCACTGTCCTGCATCACAATCCGCAAAGTGCTGCCAGAGCCTCGAAAATACGCGATCTGCGCTATTTTTCTGTACGGCGTGTGCATTTTTGGGGCTTCCGGAGGTCAGGGTGTCAATGTTGGTGTATATAGTGTTCTATATATCAGTACTCAAAATAATAAGACGTGTGTATGACTGAAATTAAGAGGAACATGTTGGGACAACAAACTCAACAGATTTAAAACCCCTATGCAGTTGCCACCAGACGCACGACGAGCTCTAAGCCCGCTGCCGCTCATTCTGTAATTTCTATGTTGTTTGGTGTGTTTGCATAATGTCCGAATAAGAGCGACTCGACCATAGTCTGAACGATCAACTCTCTCCTGTGGTTGTGCTCAAAGGTGTTTACATCTCCTGGATTTGCCGATTAACTTTCGGTAGTACATTTACATCTCCTGGTTGAACTGAAAAAGGTGAGCGCTTGGATTCTCCTGTTAAGCCGACACCACTCAATAACAATACCATAATACCATTGCTTCTTCCCAATAGACTATAACGCGATGACAACGTACGGCTGGAAAAGGAAAAGACTACAACACCTCACTATTGCCATCTGGTTTCCCGTCATTCTATTTTTCCACACTTCCCAAGCCTGTACTTCAGGTGCTGCCCATGACCAGCCACTCCTGACCCGACTCGTAGGGCATCGAGTTGAAGGCCTAGGCGACGGTGCTGCAGACATGGTATACGTCTTGCAACTGTTTGCGTTCGCCTTTACAAGAAGATGATGTCGCCGTACAGATCTGCTTTAGGCCTACGAGTATACGCTGCTCTAGGCTTACGAGCATACGCTAGGCTCGGGGGCTGTAGTTGTGGAGGGGGCGACGAATGTGCGGAGGTGTATCCATCTAGAGTCTCGACTCCGACTTAAGTAGGACGGCTGACGATTCGTGATCGATGGCAACTCCAACTTACGGACGTCTCCCGAAGGACGGCATGATGTAAGGTGTGTGCTCGACGGCCGGCTGCATTTGTGAAGGGGAGTGGAGAACGGAGTGATTTTGAAGAGTCCACACGTGATGCGTTGTCAAAAGAGTCTAAACGATTATATACCCATAAACGATTATATACCCAGAAGAGTCAAGTGACCACAGATTAACGGAGAGATGGATTGGACGGAGACGAGTAGTGACGTATTACTTATCTGCTCACTCCCTCACTCATCGGCAGCGACGGCAGCCCGAGTCTGTTGCCGTTTTTCTCTCTGACTTTGTGAAACTACAAACGACAATGTACCATGTCACATGATCAAATGTCGGTGAGGCCAGACAGAAAAATTAGTAACTCAGTTACGGGTTTCCATTCTTTGTGTCCAGGATAATGTGTCCGGCACATTCTGACCTTACACTTTATCATAAAAACCACAAGTCAATGAACCATATGTTTTGAGATAGATGTTAGAATAAAAGGTTGGGTATAGAAGATTTAGATCCTTCAGTTACGGTATGCTACCAGATGTTGATGAGTTCATGACCTTTAAGGGTTCAAATATCCCTATTAGTCTCCATTAGTCTCATTATTTTTTTTGGGGTTTTTTTTGGGCGAATGAATGATAAGGATTTTCTATGACGAAATTTGGACAACAAATGTGATACAACAAATTTGGAGACGGCCTCTAATGACTGCTATCTAGGTCTGCAACTTTAAGAATAATAAAAATCAAAATAAAGTAACGAGTAAATCTGTGTTGTAGTGAAGTCCTTTATTAAAATTCTAACCACTGTAAAACAAGTCGACAATCTAAGCATATAAAAAAATGGAATTTAAACTAAAACTAGAATTTCACACTATTTTTGAATATTTTATTTATGTTTATATTTTTTCTATTCTATTTTATTTTTATGAAAAAGGGAATCTGAAGAAGGCCAAGGTGTAGAGTTTAATGAAGAATGCAAACTGCCAAGGACAGCGACACAGCGTAGAGAAATAATAAGATCGAAGAGAATTTTACAAATTGTGATATTGATAATAAACACAATAACCGGACAAAATGGGTGCACAATACCGAGCTCTATAAAGCATCCGACATCATTTTAGTAAAGAATCATAATTTCGACCGACAATGGTGCAAGGATACAAATACATAGCACTAATAAGAAGGTGTCTATCTACCATATAAAAAAAATAGACTATGTTGTCTATTAATCGTACCTGTCTGCCTAATTATGTTTTTCCCAACTTAAACCATCTAGGCCTTCCACTGCCACGTTGCCAAGAGTGCACTAAATTGCACCAACGTAACAAAGAAGCAAACACATGTTTTGTTACTATCTAAGAAAGCAGTCTTATCTTTTAGGAATTTTTCAGATAAGTTTGAAATGAGATTATTTAGCTCTGTCTACATAGACCAATAGTATGTCTATATGCTTATGCAGCCTGTCTGTCAGCTCAAAGTATTGGTCGGCTATTTTAGTACTACCCTGGGTCAAACATGCTTAATCACATATTTCTTTAGTTATAAACTCTCTGAAAAGGAGGTGTACCTTAGTGATATGGGTAGTGCAATAATTCCTTTTAAGATCATTTTATCCGAGGTCACTACAACAAATCGTGTCTAACCCTGCATAAAAAAATGCCGAGAAAATATTTGAACAATGCCGAAAGTACCTTTTCTCGGTATTATATATTATGCCAGACAGATGCCGCAGAAGCCCATGCCGGTAAAAGTTTTGCAGCACTATTTAAAATGCCGTGAAAAACAACAAAACCAGCATTTCATAAATGTCGGAGATGGATAGCAAAGTGCCATGATGAAATACTAACGACGACATTTTAAGCATGCCTGAAATGTATCCTGGAGACCAGAAAATACTAGGTGGAAAATTGCAAAATGATATATATATATATATATATATATATATATATATATATATATATATTTATATATAGAGAGAGAGTCAGGCTAGAATACACTCGAATGTATCCGGAGCGGAATACACTCAAGTAGTTTTCCATGATGTAATATTTTTTTTGAAAATCTAAACCGTTGATCTTCTTAAACATCTCGTGAACAACTCATACGCAAAACTCGAGCACATTTGGATATGTATAGCTCATGTTATTAAGACCGCAAAAATTATGCATTTCAAATTAGTTTTGCGCGTTGATTTTGTTGCCCTTGGATGAGTGACTTACACTCATACAAATGGGCTCAAAATTTGTATGTAGCCTAGTTATAGTATGACAGTGAAGATCAACGGTTTACATTTTGCAAAAACTAGTCTTGATATGCAAACACACTTGAGTGTATTCGTGCGATCCGTACACTCCAGTGTATTCTAGCCTGACTCTCTCTCTCTCTCTATATATATATATATATAAATATATATATATATATATATATATATATATATATATATATGGAAAGAGGGTGAGAATCGTTTACCCAAACTTACAAAAATAATATTTTATTCAATTTTTGACATTGTTTCATACACATGTTTGTTGCCACATAGGAGTAATTACATTCAGATATAAAATTAAAAATATACATTCAAACTTTATATAGACTGCTTCAAGTAATACTAGATGAGCAACAACATGTGACTTAGACTCTGTCCCTAATAACTTTTGAATTGCGCATCACATTTATCGTGCAACACATAATTATATCTAACACATCACGATATAATAGATTGTGTGATGTTTTATAATTTAATAGTTGGCTTTCTCTTCCTCCTCTTGTGGCCTCCATTGATCTTTTGGCATTGTCATTGAACAAGCTTTAAAGAGTTAGGCGGGCTTTTCTTCTACTACTGTTGTATTTGTAGTAGCTTTACTTGAGCCTCGCATAGTGAGGACTGATGGCACATTGCTTCCTTGTTGTTGCTTCTCCAATGTTCCATATTTTTATATTTTGGCTTGATTATTTCTAGCTACTTCTTCAGGAAACCCCAACTCATCCTTTGCCATTCGAATGAGAATGTTGTCACAACAATTTGGGCTCTGGAACAAGAGTACCAAAAATTCATTAATAATTTGAAATGTATACTATAACTTGGTAAAAAAACCAGTAACATAGATGTATCACAACAAAGCATATCATCAACAACAAGTCTATAAAATAACACCACACGTGTCAAGTAAGAATTGTCAGTATGAAGAATGCTTTGGAATTCAATATATGGATCTGATTTAACTTATAGCTTAAGGGCTAATTTGATTGGACTGCAACTCAATGTATGCAGTTCCAACCGTATGTGTTTTCCAACACGTTACATTGGGTTCCATACATATGCAACCCACAACTGGAAAAGCA
Organism: Alisma plantago-aquatica; assembly: GCA_963693085.1. NCBI lineage: Eukaryota > Viridiplantae > Streptophyta > Magnoliopsida > Alismatales > Alismataceae > Alisma > Alisma plantago-aquatica. Next base: position 313,949,492 of record OY856415.1, on the reverse strand, counting down.
ATCACACCTGTCATGCTAATTTGTATAGGGAAATGGGGGAAAACTAAATGCACTCCATTCAAGCACAGTCCATTTCCTCCGCAAGTGTCCTTATAAGCACTACTTCCATTTCACCTTCTCACTACAACACTCACCCCAATAACTTTCATTTTTAGTTTGTTATGCTAAAACGGCTGCTGCAAATCTACATTGCACCAAATAAATGCAAATGAAAACCAGAATTCAAGCTCACTCCAACCAAACAAGTAATTGGTTTTCCAACCATTGCATTTCCTATTTTTAAACACATGCATGAAAAACCAACTACATGCAACCAGGCGTGCCCTAAGTCATAATCTAATAAGGTATGTAAACAAGGTCAAATGAATACCTATATAATCATATCAAACTTCAACTTAACTCTAAACTTAGATTGCATTCATTACAAAATGAGTACGATGATTAAGGAAAAGGAATACATTTACAAAACATTAAAAGCCATTTCAAAGTACAAGGAACAATCTCATCCACACTTATATTCACAAGACATGAAAATAAAATGTCACAACATTTATATTTCATTTCAAGTTCAACTAAACAATCTATAGTAATAATTGAATCAATCATAACCCATCTACCCACACCCTATTTCTTACATTCCTCAAGCCCCATTTTACCAAGTTGAGAGCATCCATGTTAGCTCCCCTCCTTGTATTACTAATGCCAGACCAGCAAAATGTTTTTCCTACCTTATCTGTTTTGTTACAAATTTGCATACTTTGGCTCATTCCTCTATTTTCCTTGTTGATTCTTTGGGTGACCATTAAGTGAATGAGATTCAAAGCTTATCTCTGTGAACAAAAGGGAAAGAGCAGTCTCCAGGCTCAACATGATGGTGTATCACTCAACATTGAAAGGGGACTAATATCCCTCAAAATGATCTGGTCAACATAGCCCCTGCAAGATCAATATGGTCTCTGATTATTATGCTGAAACAAGCTCTATCACCTAAGATCATAGTATCATGGGTGTTGATGTTTATGAACCCTGCAATAGGTAGTGAGTATGAACTTTGGGTAAAGGGGAGGATCAACATGGATGAAGCTTTATTGAGCTGCAAGCTCAGGTCCATCTAGTTTAGCAAGCTTGCCTCGACAATTGTAGGGTCACCTCTAGATGAACTAAAAATCAAATCATCTCAACACTTCCAAGTAGCAAGGCAGTAGGTAAAAGGAACTAGTAATCTCATTTTCAGTCAGTTGAGACTACAATAGTGTGAACATAGCAACCCCTCATCCAATGGGAGGTCATAGATGATTCTTTGAAATTTCTTTAGCAACCAAATAGGTTCAATAAAGGTACATCTGAAGAAAGAATGGTTAATTTCTCTTGGATAATTAGAGATGGAGCATGCAAAATCTTGGGTGATATTTTGTCAAAAAGTCTATATTTGGTAGGGATTTGATCTGAGAAAATCCTCTATATGAAATTCCTTGACATTGTTGGGGGGAGGGGTTAAGCTACCATATACTCATCGACATGTTCTGAGTAGGTCAGTTTTGCAGTAAGCATAACTAAGTCAACATAAGCATGCTAAACTTATGACAAGTGGGGTATGCAAAAGTAGCAGCCTAGTAAAAATGACCTAGAAGTGAATGCAATCAATATTATGGACTTTATATATAAATACAACATTATAAGTTTCAAATGAAAGGAAATTAGTTGTACCTATAATTCTGTAACATTAGACAATATGGACCCAATATATGCCTTATCTTTAGTTTAAATATATCTTCTATAGTCTAGTAATAAAAGAATATAAATCCAACTACTATAGCATAATATGAACCAAACTAATGTAGGAGAATGCATATTATACTCATCTAGTCTTTGTGATGATGGATCCCCTTATTAGAGAACATACACACATAAATTTAAAAACAACAGTGAGATAGCCACTTCTAATCTATGCACATCCCTTGAATAATTTAGCACGTAACTTGGAAGAAGCTTATGACACTTACATCCTCTAATCCTCCTCCTATCCTCGGGAAAGTAGTCATGGGAGGGACAGTTCCCAACCAACCATGAAAACTCAAGCCAAAAGCCTCACCCATGCCCAATGGAACATATGGTGCAAACATACTCCCGAGAATCTGCAAGCCAGGAAGGAGGAGGACAGAGCTAGGTTTTGTTATTATGGGATAGATAAGTGTGTGAGACATGAATTGAGTGGGTTTGGGTGCTTTCTTCATTAACCATGAATCCAATTTTGTGGTTCCTGGAATAGTTGAACTTAAAGTTGGAGTCAAAGTGTTGTGTAGCCATTATGTTGAGAAGGCTAGTAACAAATGACAAATAAGGTTCTCGGTCATCATCGGTCTTATTCTAGAGGAGACATAAGCACATGATCAAGAATTGTAGATGATCATTGGAGGGTCCAGGTGGTGAGTGATGGTGAATTACTAATAGTAGTAGTTTAGCATTAAGATTTTGAATCTTCTAAGTAAAAAATATTATACTCTTCATCCATAAATTGGATATTTCTACTACTAAATATGTCAGATACTTCAAAGAATAGTTGTAGAACAAGAACATATATCAAGGAGATCATATATAAGTAAGAGAATGCCAAAAGTTGTAAAGGTGTATGACACATTTTTTCCAAATCATGCTCGAATCATTCCAAAGAGTCACACATACAAATACCAAAATCTGATCTCCAACACACTCATCATATGAAGAACCAGCCTTATATCCATCAAAGAATCTCATTTTGCATTTCATGTTTGAGAAGTATCTAGATCCAATACTAGGGATATCAAGGTTCCTATAGATGTTCATAAGAAAACAAAAAAAATACAAGACCTAGAATAACGAAGGTTACCAAATTTTGTAGATATTCTCCCACTTAGGTTCGCCTTGTTTAAAGATCAAGTTGGAAGAACTTGTTCGGTTGAATACCTTTTCCATTTACTAGGGAGATGATGTTCTTGACATAATGCTTCATTTTAACAAAGTTTTGTGACATGGGAGAATTGTAGTAACTTGTTGGTGTGGAAAATGCATTTCTTTGATTATAGTTATTTTCTGATCTATACAATGTTTCTATTACCAAATCTTGCTCCATCTTGGTTCACCTGATCTATATGATGTGTCAACTCTTTCCATAATATTAATAGGACTTTTTATTCAAATAGAGCTTTCATGAAATGGGCTAAGTTTGTCTATAATCTAATGAACATGATCATATCCATGCTTTTTATTATTTGATTAGATTGATGCAATCAACTTATTTGTTTCCAACAATATTTCAAAAGTGTTCTATTTTCTCCACCTACAGGGGAAACATTTTTATTGATGAAATAATGAGATAGGTTTATTATTTCCCAAAGTACATTGGGGTTGGCATAGCAGACTTGAGTCACAGGGATGTATAGAGAAATACATTGATCTACTAAATATAGAGAAACATATAGTTGTCCTTTCCAATATTTCTAAATCATACATGATTTGAATATGTATAAGAGAGAAAGCTAAAAAAGCATATATTGAGTTGGCCTTATATTTTACCAAATTTCATGTTATCGATAATGAAAAACACTACTTCCAAGAATATAAACATACCTGTTCATGTTGACCATGCTAGGGATAAGTGCAACAATGATTTATGATGTCGTGGAGTAGGATATTGATGTAACTTAAAACATATATATTGGGGTTGGCATAGCAGGCTTGAGTCACTAGGATGTATATAGAAATACATTGATTCACTAAATAGGGATCAACATACATTTGTCCTTTTCAAATATTTATAAAACATCCACGATTTGAATATGTATCAGAGAGAAAGCTAGAAATGCATATATTGAGCAAGCCTTGTATTTTACCAAATATCAGGTCATAGATAATGAAAAGTAGTGTTGCTAAGAAAATAAACATACATGTTTGTTATCATCATGCTAAGGCTGAGAGCAACAATTTCTATCCCTAGAGGCAACTCATTCGCTAATCATGTCAAGCACTCCACGAGAGCCTACAATAGGACTAAATCAATTAAACCAGTAATAGAAATCAAAGAATTCTAGGATGAGTATGAAAAACTACCCCTCCCTGAGTAAGGTTTCCGATCCCTTTAAAAGATTCTACCCCTAATTGTGATTTTTAACTGAGAAGCATCACCTTCCTTTGTAAGCCAAACCTCCCAACATGAAGAAGATGTATCAAACACTTGAGATATGGAATTGTACATTCCATGTGCATCTACAGAAATATGTAGCTACAACATGCTTGTCACATGCCTCAACATTTTAGGAAAAATAAAGTAGTACTTATTCATCTATCTAATAACCTCTATAGCTTTTCTTTGGATTCCCATTTCAACCAAAGTTCCTTGAGGAATATATATGCATGAAAATTTGTAACATCCATATATAAACCATAGACAATTTTAGAGAAGTCATCTTGTTACTCCTAATTTGACTTGCTGAAGAACAGACACATATACAAGAAAACTTAGAGAATGGGGCATCCATTCAGACATAGTTTTCCTTGCTGGAGAATGAACATGTATAAAAGAACATTTTGAGATTGAAATGTCCATACATATATAAAACATAAAGTATTTTAGAAAAGACATACATTTCCTCTTGATTTGCCTTGTAGAAGAATAGGCTATATAGGAAAATTCAGACATTGAAACATCCTCAAGACCCATAGAGCTCGTTGATTGTGCAACTACAAATGTTAGACATCATTTCCTATACAATACAAATACATGACTGGATATATGTTTCCCAATTGTATGGATTAATTATTATCGATCCACTAGAATCTTGAAGGTGCATTGATTAGCCTATCTTTAGACCATGCCATGATTAGGAGTGCAATGTCATGACCTTCATGTAGATGTAGTTATTGTTTTTGAGAAGGGATGTGAATGAGCGCAAGGATCCATAACATCTTAGAATGACCAGAACACCCTTCTCCTGCAATTGGTGCTTCATTATGAACAAACATTGACAACCTTACATATTCATAAATGGATATAATGTTTATGGCTAACTAGAGGCCACCATGATATAGGATGGATGAGATAGGGTATAAGACACCACATAGGGAGTGTAGGCTGAGATGGACAATTATTATTCTTCTCAACAAAAGGAAATTCATCAATCATGTCATATTCAAGCTATAAACTATACCAATATTTTTACTTATAGTGTACCACACTCATTGTGCATATTAAGGTAGTTTGGTGGTTTATTTTCAATGTTTCTAACAAGTTAATTGCCTGTTTTAAGACCATAAAAATAACTAGAACTTGTAATTTTCCTATTCTATTCCCCTCTCTCGGTAGTCATATTGCTCGTGATCCCAACCTGTGGATAGAAACATTGATGAGAACCACCAATGATACTACTAGAACGAGTATTGATAGTGAAAGTAGTTGTTATGACCAACAAACTCACAATGCATCCTGCAGTTGCCTCCTCTGACCATCATTACCTATGCATGTATTGTTGTTCAGAGTTAGTTAATGACACCCAAACCTAGGGACAATGACATGTTGGGACCTTCACCTCCAATGAGGATCTCCTCACCTACCCAACCTAGTTTTTTAAATAGAGGCATATCAACATCAAAGGGATCACATTTTGCTCATACTCACCTCAACATTTGACATCACATTTGGTGGATTCTGCAACAAGACAGAATCATAGATCAAAAGGGACAGAAAGATGATTAGCAAAAGGATATGAGACAAAATGGATGCGAATAGGAATAAAAAAATTAGAATGGTTGGTATTCGACTGTGAAAATAAAGAGGGGGGAATATTTAGCCTTTCCATACTTTTCAAGTCGCACACCTAGGCAACCACCAAGGAGACAAGGCGCCTCATGGGGTCTGTCTGCCCTTCGTCTTGCCTATATTGCTGCATTGAGGTTTCATTATGGATCTGAAGGTATATTTATGTGTTTTCATGTTCCATGAGATTGTCTTAATGTTCAAAATTAATATTATTATCAACCTTATGTGACAAATATCATTCTTTTCAGAATTAATACTCTTCATACACATTTTCTAATTTTTCTTACTTAACATCTTCAATTCAATCTCTATGTGGTAGATATGCTGCTATTGATAGTGATTACATTTCTTAACACTTGGAGATATGACATTAAATATCTAGTGCTTGTTGATATGTCTCTTACATTGTTTACAATGATTCTTGCTTTCGACATTATTGTTAATTAGAATGTATTAAAAATGTAATGAATGTGTTCTCATACATGAAATATGTCTGTGGGGGATTAACTATAAATATTAATATATACCTACATATACAACTATAGAGTAGGTATACATGCGGGAAGAAATGTTAATAATTAATCATAAAAAATATGTATATATACAACAAAAATGTACTAAAATTATAATATTTTAAGACTACCTAGGCAACGTCAAGGAACTCCTAGAAGAAAAGGCGCGCAAGTATTGCGCCTTGGAGATTTGACACCTTGACTCATACTATTAACACTAATGCCATTGATAGGGTGGGTCACATGGTGTAGGTGATTGCATCTCACCATTTGAAAATCATGTGATAGGATGAAAAAAATCACAAAGGGATCTTGGTCGACCATCTTATTGTTTAATTAACTACCAAAATGTTGAAATTTTATGATGAAACAATCAAGCAAAAATTGATTTTGGTTATGATCATATTATAGTCCAGTAGAAGAGGGGGTGGGTGGCGAGCCTCATTAGAAACTACCAAGGTGAGATGATGTTGTCCATTTGGGCATGGCCTAATGTGGAGTCATGCATGGAGCTAGGACACACAACCTTAGTTGTTGTTCTAAAGTTGCTAGAGGACCACCACCTAAATATCTATTGGTTCTAGATGGGGCATAAGTCCTTAATGGACATGGAGTGGAGCTTAGAATAAAAATAGTGGTGGTGAAACCACATTTGAATATTATAAAGAATACCTTGGAGTAGCGGATTATTATAGGCTCAATGATTCAAAGTGAAGCAAATGATATAGCATTGGAAATAGGTTCATGGTGTTCCTACTTCCAGTTACTCATGATACATGAACATTATGATCTTCCCTTGAAGATTAGAGGCCTAGTGGAGATGGATGGGGGAGGTATACCCAATATTGTAAATATATGGAATCTACAATGTCATTTTTTGGTATACCCTATATTACACACATATGAAGAAAGGTATAGTTTCCATTTTTAGCATTTTGATAGGGGATGTAGAGTTGTTTTTTGTTGCACTTAGTACAAAGGGGTGATTAGTTTTTATAGGGTAACTATTTTGGGATGTGTCCATGTGGTTGTGAGTGTTTCCTACTTGAGGAGAGCAGGATGAATAAAAGAACATTATGACTTAATACAAAAAAAGATTTCATGTAGTGAACATGAGATAGGTAAGGGGTTACATGATGGTGAGAAAAGAATTGATTAAAATAAGAGAAGGTATCAAGCATAGGGGAGAAAGAGAGTGGAAGTACGGGATCCAAGATCATTCCTCCATGACTGAGGCATTGGTCCATTTTCCTCTCTCGACTACGAAAGAAATGGAAGGGCTTCCTATTTTAATTTTCTTCTAAAAAGAAATATATGGCTTTTCTTTTTCACCTTTCATTGTGGGTAGTGATAGAATTTTTTGCAGAATGTTCTCATAGTTAAATTATTTCATTTGTTGCAGTAGTTTTGGTGGTTCGTTTAGATCAACTATCCTTTGTAGTTACAACAAATTGCAACATTGAGACCAATATCTTCTGAGAAAAAATACTAAATATACTACCTTTTTTGACATAGAAATTATTTTTACAATGAGGCTCTTACACAATTACATTGCACTAGTAAGGACCATATACAATAAAGCATATAAACAAATATGTAAAAGGAAAAAAGAGAGTAGGAAATAACCCTTTTCAAAAAGTTATCAACGTAAAAATAACATACTCAAAGCAATAAGATAAGACATCTCAATGTATATGAATAAAAAAATTTGCAATGACTTTTAACCAAACAAAAAACAAGCTACACATTACTAAGGATCATGTCATCTTGAAATAATTGAAATACATTTTCAATGCCATAGGTGCTTCATTATGAGCGAATATTAAATTGCACAAGTATTAATAACTAGTACGTAATGCAATTTGTCCAAAATAAAGGGAAATTGTATAATGTGTGGCTATAAGCTGTAGAAGCAATTACCTCTCAAATATAATATCCATAGGAATGCGTCAAAAACTACATGTTGTCATTGAGGGACGTGTTATCACTATTTTTAGGAGTGAGCATTTCATCAAACACTTAGCATGATACAAATACATAATACGATGATCTATATTGATATGCACCTTAATCGGAACAAAACAGTGTTTTTGTTGGCAGTCCATATCCATGGTTGTTTCTCTTGTATAAAAACCTTTAAATTAATGACACTATCACCTGAGACAAACTTGATCGCAGACAGAGGCTAGGAAGAAACCAACAATGGGTAACGTTTCCACCAGTACCTAGTTTCATTTATCTCATACCTGCTACAGGTCAGCTTGGGATGTCAATGCCATGGAGAATACGGCAAGTAAAATCAGAAGACAATGATACTGGAACTCTTTATTTTCTATCCCCTACCGTGAGAGAGACCGTGCCAGAAGAATGCACCACTGTAGTTAAAAGTAGTAGTTTGGCATTCAATATTAACATGAACCAAGAAGTCCTAATGAATGAACAACCTGACTAACCTGCTATGAGGCTAGCAGTTTCTTTATCATTTTGAGAGAGGCAGCAGTAGGTGTGTCGTCGATAAATTGGAGATGACGCAGTGAACATTCTCATGGCCTTGGCGATGGAGAGGTTGAGATCTAACACTGAAGGTCTCACTTTGTGTTTAAACATCACCGTGATTCGAAAGTTTGTCACTGACACACAAGAGTGTATCCCCCTTTGTCAAAGATGCTCGCTGGGAAAAAAGGTAGGGAAAGAGGAACATGGAGGAAAAAGGTGAAGGAACTAGAAGATGGGGGTAGAGTGTGGTTTTGGCGAATGGAGAAATTGGAGAGACAAAAAAACATCCACCCTCTTGATGTCTCCTTATTACACAAATGTCATGGACATGGCCGGATATAGGGAGTTGGAAGCGCGCCAACTAAATAGGATTTCAGAAAATGCTGGCCAGAGCATTTGAGGCTTTTTTGTCCGGCACTAGAATCCAAATTGTCAGAAAATTATGCCGGATAAACTCAGATTTGTTGTAGTGGTCTCAAATTTTGATAGAGTAGACTTTTGGAATCTTAAAATGTCCAATGACTTAAGTGAAAGCATATGGTTGAGTTAGATTGAGAGTTCCAAGCTTTTGACAAAGTAGGTGTGTTGATGTGAGGTTGATATCATGATTAAGATCTCTCTTTTAATGCCTTTTTGAGGAATTTAATTGAATAGTTTAACAGTTGAGTTTTGGCACCAAATTTGAGTAGAAGGTAGTTTGAGTGGTAGGGAAGCTATGGTTAAAATTAGGTGGAAATTGGATATTCTTAGAGGAAGTTATGGAGGTTTGATTTTGGGGGAATAATGTGCATGGTTGATGGTTTATATAACTAAGTTAGGGCTTTAATTAGTGTCACACGCCCCTTGGTTCAGGCTGGACCGGTGTGGGCAAATCTTAGCCCTCCATAGATGATCTGGCAGCTGGAACCTTTATCTTGAGTAAGCCACCGATGGGCTCAAGCGAGGGACTCACTCACACCGTTGGATTAGATATCAAGGGTTCTTGGGTTGTCTCTAACCCTACGGTTAGAACAGGGTGAGGAGAGCATATGTTGCCCCAGTTCTCTCCACCACCACACTTTGTGATCGTGGCCCATCAAAGATACGAAGTGGGTAGTTTCCCTTGCCCTTCCAAGCACTGCTGTCTGAACTCTCATTCGAAATGTATGGAGAACTGGTCAGGGAGAATGATGCCCTGCCCCTCAGTTCTTCTCCATCGTGGTGAGCAGGTGGCGGCTAGAAGGGGTAGATGAGTTTTGAAGGGAGGGAAACAAGGAAGGAAGATTCACGAAGAGGATCGCGTATAGGCAGTTAGACATCACCTCCCCTAAATACATCCTCAATGATCATGTTTTCTTTGGTGGTTGGCTGAGTGGGGAGGGAGAACAGACTCCCCCCTTTCCTGATGAACTCCATCACAACAAGAAAACCATCATTGGAGGCAAGGAATGGAGCCAGAAAAGAGTCCATGGAGATCTAGATGAAGTGGATGAAACTAATAGTAGCCCTAGAAGATGGAGAGGAGCGCTATGGCACTGTCGATTGCTCACCGGAGCTTCCCCATCCGCAGCGGTGGCCCTTGCCGATAGCTACAGGATAGGGAGCCTCAGAGCCAAGGTTAAGGAGATGATCAGCCGTGGAGAATCAAAGGACCCTACAGGAGGTGTGGGTGGCCGTAGGAGCTGGCTTGGAGGCCCAGATCTTGGATTCTTGCTTGCTGGAGCACCTTCCCCGCGGCGGTGCCCTGTTTCACAAAGGAAAAGGGGCAGCGCGTGAGATCACGAGAACCAGGGACCATGACCATGGTCCGTGGCACACGGTCATGTTGCGCGGGATCCAGTTCAGGGGGACCAGGAGAAAGAGCAACACCCATGGCAACGTGGCGTGACGGGATTGGTCGAGAAAGGTAATTATCTCACAAAATGCTCAGAACATCAATAATCTATAGAAATTAGTATGACTGTCAGAAAAATACAAACAAGGTACCAAAACATTTAGAAAAATGAGTAGAATACAGTAGAACTATAATATCAGGCTTTTGAAGCATTAATCTCAGTGATATCATGTAATATGTGTAATGCTTATTTCTTGAGTAATAAATATTAAATGATGACATAAAATTATGGAAAAATGTCAATAAGTCCATAACCATGTTTAAAATGCATATGATGTCAGATATGGTCATGTTGATGCACGAAATCATGTATTTTGCTTAATGTGGATAATTAAGACTTTTAACCCCAAATAAAATGCATTAAATACATACATACTTAATAAATGATGAAATTTACTGAATAAGCTCATATCCTTATGTGGAACTTTAGATTTAATTATGAGATCATGATGATTCATAGAATCTGTGTTATATGAAGATGAACCTTGATACATGTCCTGAAACCCTAATTTTGGTTAATGATGTAACCTAGGGTTAATTAATGTGCACAAAAATTCTATGGAAGATAATGTTCAGATAATAGACCATAATCTAGAAAATGACATCAGTAAGATAATTCTAAGTCAAGAATACAAGTAATAATGAGAATACTCAAATGAACCAAGCTAAACCCTAATGAACACAATTAAGGTTAAGATGAGATGTAAGATGATGAGAACCTGATGATAGTATATGGTCTTGTCTTAATCAAGTTTGACAAAGACATAGATGACATGAGGAATATGGTTTAGAATGATCTATCTCTTTGTAAGGTATGTCATTGCCTCTTAGATTATTATACGATATGCTTGTGTTATATGTGTAGTAAATTACTTGGCATATGATATTAGATGAAATGACTATTCTTGTATGATATGTTGCTTGATTGTTTTCCATAACTATGGCTATGAACACATAAAACATAAAATATCTAATCCATCATATGATAGCACTAAACTCTTTGCTAGTACAGTGCATTGAAGTGGTCACAAACTCCTTGGGGGTAGATCACATGTTTAATGATCACAAACTCCTCGGGGGTAGATCATAAGGCCTAAAAACATCAAATCCCTTGGGGGCAGATGTACGAGATATATGATGGAAATGTGATTAAAATATATGTGTTCTCTTTTGTTAATGAACATCTTTGTGCAAGTACATGCTTTTCCTTATATTTGTTTTATGCTGCCACATATTAGTTTTATCTTATTTCCAAGATATGATAAGAGGTATATAAAAGACACGTAGGCGTACTTAGTAGAATATTCTTAAATATTGTGCTGATGTGTACCACATGTAATATTTTTGTTTAGGTTGTGGTTATGCTCTTGAAGATCCAAGGTAGTTGTGAGTTGAAGGGCGAGCTGATGTATAGGTGGACATGTTGTCTTAAGGTCCTGTTGTTTAGTGGTAGTACCTATATATGAAAAACTTTGTTGTTCAATATGTAATATCAAATGTTGTAACAATTCATGTTGTAATTATATGTTGAATGGTGAACATGTGTATATGGCTTTATTATTGTTCATGTGCATGTGCTACTATCATTTCCTTCTGATTCCCTTGATTTTCCTCTTCTTAGCCTAGTGTGTGGTGTTTAAATTTGGATTCTCACTGAGGTGAGGGTTTCAATTTGGATGTCACACATCATATTAAGTTTTAGAAAAACCGGGGACATCAAACAAATCCTGAAAGGTTATATATTGTGAGTAATAATTATATTAGTAAATGCACGTGCTTGGCACATAGCTCTTATAAATGATAGTGAGATATTAGTAGACATTGTTTATCATAAGGTCACCAGAATAGTACAAAACTATTTGTTGGTATGAAGAGGTTTTACATGAAAAAGACTGTAATAACATTTGCTTTTGTCAACATTTCATGTTTTCTATATTTGATGGTTGACTGTCATGCATATGGATTTTTAATGGAAAATCATTTTATTATCACATGTATTTGGATATCCAAGTTATAAACAAGCATGACAACCTAAACTACAATATCCAAAACAACTTTTGATATGAACTTTTCTTTGTCATGGCTTGTTCAAGACTTGGTGTCTGAAGTTTGATTTCTAGTGGTTAACTGTCCTAAAAAGAAATGACAATACTCATCAAAAGAAAAGTTTCATATAGATAATTTATTTGCAATTATTGATGATCTATATGTCTAAAAGGGATATATATATGTTATATATATATATATATATATATATATATATATATATATATATATATATATATATATATATATATATATATATATATATATATATATATATATATATATATATATATATATATATATATATGGCGTTCATTCGTTGCCCGTGCGGGTAGCCTAGATTTTCGCTACCCAGCAGCCAAAAAAGTAACTCTCCTGGCCAAAAAAGTAACTCTACTGTCAAAAAAGTAACTATGGTGAACGGAAAGTAACTACATGAATAAAAAAGTAACTCTGTACAAAATATACAACATATATATATAAGGACGGGTTTTTTGATTTTGGCTGGGCAAATGATATTAGTTTTGCCTAAAATTTTTTGGAGAGCTAGACAAAATAGTCCTCTACAATTGCGAATTTTTTTTTTGAAAAAAAGTGGTCAGAATGGTGGGCGGGTAGCTACCCGCGCGGGCAATAAAGATGGGCCCATATATATATATATATATATATATATATATATAAACCCTCGTTATAATTTGGACTATATAGATATATTTTTGAAGGAAAAAAGATACATTTTAATTGATTTACATACCAAAATAAATAAATTTCATGTAAATTAGAGAGAAAATATGTGTTTAATTTGTGACGAGGCAATGTTTTTGTTAGATAATTGTGTTGTAGAGAGTATACAAAATTTGAAAATGCGATCTTTTATGCATATTAGGACATGGTGTTAACATGTCCTTACCATTGCTAATCAAAATTTAAAGCTGAAACCTAGTAAGTGTTTTATAGATTTTATTATAAGCATTCAAAGAAATTGAAAAAAAATCTAGAAGTTGAAATTCACAATTAACCCTTGTGCTAAGATAACAACCCGCCCTACAATTTGGTGATAAAATTCTTATTTAACTGAATTGGATTGAATTGATGCATATGATGTTATTTTTGATGAGAAGAACTGAAATGGATTTATTAAGGGAAGTCATATTTGTATTTATTTTCCTATACTCATATATCTAGATCATAATCTTGCATGACAACCTAAGCAACACTATCCATAATGAATTTTGTAGTTGTCTTTCTTTTGTCTCGAGTTGGAGACAAATAAATATCTATTTATTCTCAATATGAGAAAGAGTACTTGGGGGCATATGAAACATATGGGATCAATAACTATAAACTCCAATTTCTAGACCTTGAATTTCTTACCTAATAAGAAGTTATTGTATTTAGTAAATGATAAGTACTCTTCTACTTTATTGCAGCAGCTGATGTTTTAATTGTCTAGTTTGGACTAATGCCATTGTTACCATCACTGTACTATAGTATTTAGATCTTTCATCTATTTCATGCATTGTAGCATATAAAATCCAGGATAGAAAGAAATGAAATTCCATATTGACCAAAAAAAGAAATGAAATTCTATGTTTCCATTGCCAAAAGACATTTTCCATTACCAGTCACACTTTTCCCAATATTATTAAAAAAAAATTATCCACATCCAACCAATGCATCATATTCTCATTTACCTTGGTTAACCCCAAATCATTGTTAAAGACCAACTACTAAACTCTAATTATTTTTCATGATAGTACTGTAGTTGATAGGAAAAAATATAGAAAGTAGTTAGATAATGACTCACTAAAGTAAATTAATCTATTCACACCCTACAATCATTCATTAAAATATTATAATTTAGTTTTAAAAATTTAAGGAATATCAATAAAAAATGTCTTGGGCATTTTGAATTAATTCTTAGAGTTAGATGGATTTATGTTTCATATTGTTATCCTTGTTTGAGAAAAAAACACTTAGTCATGACTATATTAAATTGATATCATATACATATACATATACATATACATACATTATATATATATATATATATTGTGTGTTTGTATTAGTATATGAAAATAACACATAATGAGTATATTTGGTTTTCCATAATGTAGTTGGATTCTTTTTTTCATAGTATGTTTAGAAAGAGTATTAGAGAATTGATTATGATTTGTAATTGAAATAAATAATTTTTGTTTCATATTTTGAAGAAATAATGAGAGTCATGAACTTTTTATAATTTCCTTCTTATATTATCTATATAAATGGATGCAACCGTAATATGTGTTAGGATGAGGTAGCATTTTCTCACTATAAATCAGAGATCATATAATAGCTGAAAAGATTCATATTACAACTCTTTATTACTTGCTCACACAATTAACTTAATGGAATTTCCTAGTGATATGATCAATTTTGAATTGTCAAGTGAAGTTATAGTCTCTACCAATCACCTTGTACTCAAATACTACAATAAGATCATATGATTCATTTTACCAACAAAACAAAAAGTAGAATTGAAGTGATTGTGATAATCTAGATTCTAAGAGTTGTGAGGAACTTGCAATACTAAAATTAAATTGGAAAAGAAGTAAATATCAACGTCTGGGTAACTATGCGATCTTGCATAATGTTAATCTCAATTAACTTTTGTTATAATTTTATTTGAGACATATTCTAATTGGAGTCATATAAATGATGAACACATATAAAACTTGCCACCACATCTCAGTTGTATATTCTCAAGTTGAATAGAAGATTACTCGCTCATGTACATTAAGTAAAATGAAACTAACCAACAAACAAATGAAAAAATAGTTTCCCTTATTTTAAATCATACGACGTCAAACAGTTATAAGCATACAAATTCAATACAATAAGCTAAACATATGGTAAAGAATATTAATTGGAACTCTTTTTTTTTAGGTACTATAGATTTGTTCTAAATTAATTACTAATAATGAAAATTTTCATAACTATATGCAAAATTTAAAAAAAAGTGATAAAAAAGAGAGAATAGAACCTCTTATGCTATGCAAAACATAAACAAAACCACTAAACACTTTATTTTAATGCAAAAAATTAGTTGTGGGCCTTATCATTTGAACATAAGCTTATCTCACATTATTAAACTTAGTTTTCAATCTATGATATTAAGAATATTTCTCCTTCATATTAGTTGAGATGCTAATCAACGAGAACTATGAATTTTAAAATTTTGTACTTCTAGTCACTTTTCTCAACTCTAAAAAAATAAAACAAATATGATTTGTAATGTTTATAATTTAGGAATGACTTCAACAAAATTATGCACATTTTACCTTAGCTTATTGGCATTATGCATATAAGTTAACAGAAACATCAGTTAAATAGATGACACCGAATGGTATAGCACGATTGTATCATAGTTATTTGATGCACATAAATGCTGAACCAATATCGATACTTCTCTACTCATGCAAGTTCTAAGTAATGAAATTTGATAAATTTGTATGAAATTGTTAGCAAAACAATGAAACTAAGATGATGACATATTTCTTACAATTGAGAGAATGAACACGCATATGAATAGAAAATTAAAGATAAATGCAAGATAATAATTACAATGCAAAATATGGAGATAACTTATAGTTTTATGATAGTTAAAAAACATAAAATTAATTTCGAATTGGAACGAAGCTAATCCAATGCAAAACAAACAAACAACTTCCATGAAGTTTCATGCCATGATATATTCTCCGGTGGAAGACAATTAATTGGAGTGTAGGCATTCCATTGTCATCCATGTATATTAACCATGATATCAACATAATTTTTAATGTAGGTAGGTTCATGTGGTGATTTTTGAGAATGCATTTGTCATGCCTAGTAATGAAGATAGGAATATAATATAAAATGAATTAGCAAAACTTATTCCAATAAAAATGAATAGACAATGGATAATGAATGTAAGAATGATCAATACTAATTTGGATGTTTCACCTTTACATAATCTTCAACATATCAAGGAAATAAGGCATAATTGCTCAACGTCAACATCTTGGAGAAAAATAATGTGATGGATCTTTGAGATAAAAAGTTTAAGTGTGTGGGGATGTGCATCATAGAGGTCCAAGGGATAATACATAAGCAAACTCGGATAGAGCTATTTTGTAGTTGATTGCCTGATTACCTCTAACATATGTTGCAATGTTTCCCTAGAACAAGCAAATGTGTTGCACTGTTGTAACTAAAATGGAGTTCAAACATGATGAGTATGTGTCGCAAAATTATGTCATCACTGTATAGGGATTTATGAACTTGATCTAAACCCATGACTTGCCTTCCACTGGATCTATGTATTACTTTTATTTGTAGACCTAAGGCAACATTGTTGAAGTAATTTTCTGGCACAACTTGTTCAGTTTGCGCTCCTAGTATTTTACTCTAGTACTGTGTCATAATCTGACTGACAAAGATTCACTTCCTCTTGATACTCTGGAAGATCAGGCCATGGCCCATCGACACTGTGGCCGTCACATCCTACGTCTGCACACATCTCCATCTGCAATATGAAAACTCTATCATTGGGGGTTGTATTGTGATTCACTATCACCATGGAAAGAATTATGGAATAATTATAACATATATGTCATATTTCTAGGGGGTGAAAGAGAGAATTTAGGTTTAGTACCTCCACATGTAACATTGTTGGGAAGTAAATATCTGGTGCAACCTATCTTTGGCTCTTAGGATTTAATTCAATGTTGTGTTAGAATCCGACTTACAATGAATCACTTCCACTTAATAGTTAAAACATCATGCCATTGCCATTCGGAGGGCGACTATCACTTTCTATATCCAGACGCATCTCTAGCCGCAATATGAAACTTGGGGTTTGTATAACCCACTCCCTTCATATACTATAAGGTGATATCCCCATGGAAAGAATCATGACATAATTATAACATAGAGGGGCATAACTATGGGTTATGAATTGTGTTTTAGGGAAGGAGACATTCATTAGATGAGGTCTCATGAGGATGGATATGATTTTATTTGAGAAGAACGAGATTATCGTGTAGTAAGTTAGAGACATAAATGAGATGGGTTCTACTGAGGATGGAGGCAAGTTTATTTTTCTTGGTGTTTAGTAGAGTAGTATAGTAGATATTGGTCATTAAGAGACACATGACTTAGAAGGGGAGCACATGCAATTTTGGTAGTCACATGCTATAGGTTGGAGGTAGTTAGTTGGAAGTTCATCGAGTTAATCTATTGTAGTAGTATATGTAAATTGTTGTCAATTCTACATAATATTAGTCGTAAACATGAGCATGTCCAAGAAGGGGATCTAGACTGCAAGTTTGCAATATCTTTTTGGATAAATTTGAAAGGATGACTTACATATTTTTGTACTTGCCAAAGATCTTTGAATAAGTTTGAGAAAAGTTTGAGAGACAACTTTTATGTGCTTTTACAACATGTCTATGAGTTCAGTGGTACAATAGTGTACTTGATTATTATTTTTTTAAATAGAAATAATTTTAATAACCATACATTATGATTCAGAAGGAGTCAATTGGAAATTATTGCAGTTGTTCTAATTTTGAGAGTTGTGTTTGAATCATTTTGAATGGTAATTATATATTTGTCGTCAATGGACTCATGTCTATGATAAAAAGCACATACTAATATGTTTTTGAATCACACATAACACATTATTTCAACTATGTAACACATGCTTAGCAATTGTCTTCAGCTCGTACTAGTAAATGTGAATGTGAAACTAGGCACAACCACTCCATAAGATATTTTTCCATTATTATATTTGAATGGAAGGAAGAGAATCAAAAGATATCCAAGAAGAGTCTCCTCTTAGTGTGTCCTGTCTGGGATAGAGGTGGGAGCGCTGCAAAATTTGGTAGATCATAAGTAACACGATTCCATCCAATTCCTCTTATGATAGTAGAAGTAGAGATATGGTAAGTGTGTGAAAAAAATTGGATGGTAGGAAACCAACTAGGAATAGAAAGTCGTTGGATGCTTTTTTTTGTTGGCCTTCTTGTTATCATTACAGTCAAGTGGGAATAAGCTAGTGGTATTGTTATTGAGGGATGACATGCTAAATAAAAGAATGGCAAGCATTCACGTTTGAGCTCAATATGGAAATGTAAATCCAAATACCAAATGTATATTGACCAATACAAGAGATGTAAATACATTTAACCTCAACTAGGAGAATTTACCTGACCGATTCAAAACATGGATGATATGATCACTTTGTTTGTTCTTGTTATGGAATTACTGAACATATTAGACACATTATGGATCAACATTTCCCTATTAAACTGGCTACACAAATAAAGAATACCAAAATAGATTAATATCTACGTTTAGGTCTGCATTTTAGGTGACAATTTAGTTGAGGATGTTAAGCCAATGATGACTTTGCTGAAGGGTATTGCCAATAACATACCATAATTTTGTTCATAGATAATGTACATGTATCTTTGGTAAGGTATGTCCAGAGATCCAATTATGTGATGATTGACATGGCACACACCATAAAGGATTTGATTAATACTAATAAAGGCAAGCTTCCAATTTATTCTGTTTCACTCAATTATGATATAGTGAGGAGACAAAATGAATGTCTAAAGAATGGCATTACTCAATGACGTATGTCTTCAAGTACACGACTTGAAAAAATGAGATCATACGGATGCTAAGGGTATGTACACTCTTATTATGTCCCTAGACGGTTGTTAATGTGGAAGGCAGATAGACACTAGTAACACATAAGAATAGAGTGTGGGTTGGTTGATGGTAGAATCTAATTAGTCATGATATGGTATATCAAACCAAGCACATAGATACATGTTAGTCAATAATGTATCATACAGACCCACCTTGATAGTGACAAATTAACACCATTATTGGTAGTCATACTTATATCTCATAGTGAGAGTGGTGATTGTGATTCTTAGACCTCAAGTCACTACACTCATCATATCTCACTGGGTATACTTTGACATCATCAAATGTAATCTTGAAATACTAGTTGCAATAAAGGTGATGATTGGGTAGCTTTGACACATGTGGACTGACTATGAGTGATGTAGATGGGATTTTTCCCTCTATTGGAGTTTGATATCCTAGCCACATCATAAGAGCGACTAAGAAACATATGCACATGTACATGTGAATCAATATTTCATATTGATGTCACATAATCTCAGACAGTCTTCTCTTGGTTCAAGGAACATGGGTTGAATGTTGAGAGGATGACGATTCCATGCCTTGAGTTCTTTTCGGATAACATAGAAAAGTGAATTATACATTCATTGCAATACCTTGGATAAGTTGTAGGTTAAAGTTGTTCTCCAACTTTCCATTCACTTGGGTAGCACTGAGTGTGTGACTAGGCACCTCTATCTACATATGATGTCATACATATATTATGGTCATTCATTGCCAATGTGACATGGGACCTATAGGGTCACACACACATAGGAACTCATCCAGAAGATGATTTTAATCTTGAATGATGATTGGATTGATTACTAAAGTGTTTAGGAATTCCATTCAAGGAATAGATCAGCTGACTACACTGTGAATAGATCGACTCACAAGATGACACCAACTTTCGAAGTGCCAAACAATCGACTCACATGATGACACCAACTTTCGAAGTGCCAAACAATCGACTCAAAAGTTGAGATGGCCTTTTGGAGTGTCAAGATGATTGAAATTGAATTAGTTGGAGTTATGCACGAATAAGGCACCAACTGATCGACTCATTGGGTGAACTGATCGGCTCGGGTGAGGGAGACGACCGATTCACCTGGTGAACTGATCATCTTAGTTGGGTCGAATGAAGTTCTAGTAGCTTTTGAGAATTCATGAGAAGATTATTCATTTCACTGGTTCAATCTGATTGGAATAAGGAATTAATGTTTGTATTAATTGGATTTGATTTTTCCAAATTCATGTGTGATTGGGAAATAGGAGAAACAATCAGTTCGCACCGCAAATCGATCATCTCGCATGTGATCCTATTGATCTAGTTGTCAAATGACCATTTCAGGAGTTACAGGTTGCCAAAATTTAAGATCTTATGATCCCTTCCACTCCCACATAGATTGGGAACCTAGACCCTAACCCATCTATAAATATAGGGGTACTGGGGGCTTCCCAGAACACAACCCAATTTCCTCTGACAATTATTATCCTCTATGGTTGTGGTAATCAATATAGAGCCTGATCAAGTCCTACCCGCTCAAGGAATGGATAAGAAGGAAGAAACAATTGTTGGAGAGAAAGTTGGTGACTAGTACACTAACTGGAGGGATGAATCCTTTTCTTATAGAACGACAATAGTTTTGGTTGGTGTGTGTGGACTTCTCTATAGGAGAGGAGGTTGTTGTCTACCTCTAGGATGGCAACATCATCCTACAGTCCATGGTGAGACCAGGAGTTATTACAGACGTCATTTGAGTCTGCTATTCATGGTGAGGACCAGGAGTTGCACATACACTGTCTAAGAGAAACTACAACATAGTGGTATTGCAATGAGTTGTAGTCACTGGACTTACCGCAGGACCAGTTATAAACTTGTTAAACCATCCTTCCTATTTCATAGTAGTTGATGCAATCTTGCTATTATGGGGAACACACATAAAAAAAATCTATTGTTATTCTATGTGCCCGTATTTCCCCATAGTGGTATCAGAGCCACATCAATTTACTATATTTTAGTATAATTGATATGATTTATTTTTTGGTTTTATCAATTATTTATCGCATACAATGTGAATATTAAAACTATCTCATAAACGTATCCAGTCAAAGACCACATTATCCCAAACTAACATATATATATATACATATATACATACATAAATACATACATATATATATATATATATATATATATATATATATATATACATAAACCCATCCCCTAGGGTTCGGCTGGGTGATTCCCAGGAAATCTCTGACCCTAGGCGCATGTCACCCACGTCGGCAGCCTCCCAGGCCGTCGGCGTCAACCGCCAACCCACCCACACCACCATACCCTCCTCCCACACCGCACAACCCCACCCCACCCAAGAGAACGAGAGAAAAGGAAGCATGAAGACCCCTAGCCCTAATGGATTGGGGGGAAACGAAGGCAGTACCATGGTCCCTGTGACCGTAGAAGTGAGAGCGGCGACGACGGCATGCCGCAAGGATTGGAATTGTATTCTGAAGGAGCCGCCACCACACAAGTCCAATGAAGATGAATTCCCATCATTGCGACGCTCAGAGGGACAACTCCACATTGACCTGGCGAAGGAGGAGTTTGATAAGATGAGGAATGTATGTGAGTACTCAATCATGGCCTATGTGCTACAGAAGCACCCATACTATCCACATTTCCATGCCTAGATCAAGAGGACCTGGAGGCACAAAGGATCCTTTGACTTGATCTAGAGGGATAATGGTGTCTTCTTGATTAGGTTTTCCAACTTGACAGACAAGAAAACCATGTTGAACCTTAGGCCATGGTGGTTCGACGACGAGCTTGTAGTTGTGAAGGATTATCAGTTTGGTGATGAGCTAAAACGAGATGCCTTTACGACGATCCCAGTGTGGATAACGCTAGGATCCATTGGTCATTCTTGGACACAGAGGGCGGCCGGGACCATAGCTGTTGGCAACGGCAAGGCGCTCTTCATCGACGACCGCTCTCTAGAGTCTGATGAGGCATGAGTGCTGGTGGAACTCAAGGCCGATGAGAAGTTGGTGGAGCAGGTTTGGCTGAATGTGAAAGGACGGGAGGGCATGCCTGTTGCAATCTTGTACGACCACAAACCACCAAAGTGTAGCCTGTGCAAGGCGTTTGGCCATCCGAAGGGGCGTGCAATGGAGAACAACCCAAGCCAAGGAGGGACGAGGTCATTGCTGAGGAACCCAGGGACACAGGAGCGAGCACCAAACCATGGGTGGAGAAGACCAAGAAGGAAAGCACGGGCACAACGTAGGTGGAAGGAGTTGCCGAGGTCAATACTGACAAGAAGGAGGGGAAACTTGCTAAGAAGGCGGCAATGGCTGCTGAAGGCTCGATCGTGCAACCTGCTACTAGTGAGAAGGCGTCAATGGCTGCTGAAGACTCGATCATGCAACCTGTTGTGGACAACACAATGGGAAATGTCGAAGGGGCTAGTAGCAACACTACTGAATCAAATAGGGGAAAGGCACATGACGCAACAAAGAAGAATCAGTCTGGAGAAGCTGAAAGTGGGTTTACACCTACATCAAATAAGTCTGGGTCACGACTAACATGTATCCCAAAATCCCAAAGAGTGGGGTCGATCCTTGACACTACGAATAGTTTTGGGACACTCTCTGACTCAGATAAAGAAGAAGGGGAGATTGTGAAAGATAAAGGGGCAAAAAAGAAGGACAACAAGAAAGAGCCAAGAAGGCAAACAAGGTCCACAAAAAAACCTTGATATGTCCATGCTACTATGGAATATAAAGGGTGGGTGTGACATGAATAAGAAGAAGGAGGTTTGTGAGTGGATTGCTGCTAGTGGCCACTCATTAGTTGCTTTGGTGGAAACAAAAATAAAGGCTCAAAATAGTAATAGCATCAAATATCTCTTCCCACAAGGTTGGCACCACGTGTCTAACGTGGAGTGTGGTGATGTTGCTAGAGTCTGTGTGGTGTGGAAGCCCAATGCTTGGCAGGTGTCAGTGATACAAATGTCAGATCAGCATGTCACAATTGACTGCATGAATAATGGTGGACTGCAGATATGGATGACAAATGTCTATGGTCATAATGACAACAGATCAAGGCTTGAATTATGGAGAGATTTGGTCACTCTTTCCAAATAGGTGATGAGTCCATGGCTGGTTATTGGTGATTTCAACATAGTACAACTATAGGCAGAAATAAGGGGAAAGAGACTTGCTACTACAGCTGAAGTGGATGCTTTTAATCAGTCCATAGATAAGGCAGGATTATATGAATTACCTATGGTGGGTGGGGACTTGTTCACATGGAATAATGAAAGAGCTCTAGAGTATAGGATAGCAAGAAAGCTTGATAGAACCTTGGTGAATGACGAGTGACTGAAAATTCTTCCTAATGTCCAGGTAAAGGCCGACGGGTCGGATATTATTGATCATGCACCTATTTCAGTTCAGATCACGGAGAAAAAATAGAAAAGGATGCCTTTCAGATTTCTAAATTACTGGGCAGAATGGAAAGGTTTTGATGATGTCATAAAGCAAAGCTGGAATACTCAGGTGATTGGCAATCCTATGTACATGTTTACCAAGAAGCTGATGTACACCAAGATGGCTCTTAAAAAGTGGGCAAATGAGGAGGTAAACATTCCAAATCTGTTGAAGGTGACAAAAAGGGAGTGCAAAGAGGTCAGAGAAAGACTGTTGGCTGATCCACTGAATCCTAATCTGATAGAGAAAGATAGGGAGTTAAAGATGATGCTTGAAGATTTGAAAAAGGCAGAGGAAAAATTCTACTGGCAAAAAAGTAAGGAAAAATGGATAGAAGATGGGGACTGAAAAACAAAGCTCTACCATACTGCTGTGAGGAGGTGGTTAATAAATATGAGGACCTTAAAGAACAAGCTATAAACTTCTACACGTCGTTGTATAACTAAAACTTTCCTAATGACATTGATGAGGGGGAGGCAGTTGATTGGAAATACAAACTCACAAGCACTCATAACGACATCCTCACAAGAAGAACTGATGAACATGAGGTGAAGGAAGTTCTTTGGAGTATTGGTATTAATAAGTCTCCTAGGACTGATGGTTTCAATGCTTTCTTTGATAAGAAGATGTGGGAAATTATCAAAGATGATTTGCTTGCTTATGTGAATTGCTTTATGGAAGGAGGAAACATGGTGAGATAGGTTAATCACTCATTCCTTGTTCTTATTTTGAAGAAGAAAGTCACATCCTCTCTTGCATATTTTCATCCTATTACTTGTTGTTCGGTACAATATAAGATCATTGCAAAAATCATGGCTGCCCAATTGAAGTTGGTCCTCCCTTATGTGATTTCTATAAATCAAGGAGCCTTTGTGACATGTAGAAGTATTAGTGACTGTGCCCTTCTGGCGGGTGAATTTCTCATGGACTATAATGTTATGAGAGGAAGCAGGAAGGCTTTCCTAAAACTTGACGTTTCCAAAGCTTATGACAGTGTGAGATGGGAGAAACTATGGTGGATCATGCAACAAATGGGATTTAATGATCAGTGGATTGGCTGGATGAAGTAGTGTGTTGGGACAACTAGCTACTCTAGCCTGGTAAATGGCACATCTACATGTCTCTTCAGAGGTAGCAATGGACTGCGCCAAGGTGACCCCTTGTCCCCTCTTCTTTTTGTGATCGTCATGGAGTACTTCACAAGGAAGATGCAACAAGATAAAGATCGGAAGGAAATAAAGCCTTACACAGTCCATGGAATGAAGGTAATGACGCATTTAATTTTTACAAATGATATTTTGGTGTTTGTTGAAGCCAAGCAACAATATTTGGAAAATCTTAGTGGCCTTCTGGGAAAGTTTGGGATGCAAACGGGGTTGTGTATTAATGTAAGAAAAACCCATATCATCTTGATTAAGAACTACTACCATATGAAGGATAGGCTCACACAAGCTATGGGAGTAGAGAGAGGTGAATTCCCAACAAAAATATCTAAGATTTCCTTATGCTGATGGAAATCTACACATCAAAGACTTCACCGAGTGCATTGATAAAGTGGAGGAAATGATAAATAGGTGGCCAACACAAAAGACATCCATGGTGGGACGCAGGATGTTGATAAAGGCATCCATAGAATGACTTCTTATCTTTTGGGTACAACAAGGTGAAATGCCCAGATCTGTTCTGGATAGAATTGAAATGAAGATGGCTAATTTTCTATGGGGAAGTGAACACCATCCTATGAAGTATTCCAGATTGGCATTTCCTACAAATTAAGGTGGGCTGCATTTAAAGACACCCAGAGACATTGCCAGATGGGGAACAATGAGAAGGCTCATCACTTTTCAAGAAGGCACATCTACGTGGGGGAAGTGGATGAGAGACAAATATCCTAGAGGGCTGGAGTTTATACTAAAGATTAGAGAAGGATATTCAAGAACCATCAACATCATGAGAGAAACATGGCCACAAATCAAACACTTGTTTGTTGCAAATGATTCCGGGGGATGGCAGCTCAAAGACAAAAATATATGTATATGGGAGGTGACCCGGGTAAAGGGCGCAAAGGACCTTGTGGGAGACCAAATTTGGGGCGGCAGGTATGTGCCCAAATGGAGCATGTGCATCTATAAATTTCTGCACAATGTTCTTGCTACTCTGGGTAGAATAAAGGGCTGGAACTATGATATCTCTATTGTTTGTTTGCTATGCAGGGATGGAGAAGAAAGCCACAACCACCTTTTGGGAGAATGCATCTTCACTAAGGAAATATGGGAGTATTTATGCAGCAAATTCATATTACAAATTCAACTTTTTGCTGATCTGAAAAGAATGATTGCTAGATGCGGAGACGAAGAAAAGAAGACTCACTTGCTTACTGGCCTATGCTACCATATCTGGGAAGAGAGGAATGCTAGAAGACATTAAGGAAGGTCCATGAATGCCATAAGCATTGCTGTAAAAATATGTAAATGTGTTAGACGTAGACTACACATTAGCTAGATGTGTGAGTTGTAGCTTTGATCTGGGTATATGGCGTTGGGCCTACATGTAAACTCGACCCCCTATATTTTTAGGGGGGATGTCACGATATACTTACCTGATTCCGATATATATATATATATATATATATATATATATATATATATATATATATATATATATATATATATATATATATATATATAGAGAGAGAGAGAGAGAGAGAGAGAGAGAGTCTATTAAGCATGGTTTAAGTGGTAATTAATGTAATCCAACTCTACAAATGCAAAATATATGGTTTGGATTAGATGCTATAAAAAATTCATGATGATCATATTTTTAATTTATTAGGTATAAACCAAAACATTTTAATGGTAGTTGCTAATTTTTAGAGTTACCATTTATTTGCATTATCATAAAGCTTTTAGATGAGGGTGCCACATATCTAATTGGAATAATTAGTGAAACACAACTTATCTACCCGATATACTATATATTCATTAGGTTGGATCATGCCAAGTCCTGGGAAGTGTGCAAAATAAGGTCTAGGTATAGGAAATTTATTATTCCTTAGGGATAGATTCCCTAAGGGATATATATATATATATATATATATATATATATATATATATATGGGTATATATTCAATACCGGTATGGGTAACTAACTTTAGTTACCCGTGGATCTATTTTATAATAGAAAGGTACCTATTTGTAATGGGACAAACAACATTTGTAATGAGATGACCAAATCTATAATATAAACACTCATTTTGTATTACACATCTGCTTATAGTAAACATGATATTTATGACAACAATTTATGCTATAATACAAAATGAGTGTTTGTATTGCAAATTTAGTTATTTCATTGGAAATTATGTCTGCCTCATTACAAATAGGCACCTTTCAATTACAAAGTAGATCCATGGGTAACTAAAGTTAGTTATGGGTAGTGAATGAATGGAATATATATATATATATATATATATATATATATATATATATATGAAATTTACACATGTCACTTAAAAAGTGGTTTTGATGGTGGATGTGTAGCATGGTTATCGCCAATATTTGTGTAAGGTTGGATTATTTGGTTTCATTCTTGTTTTATCTCAGTTTGCATACCAATCCTCCACCTCCTTATTTCCAATATAAAGTTAATTCTTTCCTACCTTTCTCCCCTCGAATGTAATTGAGGTTTCTCTTTACAATGTAATAAAGTAGAAATAGGATAGTTTCCTCTTTGAAATGACAAAGATGACAATCAACATCAGGCGAGCCAACCGTTTCACGTGATGAGCCGACCATCTGGAGGATTGAGGAGGAAAAACTTCATGAGCAATCTGATCACCTGGTGGATCCAACTTACCGTCTGAGGTGTCCAAACATTGGTTGGATAGGAGGCTAGATGAACATTTCAGAGAACCAACTCGCCGGCCAAGAGGCGAGATGATCGGTTTAAGGGTTGAACCAATCAACATGGATTGGAAAGCATATATCTACACCAACAACAAGTTCATACATATGATGTGATGATTGACCTAGGTGGTAGTTCCTTGTAGCTCCAAGGAATTATAGTAGACGTAGTCATAACCATCACTTTTTTTATACTACATGTTTATGTTGTAGGATATAACATGTATATGATACATACTATATATGTGGTTATTGGATACAATATATGTATATATATGATGTATGTAAATACATCACTTAAGCATATTAAGTCTAAGATGTTTTCTAAATAGCGGAACACATGAAGTGCTTGATCGACCAAGCGTAGCTTACACACCAAAGCATGATGCTCTTTCTATCTCGTGGAAGTATGATGGTAATAATGTAGGTTCTTCAAAAGCGGGGTGCATTATTATCGTGTCGAATTTTGAGTCAGACTTAATTGGTGATTCTTAGAGTGTCTAGGGCCAAAAGAATCGAGATGATTATGGAAAGGACTTACACATACTATCTATCCAGAATTGTATATGATGCAATTGGCAAAAGTTGCCTACCTTGATAATTGACTATGTATGCTGATGTTGGTTGGGTCATAGTTGAATTATTTTGGATCTTGGCTCATTAGATAATTGTTTGCTACAATTTTCAAAATTGATACTTGAGGGTTGTCAATTTGATCAAAATAATGAGAGAAATAGTTAATTAAAGATATAATCAATCTCATAAATTTTTAATCAAATCAAATCAAAATGAGTTTTTGACAAAATTGCAAATTCTTTTATAGAACCAAATGGCAACAAACAACAATCACTTTTCTCTGTGATCGGTCCTTGAGAAGGACAAGCTAAATCGAACAACTTCCACAATTGGTTTAGGACATTGAGAATAGTTCTCATACAGGAGCCCAATCTCTATATCCTGGAGATGCCAGAACCAAATGAGCCCCTTCCAAATGCACCAAGGGCTGATAGGGATGC
This sequence comes from Alisma plantago-aquatica, assembly GCA_963693085.1. NCBI lineage: Eukaryota > Viridiplantae > Streptophyta > Magnoliopsida > Alismatales > Alismataceae > Alisma > Alisma plantago-aquatica. The sequence goes on along the minus strand of OY856415.1, from coordinate 313,920,642 downwards.
TTACAAGAAGCATACTGACGTCGTAGATGTCAAATGTATGATTCTATGCTCTTTGAACTATGAATTGTAGAAGGAGCATGCAAACATGGATGTGATTGAGATGGTCACACATCTCAAGAACATGTTCTAAGATCAGGAAAGATAAGAGAAATATGATATCTCCATGGCATTGTTCAAGTGTAACATGGCAGAAGGAGGCCCAGTAGTTCCTCATGTACTCAAGATAATTGGGTATGTGGAGAACCTAGCTAGATTGAGATTCCAGCTTGGGTCAAGAATTTGATACTGACACGATTCTACAGTCCCTTCCAGAGTCATATAGTCAGTTTGTCATGAACTACAACATGAGCAACTTTCACAAACCATTAATAGAGTTGTCGGGCATGCTGAGAATTGCCAAGACACAAATGAAGAAAGACAAGCCCAAGTGTGTGATGCTGATCATCAAGATAAAGGGAAAGTCTAAAGGCAAAGGAAAAGATAAGAAGAGTTTTAAAGATGCATGGCAAGAAGCCCAAGTCTTTAGATTTCAAAGAAAAAGGAGGAGTGAATAAAAGAGGTGATTTCCACCAGCCTGGATATTGGAAAAGAAATTTCCCACTCTGGTTAGTGAAACTAAAGAAGAAGAAGGAAGACAATAAGATAAATTTGATAAATTCTTCTTGGTATATTATACCATAAAAGAGATCTGACATACTTGATGTGCATGATCTAATAAGATGTGAAAGCCTTCTTGAAAGGACAAAGATGGACAAGGCAGAGCAAGAGTTGTGGAATCTTTAATCTTTAATCTATATTTAAATATATCTTAGCCCAATGGAAACGTAATAGAGTTAGTAGAACTACTATTTCATTATGACAATAAATAGAAACATTTACTTTAAAGCATCTTGTATGGCAAGGATGATAAATCAACAAAGTGAGTTGTTAATGTTTCTGCTTCAAAAGATATGATATTGTATGATAATGCCCAAACATCTAAATGGTACTTATATGAAAGAATGTTGTGATGGATATTTATAATGTTAATACCAAATGATTATAATTGATAACTCAAGGTAAACATTAGCAATAGTCACCTTACATGTATATATAAGAAATGCATAACTAGAATACATATTGATATTAATATAGATTCCCTTGGTTATCGAACCTAAGGAAACATGAAACTCTTATTTACACACAATATGACATGACATCCTATACTAACTGTAGTTGCAGGATAAGCTTTCCACTCGACCTCATACATATGATGCATGAAGATATTATGGAATGAATGCTATAGATAATTACTTATACTTCATTCTATTTACTGGTAATATGAAGATAATACTCAATGAAATATAATCATGAATCTCTTCAAGTGCAAGTAGATTATAAATAGAGTATAAATTTGATAAAAGTATTAAGAAACTTTGATTAGATCAAATGTTGAAATAGTTTGAGAACCTTTAGGAAAGAGCTGTGATAATGTAACACAAGCTAAATCCATCTGAACATGACGACGTGTTAGAATGAAGGAATCATACTTGGATGAGTTATAAAATGATTATCAATCAATTTGAGTCTTCTTATATCTCAATAAATATATACCTATCACTAAAGTATGTATCGTCTGAATGGTTTATAAGACATCATATATGATATGGGAATGTCCCAATAAGTTTAAAGGATTAAAAATCTATATTGAGAAAATACTTTTCTTGAAATGGTTTGTCCACAAATTATAACTTTTGAATGTTACTACTAATCCCAATCTAATCTCAAAAATGTTTCATTGATAGGAAAACTGAGTTCCCAAATAATCAGCGGGAGTAAAAGTAGAACTAGAAAGATTTGAGGTCAACAAAGAGGTACAATGAGAACTAAGAGAATCATAAGTTATTGTGTAATCTCAAGTTTGTCAAGTGACACATAACAAAATAGTTCTAGCTAGTAGAACACATATGAGATTGTAGGATTGTGAATCCAACAACTCAGAGAGATTGGTCATAGGAAGATGAGCCAATTATTCGACTAGAAGCTATTAAGAACCATAATTGGAGTAATGGCTCAAATCCATTATGGGGTATATGTAAGCTAAGAAGGTAGGACCTTGGTAGTTCCACCTTAAGGGTAATACCTAAAGGGTGCAATAGGGTCTTGAGATAAACACCTGCATGGACAATTTAAAAGGACAAATTGGTTAAAATGTTTTTAAATCAATTCAACTTGTTGAAAATAATAGAAATTTCTTTCCTGATTGTCGTGCTTGTTATTAAGATAGATTATCAAAAATTATCACATGAAGACTGAAACCAGATTCCTTAAAGGAGGTATATGAGAGGATGTGTATGTGACACAACCTAAAAAGTTTTATAACTTCATGAATGCAAATAAAGTCTACAAACTACAAAGTTCAATCTGGCATTGAAACAAGAATCTTAGGGATGGGATCTTTTGATTTGACAAGATAGTCAAAGAGTTTGACTTGAAACAAGATTAAAGATGAAATTTGTGATTACAAAATATTTAGTGAGAGAATATATGAATATTCCACATACAATTAGGAATAATGTCCCAATATTGTGAATATTGATAATTGGCATGAAAAAACCCTTCAATAGTGAAGCATTTAGTGAAATGTCCTATGAGATATGATCAAGACCTATAGAGATATTTCTTGAAAGTTTCACAAGGTAAGTATGAGCACACACACAAACAAGATGTTGAAAGAGTTCAACATGGAAGGATTTAATGAGAGAGAATTTGGATTAGTCTCTCATGAACCATACATTCCAATTCTTGTGAAGAATGGAATATCATGAATAAAATGCCATATGCAGTAATAATGGATATATCATGAATGCTAAAGATGTGCTTATCGCATATAATTTTGTATGTATTAGGACATGACAATATGATATTAAATTTCAATAAGAGTTATTGGAATGTCATTAAAGATATCCATTAGTACTTGAGAAGTACTTAAGGATAGATTGCTAGTAATTAAAGATAGAAATAAAGGAAGAGTTGGGTGTAAAGAGTTACACCGATGTAAGATTCCAAAATAACAAAAGTGATCACAATAAAATATGCTTGATTTAAAGGAAAATGTTGTTTGTTGGTAGGGTACCAAACTAATAGCCATTAATACTATTCTACAATAGAAGCCAAGTATACTTGTGTTATGAACATAGAGTGATGCTGTATGGATCTAGAAGTTCATATGATGAAATTATATATGTTCCTACCATTGATGACTCAGTAGTGATAATGTGACAACAATGAGTCTACTTATTAGGTAAGGAATATCAGATATCATATTACAGTGGCTTCATTTTAAAGCAAAGAGATAAGAAACATGCAATAAGCCGACTAACGACAAAATGTTGCTAACTACTGGATTACCACTTGCGCAATAGAAACATGGTGGACATGTTTGGATCACTAAGAATGAGATTCATGGGTGATTGGCTCTAAGTGCAAGTGGGAGTCTATTGGTAAGGTATGATAAGAGAGACAATCATGTGATGATTGACATGGCTCATACAATAAAGGATTTGATTAATACTAATAAAGGCAAGCTTTCAATTCATTTTGTTTTACTAAGTTATGAGATAATGAGGAGAGGAAATTAATTTCTAAAGAATGACATTACTCAATGATGTATGTCTTCAAGTACTTGACTTGAAAGAATGAGATCATATGAAATCTAAGAGTATGTACACACTTATTATGTCCTTCGTCAGTTGTTACTGTGGGAGGAAGATATACACCAATAACACATAAGACTAAAGTGTGGATTGGTTGATGACAAAATCTCATTAGTCATGATATGGTATATCAAAACAAGCACAAATACATGTTAGGGAATAGTGTATCGGACAAACCCACCTTGAGAGTGACACATGGAAACCATCATTGGTGGTCATAGTCATCTCTCATAGTGAAGGTGATGATTTTGATTCTTAGACCTAAAGTCACTACTCCCCTCATCTATCGATGCGTATAATTTGACATCATCAAACGTAATCTTGAGATCGGGTTGCAATAAGGGTGATGATTGGGTATATTTGACACATGGAGATTGACTGTGAGTGTTGTAGATGGGATTTGCCCCTCTTACTAAAGTTTGATATCCTGGACATTTTGTAAGCGAGATTGAGAAATGCATGTGCATGCACATGTGAATCAATATATGATATTGAAGTCACATTATCTCAGACAGTCTTCCTTTGGTTCAAGGAACATGGGTTGAACGTTGAGAGGATGATGATTCCATGCCTCAAGTTCATTTTGAATATCAAAAACAAAGGAATTACATAGTAACTACAACACCTTACACATATTGTAGGTTGAAGTTGTTCTTCGACATTCCATTCACTTGGGTAGCACTGATGTATGACTAGACACCACTCTTTGCTTGTGATGTCATAAGTTAGTTATGGGTATTCACTGCCAATGTGATATGGGACCCATAGGGTCATGCACACATAGGAACTCATCTAGAAGAGAGATTTAATTTTGAATGATGATTGGATTGATTACTAAAGTGTTTAGATATTCAATTCAAGATAGATCAACTGAATGCACTGCCAAATGATCAAATCATAGGGTGAGACAGCCATTTAGAGTGACAAACGATCGACTCAAGAGTTGAGACTGTAAGGCTGATTGAAACTAAATTGGCTGGAGTTAGGCACAAATAAGGCACCAACCAATCGGCTCACTAGGTGAATGGATTGGTGATGAATTCATATTCATCAGGAACTTCAATTACCATCCTGGGCTCATTTCGAATCAATGCTTTTAATTTCACTTACTAAATAAAAAAATGTGCAAAATTACTTAATTGATCCATTTATCATGATTTTAATTGAATTTATGTTGATTTGCTGCAGGTCTTGATGAAGTTGAACAATCAGTTGGGGCCCATTTTCACTCACCCTTGGTTCTGACCAATCGATCTGACCAAACAATTTCATCCATTTGGTCTGACCAAACGGTTTCATCCATTTGGTCTGACGAAACGGTTTCATCCATTCAGTCAGACCAAACGATTTCATCCATTTGGTCTGACCAAACGGTTTCATCCATTCGGTCTGACCAAAAAGTTTCATGCATTCGGTCTCAAGACTGAATGGACAGAGCCACTTTAAACCGTTTGGATGCAAAAGTCACCAAGACTGATAGAGTGATCGATCTCAGACCGTTTGGAGGCGGGTGCGAAACTATCTACTACCCAAAATCGTTTCTAGTACTTTGACTTCATCTTCTTCCTTCCGTCATATTCAACCTCCAAATCCGAACTACAGCCTGCCCGACCACCGCCGCCGAAGCACCACTGCTCCATCACACCTCCATATCCACACTCCACCTTCCCTTCTTCTTCCTTCTACCAACCCAGCAGCCACCGCACCACCAGCACCTGCAGTTGCTATGTCGCCATGATCATCACCTACCCCATGCTACCTTCCCAGCCGCCAGCTAGACCTACAACAATGGTCTCAAGTTAGTGGCAACAGTGTTGCAAAGACCGTTTGAAGATAAGCTGCTTGAAGATCGTTTGGATTAGCTACAATGCGAGACTGAATGGTTGCTGGGCTATGAAATTGTTTGGGTGAACAAATAACATGTAGATCATTTAGTCTCTTGTTGGAGCGTGAAAACCATTTGCTACCCCACCAAGACCATTTGCTCAGCATCATGTGAAGACCGTTTAAGCATATACATGCAAACCAAAAGAAATGCAAACTGGATGGAAAAGGAAAGTCACAAGATCATTTCATAAAGGTTGATCCAAGACTGAATGGAGTGAAAATTGCATGCAATACAGATCAATTGGAAAATGCCATGCATGGAGACCGTTTAACAAAGTATCTACGTGAAGACCGTTTGGTGGTTTGCTGCCAGTGAAGACCGAATGAGCACATGACCATGTGAGCTGCTAAAATGGAGCAAACCAATTGATGGCCACGTGAAGAACATTTGAGCTAGGAGAATGCAAGACCGAATGGATCCCTGCAACATTAAGACCATTTGCTCAATATGCATGCAAACCGAATGAACATACCAAACTATTTGGATTAGCTGCATGAAAACCATTTGCTCAGCATCACATGAAGACCGTTTAAGCATATACATGCAAACTGAAAGAAATGCAAACCAAATGGAAAAGTGCTTACAATGAAATTTTTTAAATGAGATATTTATCAAACTGTTTGATGCTAAAGCCACAAGACCATTCAGACTGAAATCACACCAAAAATGTGAGGACCAGTCCAGTATCTATAAATAGGACCAGCATGGTCCTCATTTTGGGGCATCGGTTCTGGGATGTCGATAGGTTGCATGTACACAGGTCTGATCCAGATCCAGTCCCATCTACACCAGTTTCATTCCACTGACTGCCTATGTTGCAATCAAGGAGACTAAGAAGAGAAGGAAGATAGAGCAAGAGAGATTGTCCAGTCTGTCTTGGTGTCTCACATTCCACGTCCAGATCTGCTCTGACACGACGTAGCAAACCGCATCATCTTCACCAAGATGTGACTACATTCTGCACTGAGTTCATGGTAGATTTCTCTCTCTTTCTCATTCTTCTTATTTCTCGCATCATGAGTGAGTAGTTCCTTTTTGTTGGGGTGCGGGGACTAACCCTGCTACCCATGCAATCATGTTCTTTTGTTAAGCATTCCATGGTGTATATAACTTTTCATTTTGTTGTTAATCGTTCAAGTTTTAGTTTTATTACCTGCTTGCATTCATCTTATTCTTATCTTCGTAGTGTAGAATGTCAATTAATGAGGTAGACTACTTGATGAGAACTTCTGATAGGATTCCTTGAGGTCATAAGTGTATGATCCGTTAGGGGACGAGCCATCTACCCTACGGTGATGCTTCTGTGCGCCTATCCTCATGGAGGGTTCACAACCTTAGTTAGATGTTGTATCTTCTTAGTTAATTGTCAATGATTGCTTGTAGATTAATCGCTTACTTGCTTAACGATTCACACGGTTGACTCCTTGACGAGAACTTCTAATAGGATTCCTTGAGGTTGTAAGTGTATGATCTGTTATGGGATGAGCCATCTAGCCTACGTTGACGCTTCTGTGTGCCTAATCCTTGCAGAGGGCTCACAACCTTAGTTGTATTTTGTATCTTCGGAGCCGTAAGTGCGTGACCCAGAAGGCGGAAAGAAATCTGATGCCAAAGGTGATGTTTACGTGAACCTATCCTCACGGAGGGTTCACAGCAGCTCCATTTGGATAGTTATATCTTGCCTGGATGTGTGTGATTGAATGTGTTTGCATGTGTAATGGTGGTGAAACTCGGTACCATCCCAGCGATTCCATACCATTGATCTAAATCCAACTTTAATTCATCTTTTACTTCCTTGCAATTATTTTAATCAAACTCAAATCAACCTATCATTTTAAATTTAGTATTAACTCGAACTAGATTAGACTGACAAAGATTCTTAAAAATGTTGTCCTTTGGGATTTGATCCTCAACTATACTGCGATAAGACCCGTCCGCTTGTGGGTGGTATTATTGCACATTAGTTTTGGTAAAAGTTTGGGGATCTCAACCCCAAGTGAATTTGTTAGTGCAATAATAAATCACCTCAAATTCTGGCACCATTGTCGGGGACAATAGAATCAGTTAGTCAAATCTAGTTCTTTTGAGGCTAATCTGGGATTGTAATTTTCTTTTGATACAATCGATCAGCTACTTGAATTTGACTCTACTCTGTGGTTCTCACTTTCAAAATCTTTCTAATTTAGGTACAAACCAAGGCATAGTGCATGTGCCATTTGGACAGCCCCAGACTTACATCGAGTTTTGATCCCAAGATAGACAGAACTTTTCATCACCAGATCAGAGATAATCAAGAAAGGATGGCTCAAGAAGAGGAGATAGCTCAAAGGGTGGCTTAAGCCCATAATGCACAAAGAGAAAGATTTATGCAAGAAGCTAGAGCTGCGGTTCAAGAAGAAATTCAAGTAGCACAAGCAGCGGCACAAGCAGCTGAAAAGGACCTTAGATAGTTCTCGATCCCCAAAGCTGCTAATGTTCATCATGTAGTACAACCTTCTCCCATCAATGCTACCAATTTTGAGATTAGGGCACATTGGATCACATTGCTTCAAAACAGCCCATTTTGTGGCAAACAAGGAGAGTATAGTCAGGAACATCTTTTGAGGTTTATTGATCTATGTGCCATGATAAAGAAAAATGGAGTGTCTGATAATGGCATTCGACTCCATCTCTTCAAGTACTCTCTCACTGATAGAGCCATAAGTTGGTATAGCTCATTGCAAAGTGAACCCATCACCACTTGGGAACAACTTCAAAATGTATTTCTAGAAAAGTTCTACCCTCCCTCTCTCACCTATGAAATTAGAGGCTGAATAACAAATTTCACTCAAGTCCCTAGAGAAACCCTTGTTGTAGCCTAGGACAGATACAAAGAGCTTCTACACAAGTGTCCACACCATGGAATTCCTAAGAATCAACTCATCAAAATTTTCTATAGGGGCGTGGACGATGATATCAAGAGATTCTTAGATTCCTCATCTGGAGGAAACTTCATGCATCAAAGTTATGCCAGCTCATGGAGGGTTGTAATCCTTGGAGCTGAAAATCAAGCTAATTGGGGTAGATATGTAGGTAAAGGATTCTTGAAAGTAGCTATGGCTGAAGCTACTCCTGAGTACAAGTCTATCGCTGAAACCCTAAAACTCTTAGTTGCCAAGCAAGACCATATTGAATCTTCTCTTGCTGCAATTGGAAGAGGACGTTCGCCCACTCGACAAAAAGAATAGGTCAGGTCTGCCTCACTATTTTGTGAAGCATGTAAGGGCACATATCATTCCACTTTGGCATGCAATGTTCTCTATGATGTTGTTCTAAGCAATGTATGTGGCCAAGGAGATAATAATCAAATGGAGAAATTGAATGTTGTTAATACCATCCCTGGTCAAGGTTATTACAATCTGAATCAAAATAAGAATCATCCAGGTTTTCAATATGGAAACCCCTCTGGAGCAGTGAACTCACATCAATTTGGTTCGAACAACCAACCACGAGGCCCACCAAGATTTCAGTATAATCAACAATAGAATTTTGGAAATCAAGGAAACTTCAAGGGAAAGTTCCCGAATAGGAACTTCAATAATTATCAAAACAATTCCCAGTACCAGAGTCTTAACCAAGTTCCTTATCAACAACAAGGACAACAAGCAAGTCCCACATCACCTGATGACAAGCTATCAGCCATTGAAAAGATGTTGCAAACTCAGCAAACTATGATAGCTAACCAAAAAGATCAACAGAAGGCTATTGAATCCCAACTAGCTCAACTTACAACTAGCATCAAGCCACAAGCTAGGGTTTTTGCTGGCCAACCTGAGAATAATCCTAAGCATCCTAAACAATTGAAGGTAGTCACCACCAGATTAGGAAAAGACTATTCTGATCCTCCTATCAAGACACTTGTGGTTGTTACAGATGAAGATGAACCTGTGATTGTCCAAGACTCAACTACACCGGAGTCTCAACTGAAAGAACCAGTAACTGCTGATAAGACAGACAAGGAAAGTCCTGAGAAACCTATTGATGAAGAAACTAAAACACCAGAACCTGATATCCCTATATACAAGCCTCGTATTCCTTTACCTGCTTGTTTAAGGCAAACCAAGCTTAATACTCGGTTCAATAAGTTTAAAGAAGCTATGAAGAAACTTCATGTTGATATATCCTTTTTGGATGCACTGACTGAGATACCAGCTTGGACAAAATAATTAAAGTCACTCCTCACCAGGAAATATATAACTGAAGAATATGAGGCTGTCAAGTTAGCTAAAACCACTTCGGATATCATCTAAAGTAAGATGCCAAAGAAACAGAAAGATCTAGGATCTTTTAGGATTTCCTGCCATATTGGTGATTCTTCATGCAAGAAAGGACTAGCAGATCTTGGTGCTAGCATCTCCATCATGCCACTTAGCCTTTGCAAAAGGCTAGGGTTTTCTTAACTTCTTCCAACTGGCATGACCATACAACTCACATACAATTCGATAAAATGCCCATTAGGAATTATTGAGGATGTACCTGTCAAAGTAGGAAAATATTCCTATGTTCTGTGTGACTTTGTCATCATGGACATAAAAGAGGACACCAAATATCCTCTCATCTTTGGACGTCCGTTCCTCGCCACTGCAAGAGTTCTAATTGATGTTGAAGTAGGAACATTACTGCTTAGATTAGGCAAGGAAACACTTGAATTTAAAGTTTTTGAAAGCATGAGAAGAGCAAGTATGCAAGAAGAAGTCTATCTGATTGATTGCATAGATCATATGTCACTTCTGACTCAAGAGAATCATGAATCAGATGATCCATTAGAAGTTCCTCTAACGGATCCATTAGTTGATAAACCTATTGACGAACAAGTAAAGGATTGCATCGAATCCCTCGACTTTGCAAAAGAAGATGTTGAAGCCATGTCTGAAGAACTCAAAGTTGTGGAAGCTACTGGAGAAACATGCGAAAAAACAAAAACTCTTGAGATGAAGCCCCTGCCTGAGGGACTGAAGTATGTGTTTTTGGATGACCTCAAGGTTTGTCCAGTAATAAAAAATTCTGATCTTACGACCGAACAAGAAGATAAACTCCTGAAAGAATTAAAGGTGAGGAAGAAAGCGATTGGCTACAAAATGAGTGACCTCACTGGGGTTAGTCAAGCATTGTGTATGCACAAGATCCCTATGATGGAAGATCACAAGCCAACCATTGAACATCAATGGAAATTGAATCCAAATATGAAGGAGGTAGTCCGTAAAGAGGTCATTAAACTGCTCACCACTGGAATTATCTATCCAATATCAGACTCACCATGGGTGAGCCCAGTGCATGTAGTCCCAAAAAAAGGTGGAACAACTATAATACGAAATGAAAACGATGAACTCATCCCCACCCAAACAGTCACATGGTGGAGGATGTGCATTGATTATAGGAAGTTGAACAAGGCAACTCGAAAGGATCACTTTCCAATGCCTTTTCTTGATCAAGTATTAGAGTGGTTGGCTCATCAAGAATACTTCTGTTATCTCAATGGTTACTCTGGATTCTACCAAATACCTATACATCCAGATGACCAGGAGAAAACCACTTTCACCTACCCATTCGGAACATATGCATTCAGAAGAATGTCGTTCGGCCTCTTCAATGCACCTGCAACTTTCCAACATTGCATGGCTGCCATATTTTCCGGTCTCACCGAAACCATTATGGAAATTTTCATGGATGATTTTTATGTATACAGAGATTCATTCAATTCATATCTAAAACACCTCTCCTTGGTCCTCAAACGATGTGAAGAAGCACATCTTGTGCTGAATTGGAAGAAGTGTCATTTCATGGTAAAGGAAGGCACTGTCCTGGGCCATAGGGTCAGTAATCGAGGTATTGAAGTAGATAAGGCCAAGATTGAAGTGATTTCCAAGCTCTCTGTCCCTATCAATGTAAAGGAAGTTTGAACATTCCTAGGTCATGCAGGATTCTATAGACGGTTTATAAAGGACTTTTCAAAAATAACCAAGCCAATGACAAACTTGTTACTAAAGGATGTTGAATTCAATTTTGACAAAGAATGTGTTAAAAGCTTCAACACACTGAAGCATGCCCTTACAACCTCACCCATCATTAGAGATCCAGATTGGGACCACCCTTTTGAAATCATGTGTGATGCAAGCGATTATGTTGTAGTTGCTATCTTGGGCCAATATGTAGAAAAGAAACATTATGTGATCTATTATGCATCAAAGACCCTCGATGAAGCTCAAAGGAATTACGCTACTACTGAGAAAGAACTTCTGGAAGTCATGTATTCCTTCGACAAGTTCAGATCCTACCTAATTGGTTCAAAGGTCATTGTCTACACAGATCACACTACCATTCGTTACCTTATGGCAAAGAAAGATGCAAAACCTAGGCAAATTAGAAGGATTTTCATATTGCAAGAATTTGATTTGGAGATAAGAGATAAAAAGGGTACATAAAATGTGGTAGAAGATCACCTCAGTCGCATCCACACTCTGGATACTGATAAGATTCCGATTAATGATTCCCTTCCGGATGATCAACTAATGAAGGTCTCAGAAGCTATACCATGGTACTCAGATTTTGTGAACTACCTTGTTGCTGGGGTTATTCATCCTCAATGCATTGAAAAAATTTATGCATGATGTGAAACAATACTACTGGGATGAGCCGTACTATTTCAAACTATGTGATGATGGTCTATATAGATGATGTATCGCCAAAGAAGAAGCTCAACTTATTTTGGAACAATGTCACTCAGGACTAGTGGGAGGACATATGAGCTCTAAAAAGATTGCCTTGAAGGTTTTGCAATGTGGATTCTTCTGGTCAAGCATATCCAAAGATTCCTACGACTTTGTCCTATCATGTGACAAATGTCAAAGATCTGGCAATATAACAAAGAGAGATGAGATGTCGATGAATCTATGGCAAGAAGTAGAGATATTCGATGTTTGGGGGGTGGACTACATGGGTCCATTCCCATCTTCTCATGGATTTTCATACATCGTAGTGACGGTGGACTACGTCTCAAAATGGGTTGAAGCCATACCAACCATCACTAGTGATTCCAAACCAGTCATCAAATTATTCAAGGATATTATTTTCCCCATTTTGGTGTCCCACGCACGGTGATATCCGACAGAGGTTCCCATTTTCTTGAAAGAAGCTTTGAAGCATTGCTAAGAAAGTATGGTGTTACTCACAAGGTAGACTCACCTTACCATCCAAAGACAAGTGGACATGTGGAGGTTTCTAATCATCAACTCAAGGGTATCTTGGAAAAGACAGTAGGTCGCAATCAGAAAGATTGGTCAGTGAAAATCAACGACACATTATGGGCCTATCGAACTGATTATAAAACTCCCCTCGGGACTACACCTTTTCGATTAATATATGGAAAGGATTGCCACCTTCCAGTACAACTAGAACACAAGGCATGGTGGGCAATAAAACAACTAAATTTTGATATGAAAGAAGCAGACGAAGCCAAGATTCTACAACTCTAAGAGTTGGATGAACTCAGGATGATAGCATATGAGAATGCACGAATCTACAAAGAACACACCAAACTTTGGCATGATGATCATTTGAAAAGAAAATACATACAAGTGGGAGACCAAGTTCTGCTATTCAACTCAAGGTTGAAGTTATTCCCAGGGAAACTCTACTCTCGCTGGTCTGGACCGTACATTGTCAAAAGCATCTCCCCACATGGTGCTTTCTCTTTATGGAGTGAAAAGTCGGGTGAATTCATGGAAAATGGTCAACGTTTGAAAAGATATTTCACCATGGCCAACATAAGCACCAAAGCAATAATAGATCTCTCCAATCCAAAGAAACCACCATGAAGTTGAAGATATCACGTCGAGCCATCGACGTAAAACAAAGGCGCTTGTCAGGAGGCAATCTGATAAATACAATTTGTTTTAACTTTGAAATAGAAATTTTTCTCAATTTTGTTTTTACTTTTTAAATATTTTTTCACCAAATAAGAATCACATCGTGAGATGCTATTTTGAGTTCTGATTAATCTTCATTTTTGAGATTTTCATATGGAGGATGCACACTGATTGGAATGCAACCACATCTAGTGGTCCAAATGGCATGAACTTCCCCCTCCATCTCGGATTTAGAGTTTTCTCAGGATGAACAAATTTTTATGTTCGGGGTGGAGGGTGGGTGGTACGTATCTTACTTTCCACCTTCACCCATCTAAATCAAACTTAAGATTTCATCGTCGCATTTTTGACCTAAATTTTCAAAAATTTCAAATAATTTTTTTCACAATTTTAAAGTTTTCAAAAGAAATGTGAATAGATACTGGATGAATTTTTGACCTTTTTATTTCTCTTTGCATTTTGAATCATTATACCCTCCTTATCCGAAGCAGATCCTCAAAAGGACCTTATTCTAAAAACTAGCCTTTTGATTGAAATCATCTTGTGAAGCTTATGAATCCTAACATCATGATACTTATGCAAAAATGACAAGTGTCTGTCAGACTGATAGGGATCAAACATGTCATGCTTCCTAACTAACTCGTGGAACAATAACATGGAATCCCCACCGAATCCTCATCAAGTCATTATCTGAGCAGAGTATGATAAAGAGAACGACCCGATGCACGGAATTGTAAATCAAGTTGCATTCTGATCTAAACTCTCTTCTACACTTCTTATATCATCTTCATACCCCTCCATCCATAAAAAAGAAACAAAAATAGCCAAAATAATGCCAAACCCTAAGTTCGGGGTGGCATGCCACTTCCCTCTATATCTGCTTCTTCCATACCCCTCACAAATTAATAGGGGTGTACCACAAAAAAATGCAATCTCAAGTCGAATAGAGGAGAGATTTGCAAACAAAAAGATGCCAAACCGCACACAAAAAATGCAATCTCGAGTCGAATAGAGGAGAGATTCACACAAAAAATGCAATAAATGAAATTGCAATTCATAAAATAAAAATCTTGAGTCGAATAGTGGAGAGATTTATTTCTTCCTTCCATACCACCATTCACTCCATCTTCTACCTAACGGCACAACGAACGCCTACCCTATCCTAAAAAAAACACCAGTGTCAGATCTAATGCACACTTGTTGTTCTGTGGGTATCTATGGACTCTTACAAAACTTTTTGACATGCTTGTTGTTGGAAAAAGTGAAGAGGAAGTGATATTAGAAAGCAAACTCACGAATGAAGATATGGTAAGATGTGTTCAGTGGTCTCAGGAGGTTGAGATACTGAGTCATACTGAGCAGAAGGAAAACAATCGTGATGTGAAGATAAGGCAATCACAAGAATTGAAAGTATTCATTTGGCGACTGCTTCAGATTTTGTGTTACTCGAGGACGAGCAACGTTTAAGTTCGGGGTATTTTGATGAATACTTATTCATCAAGAATTTCAATTACCATCCCGGGCTCATTTCGACTCAATGCTTTTAATTTCACTTACTAAATAAAAAAATGTGCAAAATTACTTAATTGGTCCAAATTATCATGATTTTAATTGAATTTATGTTGATTTGATGCAGGTCTTGATGAAGTTGAACAATCAGCTGGGGCCCATTTTCACTCACCCTTGGTTCTGACCATTCGGTCTGACCAAACGGTTTCATCCATTCGGTCTGACCAAACGGTTTCATCCATTCGGTATCAAGACCAAATGGACAGATCCACCTCAGATCGTTTGGATGCAAAAGTTACCAAGACTGATAGAGTGATCGATCTTAGACCGTTTGGAGGCAGGTGCGAAACCGTCTACTACCCAAAACCATTTGCAGCACTTTGACTTCATCTGCTTCCTTCCGTCATCTTCAACCTCCAAATCCTAACTACAACCTGCCTAACCACCGCCGTCGAAGCACCGCTGCTCCATAACACCTCCATATCCATACTCCACCTTCCTTTCTTCTTCCTTCTACCAACCCAGCAGCCACCGCACCACCATCACCTGTAGTTGCTCTACCGCCATGATCACACCTACCCCATGATACCTTCCTAGCTACCGGCCAGACCTGCAGTAATGGTCTCAAGTCAGCGGCAACAGTGCTACAAAGATTGTTTGAAGATAAGCTGCATGAAGATCGTTTGAATTAGTTGCTGCATGAGACCGAATGGTTGCTGGGCCATTAAACTGTTTGGGTGAACAAATAACATGTAGACCATTTAGTCTCTTGTTGGAGTGTGAAAACCGTTTTCTACCCCACCAAGACCGTTTTCTCAACATCACATGAAGACCGTTTAAGCATATACATGCAAACCGGATGGAAAAGGCAAGTTACAAGATCATTTGATAAAGGTTGATCCAAGATCGAATGGAGTGAAAACCACATGTAATATAGATCGATTGGAAAAGGCCATGCATGGAGACCGTTTAACAAAGTATCTACGTGAAGACCGTTTGGTGGTTTGCTTCCAGCGAAGACCGAATGAGCACATGACCATGTGAGGTGCTGAAATGGAGAAAACCGATTGATGACCACGTAAAGAACGTTTGAGCTAGGAGAACACAAGACCGAATGGAGCCCTGGAACACTAAGACAGTTTGCTCAATCTACATGCAAACCGAATGAACATACCTAACCGTTTGGATTAGCTGCATGAAAACCATTTTCTCAGCATCACGTGAAGACCATTTAAGCATATACATGCAAACTGAAAGAAATGAAAACCGAATGGAAAAGTTCTTATTACAACGAAATTGTTTAAATGAGATATTTATTAAACCGTTTGATGCCAAAGCCATAAGACCATTCAGACTGAAATCACACTAAAAACATGAGGACCAGTCTAGTGCCTATGAATAGGACCAGCAGGGTCCTCATTTTGGGGCATCGGTTCTGGGACGCCGACAAGCTGCATGTACATAGGTCTGATCCAGATCCAGTCCCATCTACGCCAGTTTCATTCCACCGACTTCCAGTGTTGCAATCAAGGAGACTGAAAAGAGAAGGAAGATGGAGCGAGAGAGATTATTTGGTTTGTCTTGGCATCTCCCATTCTGCATCCAGATCTACTCCGATACGACGTAGAAGACCACATCATCTTTAGTGAGTTGCGACTACCTTCTGCACCAAGTTCATGGTAGATTTCTCTCTCTTTCTCATTCTTCTTGTTTCTCGCATCATGAGCGAGTAGTTCCTTTTGCCGGGGTGCAAGGAATAACCCCACTGCCCATGCAATCATGTTCTTTTGTTAAGCATTCCATGGTAATGTATATAACTTTTCATTTCATAATTAATCGTTCAAGTTTGTAGCTTGATTACCTGCTTGCATTCATCTTGTTCTTATCTTCATAGTGTAGAATGTCGATTAATGAGGTAGACTCCTTGACGAGAATTTCTTATAGGATTCCTTGAGGTCGTAAGTGTATGATCCGTTAGGGAAAGAGCCATCTAGCCTACGGTGATGCTTCTGTGTGCCTATCCTCGCGGAGGGTTCACAACCTTAGTTGGATGTTGTATCTTCATAGTTAATCGTCGATGATTGCTTGTAGATTAATCGCCTTCTTGCTTAACGATTCACATAGTTGACTCCTTGATGAGAACTTCTAATAGGATTCCTTGAGGTCGTAAGTGTATGATCCGTTAGGGGATGAGGCATCTAGCCAATGTTGAGACTTCTATCCACCTAATCCTCATGGAGGGCTCACAACCTTAGTTGGATTTTGTATCTTGAGAGCCGTAAGTGCGTGACCCAGACAACGACGAGAAATCTGATGCCTAAGGTGATGTTTACGTGAACATATCCTCGCGGACGGTTCGCAACATCTCCATTTGGATAGTTATATCTTGCCTGGATATGTGTGATTGAATGTGTTTGCATGTGTAGTGGTGGTGAAACCCGGTACCATCCCAGTGATTCCATATCATTGATCTAAATCCAACTTTAATTCAGATTTTACTTCCTTGCAATTAGTTTAATCAAACTCAAATCAACCTATCATTTTAAATATTAGTCTTAACTCAAACTAGATTAGACTGACAAAGATTCTTAAAAATGTTGTCCTTTGGGATTCGATCCTCAACTATACTGCGATAAGACCCGTCTGCTTGCGGGTGGTATTACTGCACATTGGTTTTAGTAAAAGCTCTGGGATCTCAACCCCGAGTGAATTTGTTAGTGCGATAATAAATCACGTCAATTGGCTCAGGTGAACTAGATGACTAGTTCACATAGTATACCAATCGGCTTAGTCGGGGCAAAACAAAGGTTCTTGTAGATTTCATAAATGTGTGTGAAAGATTATTCATTTCACTTGTTCAATTCGATGGAAATAAGGAATTAATGTTTGCATCAATTGGAATTTTTTTTGCCAAATTCATGTGTGAATAGGAAACATGTGAAATGACCAGTTCACATCATGAACTGATCATCTTACATATGAACCAATCGGTTCAGTTGCCAAATGATCATTTTGCGATTCATAGGTTCAGAAAATTCAAGATCTTCTGATCCTTTCCACTCACAGACATATTGGGAACCCAAACCCTATTCCCTTCTATAAATAGAGGAATACTGGGGGCTTCCTATAATACAACTCAATTTCCTCTGACAATTATTGTCTTCTCTGATTGTGGTAACCAATAGAGAGCCTAAGCAAGTCCTACCCTCTAAAGGGAAGGATATCAAGGGAGAAATAATTATGGGAGAGCAAGTTGGTGACTGGTACACCAATAGGAGGGACACATCCTTCCTGTATATTCTACTAGAATGACAAGGGTTCTAGTTGGTACGTGTGTACTTCTCTAGAGGAGTGCAGGATGTTTTCTACCTCTAGGAGGATAATGTTAGCCTATATCTCTTGGTGAGACCATGAGCTATTGCATACATCATTCAAGTCTATTGTTCATGGTGAAGACTACGAGATGCACATACACTGTCCAAGAGCAAGAAGATAGTTGCACTGTAATGAGTTGTAGATGCTGGACTTACTCTAGGACCAAATATAAACTCATTAAACCATTCTTCCTATTTCATAGTAGTTGATGCGATCTTGTTGTTATGGAAATACGAATAGATAAAATTTTGTTTCCGCTGCCTTTCTCTGTGCACGTATTTCCCAACAGTATCATGGCCAATAACTGCAACCCTTTAAACCATTTTCTCACTAACATCAAAATCTTATATGATTATATTCTCTCTTCCATCATTTGAGTCAGTTATTAGAGCAATCATTTGAGAGAAGAAAGCTATACATATTATTTGATTCAGAGATGTTGATGTATACTACAATACATATTTGCTGGAACAAATTGTTGAATAACACAGTGGTGAGTAACTAAACAACCCATGATTGATAGTAGAATGCAAATCTTACTAAATAAATTTATTTGGATTTGAGGCTTGTTATAGTGTGCCTCCTACAAAAACTCTTTACATCATTATGTAAACTTTGAAGTTATAATATTTCTTGCACTTATCCACAAAGATGCTTGTCTGATCCTACTTGTGTATCCTTCTCCTCCTCCCCGAGTCTCTCATCAAATAATAGTGAGTCCCACACATGAATATGCACATGAAACATTAAACATGAACCAATTCGACACAAACCACATTGTATATACCCATACTAATTTTATGTGCAAGAAGTCTCAACGATCCCAAATAATGACCTATATATGTTATACAATCATATGTTTGAACAGTAACACCACTTCATCAAGATTAGACCCCCTACTGGGATATTGCTTAAAAACATGAAAAAAGGTAAATGAAGACGAATTAGACTCATTTTGAGGTTTTTTGACATTTTAAATTCATAGAAATGTCAAACTGTAGAATGAAGAAAAGTGAACACCATGGGCAGTGTATATCTAAAGAAATATTGCATGAAGGATTTAACATCACGCCAACAAATCCAGCTGCGTACAATACTTTCAGAGAGTCATCACCTGGAAAGGACCATCTCTAAAAAATTTTTACAATCACTCAATTCCAAAGTATGACCACTAAATTTATACAAAAGATAGAACTAAAACAAATAAACAAAATAATAATCATAATAATAGTCAATAAATATGGTGATAGACCATGATCCAATCATAGCAATAAATGAAGTAGTGGAAAAATTTCTCAATAATGTATAAAGTTTTTTGGAGCTACCATAAATCCTTCATTAGGCTTTTTCTTGTCTAAAGCTGGGTCCATGTGGTACTGGACTGACTGACACGTCATGATAATGTAGTTATGCATTATAATCATGGTAACTATAATTGTTTTAGGCTCCATGCTAAGGGGATTGAAGTAACCAACAATGAGGAAAGGGAATAACAACTCCAAGTGATGTATGCCTCCACATGATGGTGGCTTGGATGATGTTTTATAGATGAATTGGTATCAATGCGTGGTAATGGAAGAAAAAAATTATCATGTTCACATTATGCTTGAAAGGTACACATGCCCCAAAACGTGAATAAACATTTGAGTTAGTAAATAGGTGTCTATGAAGTTTTTTTCTTTGGGGAGTTTCTTGTTCTATTCTAGTCATTAAATTGTTACCAATAAAAATCAAAATTATGGATTTCTTTTCTCTCTGACCATGTTAGACTCTGGATTACTGCCATAATTATTCAAACCACTTCATTTAGAAAAATAATGATTAAAACTAAGAAAATAATTATGAAATATCTCCTACGATGACAAATTTTAGCTTATGTCAAGTTCAAGTTTCAAAATTGTTTGATATTTGATAGTTTAAGAACTATTATGGATCCAAAAAGGGTGTAGTTTGTACTAGGAGACAAATTATTTTATTGTAGAACTTGCAAAAGAATTTGACTACTCATTCTCTTACATTTAATACTCATTATCATAATGGTCCTTTGTCCACAAATTCAAATCCTCATTTGATATAGTGATACACATAGTTTCTCATTGTCTGAGGTGTTGATCATTACAAAATCATTGACAATGCTAACAAGCACATTGTTCGATTAACCAAGTATAATATAAAATAGCATTTCTCACAAAAAGTGAATAAACTATAATTGGAGCAGTGATATGAGTAAAACACATTTCTTCTACGGAGAATATGGTTCTTGGTTATTTCTTCTTTTTACTAGATTAGTAACAACAAGCAGATATTAGATAAATTAAGATATTGGTTGGTAATAAGAATGCCTTATAATTCTATCCGCATCATACATCTGATAAAGCATGCCAAATTTATATTAATTTTTCATTTGGTGATCTTAAATGATATTGTGTGAATCTGATCTTAGGTGAGAGTTGATACTACTAATTATAAGATGATAGTGAGAAACAAGATGATGTTAGTCAAATTTTAGTTTTGTGTTGTGTTCATTGTTCTTGAAACTAAAAGCAATAGTTAATGTATGCTAGTATATTTGTTTTTATTCAATGCAACAAAAGAAGAGATACATAATGGATTTAGTAACCTTGGAAAACCTTAATATAGAAATGACTTCATAATGATCTTTTATGTCGTCCTTAATCAGTGAGAATTTGTTTGGCATAGATGGCTAATGCCTTGAGGTCTGCTCAAAAGGTGGAATTAGTTTCAAGACATTACACTAATGGTTAATATTTCTAGGAGCATTTTTAGATATAAGATTCATAGTTGTTCCCGTCGATAGTAATTTTCTATTTCAAACTATATAATTTAGAATATTGAATCTTACTCAAAAGATAGAGGGAGTAACACATACATACAATAATATAAGAGTAGGATTTGAAAGTGAATTAAAGTAACATTTCATATATAAGTAAGAGTTTGTAACTAAAAAGATACCTAATAAAATAGATAGTCACTTATTATCACATTATACAATGATTGAGTAATTTAATCAACTCTAAGCAACCTTAGGAAACATTAAGATAATGTTACTAAAATAAGAAATGTCTTTCTTTTCCTATTGACATGGGTTGATACAAGTGGCTTCTCGCATACAAATCTTATCTTGTCATAAGTTGTGATTACTCTATTGGTATGTATGCACAGAGGGCTAGTCATACAATGATTAAATGTGGCATCATGTACTTGATTTTATTAATAATATAGGCAATTTTCATCTATATGTTTGTTCGGTTATGAGATGAGGGTATTACTTGATAAATATCTAAAGATATGTTACTTCATGAAATATGTCTTCATGTTGAGAAACTAAAAAATGAGATCATATGTATGATATGAGTATATACATTCTTATTATGTCCCTAGTCAAATATTATTGTGGAACCCATATAGACAAAAATAATACATAAGATTAGAATGTGTGTTTAGTGATGATAGAATATCATTCATCATGATATATGATATTACACAAAATACGTAGTTACTCGTTAGAGAACAATGTACTCAACAGACTCACCTTGATAGTGATACAAGGAAACCATTGAATGGTAGTCAAGATCAACTCACATAGTGATAGTAGTAATTGTAGTGCTTAGACCTGAAGCCACTACACTCATCACATGTCATACAATTTACTTTGAAAAATCCAACATGACATTAAATGAAGGTTATCATAATGGTGGTGCTAAAAAATGCTATGTGGGGATTAACAATGAGTGATGTAGCTAGGATTTGTCCCTCCTTCTGAAGCTGATATCCTAACCACTTGATAAGCGAGACTGAAAAATGCATGGCCATACTCATGTGAATCAATATGTGATATGTGAGATCACATTCATCTTGGACAATCTTCTCTAGTTCAAGGAACATATATTGAATATTAAGAGGATGACAATTTCATGGCTCGAGTTCAATCTAGATATTAGTGAAAAAGGAACTATACGATCATGATAACATTGACCATAGATATAGGCTGAAATATATGTTGAAGTAGTTCTCCAACATTAAATTACTTGAGTAGGAATCATGTATTGTAGATACCACTCATT